>JASPKZ010008298.1:75000-300000 GCA_030220185.1 Diploptera punctata
AAATGATTTTCTTTTCGTTGATAACTCTAGTTTTATTCTATATGTGTTGGAGATGATTTTTTTGTTGACCACTTTAATTTTATCCCAAGCGTATTCGAAATTAAAATTATTTATCATTTTTTAGTTCGGTTTTCTAATAAAGCGTGTTGTTTTAGTTTTTTAAAACTATTATTTATCACCTATATGCCTTTACGTAGTAATCACTTTTTCATGAGATTTTATTGTTTTTTGTATAAACTTTGTCGTTTTCTTAACTTTCACATTAAAATAATCGAATCGATGATAATGATCAAGGGAAACAAACAACTTAAAAATGTATAATTTTGAAGCCTGATGAGAACAAACGCAATAAATTATAAAAAGTAGACAATTGTGAAAAATATTGACAAAATGGACATTTCAAACTGTATATAACCTAGATTTTATAAAAAATAAGCTATCGATAGAATTGAGTTGTTGGTGCGGAAATGTTCATACACTGACTATTTAACTCATGCCACAAATGTTAGTCAATGACCAATCACGTTTCAATGAATGTTGTTTTGCAACCAATGACTGTCATGTTTCACCTCGCTCTTTATCGATTTCTCTTTATCAGCTCCTGCTTTTGTGATAAAGAAAGCTCCTCCTTTTTAATGTTCTGAACAGGTCAAAGCATTATTTTTCTTCAACAAATACATTGAATATAGCAAATAATAAGAAGATTCCTTGATTTTACTGAGTTGTTTACTAAAAAATAAATGAATAAGCCGTAATGTTGATTATGATATGTAGTTTGATGTGTTTCATTATTTCTCCACTTGGGTGCACGCTTACAATACTGCGATCTTATTTGGCAATAAATAATATGATCAAGCAGCAGTGAATGAACATAACCTCATATTTCTGATTTGTTTTCAAACATCGCCGTTTACATTATAATTATAAATGTTTTAAAATAATTATAATTATAATTGCTGGTTGAGTGGAAGAGAAGGCCTTATGGCCTTAACTCTGCCAGGTAAAATAAATTATTATTATTATTATTATTATTATTATTATTATTATTATTATTATTATTATTATAGTTAAACAATGATCTGTGAGTAAACAGCTTAATTTTATTCGTTAAATAGTCCTAACAAATTCCACTCTTGGTTTCCAAATTCTCTAGATAAATTCACTCCTCACTTCGTGAGTCGTGAATTTATCGATGATTTGGAAATTACTCGTGGTATTACTTATGACAATGTTGAAAATGATGTGGGATATTCCTCACTAAACCCTTAGAAAGTATTCAAGATAATTTGTTCCTCTTCGTTTGTAAAGTTTTGTATTCAACATAATTGCATTTATTATGAGAGATCTGTCATTGTTCTGTGTAAAACTCTTGGCAGTATAAACTTATAGATTAAACAGTTTTGAATTCAATTTGTGAAATATAAATATTTTATTAGTTTAAAATATTTTTTATTTTCACATTCAGTGGCGTTGCTTCGTAACGTACTCATAAGTTATTGCATAATTATTTGTTATTCAACAAGGCGCACTTTGTGCAAGTTTTTTATGAATGTTATCTTCTTTGCAAATTTTTAGAGGCAACGTTTTTCAGCGAACAACATCTGGCCATCATTATCACATTCGTCATGTTTAGTATGAATGTGTGTGTGAATGTGTGTTTCGTCTTAATGTTGTGTTGTCTTGGAGAAGGCCGTGACATTGAGCTGAGGTGTGTGGTTAAAAATGTATGTGTATAATCCACTGTTAAAATCGCTCTCCGGACAAGTGGTGCAACTGTGGTCTGTGGTACGTAAAAGTACCTACAAAGTGTGAGGTTAAACAACGTTAATGGAATGGAAATATATATTAACTATACGTAGCGAAAAGTCACATATCGAATAAAACAACAAATTACATTTAGTTTTCTCGTGGAATCCCTTATTAAAAAAATCTCAAATCACAGCTTTATCTTCATAAAAATGTGACACTAAATTAAAAGTTTCTTAATTTGACATTGGGTGGAAGTTCTTAGGAAACATTTCTTTGGAACAAAGACAGATGAACAGGTGAATGGAGAAGACTACATAACAGTAAACTGCATGGTCATTATAGAAAGCCAGATATAATAAGAAAAGTTAAATCTCGTAGACTGCGACGGGCAAGACATTTGTCAAGAATGGGGAATGAAAGGCATACATTGAATCTTCTTTATTAGAAAAGCAGAGGGAATACGTGCAGTTGGTAGACTAAGAATGAGGTGGGAGAATAACATTAACAATGACTCAAGGGAAGTAGATTATATAGGGAATGATAAGAAAGTATTAGCTCAGGTTAGGGATGTGAGGCCATGGACCTACGGCTTCGATAATGCCAGTGAGTTACTTAGTTAGTTTGTAATATACATGCAAATATAACATATGTATCAAATACATTCTCTTCGTCCACCGCTGTTGTCTCGAGGTAGCGTGCTGCCTTGTCACGCAGCGGACCCGGATTCGATCCCCAGTTTTTCTGGGTGAGGTTTTCATCGGGGTTTTTCCCCACCTGTGAGACAAATGTCAGGAAAACGTTAAGGTCCAAACGGTCCCCGAAATCATATGGCCATCATCATCATCCCTATCATTATCATCATCATCATCCTTCACTGGTGTGGAAAGCAACGGGAAGCTACCACACCTACAATTCCCTAGTAAAGTTGCAAAGCATTGCATGAAAATGTTGTGATTGCAGTGAAAGATCTGCCTTCGGGCAAAATTACTATGGATGGATGGATATAGTAACTGATTACAATTTAGTCCGGCGCCATAGCCGAGTGGTCAAGGCAAGAAGCCTTGGCGTAGATCTATGGGACTTGCGCTGGTTCGAGCCCCCATGTGGGAATACATTTTGTCATTGAATTTCGGCCAGTATGGGACAAGTGTCCACCCAGCATCGTGAGGCGTTTGGGTAGCTCCAATATATAACGACTCCAGGTTGATAAGACCAACTCTAATGGCTGGGGGAACCGACATGCTGACCACATGTCACGCCTACACTGGTTTATGATCGTCTACCTTTGTGATTATAACACATATGGACGTGAAGCCAGCAGCCGGTTAGTAGACCAAGGGCCTTCTTGGTATTTCGCGCTTGGAGTGGAGTTTATTAGAGTTTATCTGATGTAAGATTTAATATTTTTGGTTTCTAGATTGAACCACTGAATAAAAAAATTAAGCCTTGCAGAATGTATACACATTCTTAATAAGTTACTTATTTAGCAGTGTGCGTGTACTTTCAAAACAAATTATCGTAAATCGCATTACTAAGCTGTAGTTAGTAAACAATTGCTGACGCAGTGAATTCTACTTTTAAACAACCATAAAAACATAACTCTAATTAGCCCGAGTTCTGATGACTCACAGCATAACATAGATGTATCAGATCGCTTATACAAACATTTCACTAACATTAATAAAAATAATGTTCCCTGTCAAGCATGAAGTCTCACGCTGTAACTGAATGGTTTGAGTCAACATGTCTCAATAGAGAGCACTGATTCGAGTATCCATGAGACAAGACATTTTCTCATGGAATTTTGCCACAATGGGATTGGTGCCCGCCCAGAATCATGGAGAATTTGGGCAGCTAAAATGTTTAGAGCGTGCGGTCGAGAAAACCAGCCATAACGGCTGGAGTATCCGACATGCTGACCACATGTCACCCTATATGTTGGTTAGATGATTGTCCACCTCTGTGATTGATATATTTGGATGTGAGATTAGCAGCCAAGGGCTTTCTAGCCCTGTCACGCCATTCAGTTTTTTTAACACACGAACTTATGAATTTGTTGCTCTTATTGTTTGACAGTTGTGCATACTCTATAACATACGGGTCCAACGCTTTCACGTTGTACACGCAATGAGTATGTGATAGATGCAAGATATTCAAATTGTTTTTCTAAAAAATTCTTTCCCTCATCTATATAATTTTGTGACTCCAGTTATTTGGTTGCTTTTAAGCTCACATTACATAATTCTGCACCATTTTGTATATTCTTTCCCGATTTTTCATACATCAGTGTCATCCTTTTTACTTGACCGCCATTTACATCTATTGCACCCTTTCCATGGTACGATTCGAAGAAGTTCCATTTTATGTCAAAAATAGGGAACAACAGTTAGTACTGAGATATGCTAATTTTTTCAATCAACTGCCTGGATTTCATTTTGTTCTTTGTAGGTATAATTTTCTGAGAAATCAACAAGTATGGCTGCTTCGTTTACTGCAGCCTCTTTCCTGAATATATTTAAATGCTTCCGCTAACTGCCTTTTAGCTGAAATTGTCACAGAAAAAGGGTCAGTAAGTATTTTATGGAACAGCTGAGCCGAACAGTATACTAGATTTCCTAAACCATGTTTATGTTAATCCTCGCGGAGTGCAACAAGCAACTGACTACACCACGCGTATTAGCATATGATAGGAAAAAAAAGTAAGTTTTTTCAATGTTTTGTGTTATTGTGTTAGGCTAATTAAGTGGCATTGTTAGTGTATTTATATTGTTTATGTTCAGTGTTTATTGTGTTAGTTATTAAGTAAACAATGGTAGGTACAAAATATTGTGAATAATGTTAATTACTATTGGCATAAGAACTAAGTCTTGGCTTGCCAAGCACCATGGCCGGTAATACAGTGACCGATATGGATACGGAAAACGCACGTGCACCTGCTTCGGCATATTGGGAAGAATCAATAATTAAATTCGACGAATATGTTCTCAAAAAAGCGGCTGAAATGTCACAAAAAGATGTAGAATTAGGAGACGAAATACGAGGAGCTCTCCTGATAAATTTAAATTATTTCACCACATTCAAATCTTTTGGAAATAGCCAAATTGCTTTTGATTTAACCATTTATACCTTAAAGAAGCTAGATACAATCAGGAAAGCAGAAATTAAGAACAATTCGCAATATCTGCAAGTGCTTCATCAAGCTGCGAAGGATAAAGTCATAGAAATTCAGACAGCTTGTTTCATAAGAGGCAAGGAAGACTATACAAGCCTCACTACTAATGTACAACAAGTAAATGAGCCCAAATCCGACGAATCAAAGAGTATTCCTAAATCACCCAGGAAAGCAAATTCAATTAAAAATACAAAAGATACAAATGGTAAAAAGAAAAACAACGATTCTGGAAAAAAAACAGAAAACAAATTCTCAATTCCATTCTTGAAACTCAAAATAAATTTTCCTTACTGGCAGAAATCGATGAAAATGAGCAACCAGAAGCAGGTGCATCTGTAACTAATCTCGAACCAGAAAACATGGAGACTACACCATCGATTCCAGAACCTAGCAGAAATGAAAAACATCAACCTGTTCAAAGAAAGGGCCCTCGTCCTCCGCCAATAACGGTGCTAGGTCACGGTAATCTTTTCAAAATGAATAAACAACTAAGAGCCGTCATTAAGAAAGATTTAAAGAAGTAAACACATCCGAAGGACTGAGGTATTAGCCCATCACCCTGGAAGATTTCCAAATTATTAGAGCATTTTTCGACTCAGTTAAAAGGAATACTACACATTCCAAATGAAAAAAGATCTTCCATTAAAAGTAATGTTGAAAAGGCTGCTCAATCACATTGACATACAGAACATCAAATCCGAATTGCTAGAACTTGAATACCCAATGTGACAAGTAAAGCAACTCACCAAGAAAGAAGGCGACAAAATTGTAAATATTCCCCTGTACCTTATCGAACTGAAAAATACTGAAAGAGTTAAAGAGATCTATGATCTGAAAAAACTCTTATATGCTGTAGTCTCCAATGAAGCATACCGTCCTCGCGCAGAACTAAAGCAATGCTTTCGTTGCCAGCGTTTCAATCATACCTTCGGTGGATGCAATCTTACTCCATGTTGTGTAATATGCGCACAGCCGCACAGTCATTTGAAGTGTCCAGTTAGAGTGGAAGCTCAAACTGACACTTCCAAATTACAATGTGCCAACTGTGGAGAAAAAGGGCACCCACCCTCATATAGAAAATGCCCGAAATATATTGAAGCCAATTAAGCTTTCTTAAAGTCGCGAGAACCAAAATCACCGACCACTAAGCCTGCTCCGCGCACTTTCACTTCAATCCCACTATATCATACAGCAAGGCTACAACAACGAAAGTTGAAAACACTCAGCCAGCACAAGAACGCATTGCTGCTGCCCAGCACACGACTAACTTCAACAATATTGCACCAGCATCAGTCAACGATGTGGTTCGAGATGTCCAGCCTCTAATGGCTAAATTAAATAGCCCTTTGGAGAGATTCATGTTTATGTCACAGATGATGAATATGTTCTTCCAAAATGTGTAATACATTCACCCGAAGTGCAATTCTTAATGTCATGGCTTTTAATGCCAATGGCGCTGGCAAACAGGTTCAATAACTGGAAATTGTATTGCATTAACACAACATAGACATACGACTGCTCAATGAAACGCACGCAAAGCCAAATCATCGCTTGCGTTTCACTGACTACATAACATATCGCACAGACAGACTCACAGGTCCCATGCTCTGCCCTCTGTATTAAAAAATCCATTGGACACCGTTCCATTAAAATCCAGGGGCTTCAATTCATTGAAGCCACTGGGCTTCAATTCAATGAAGCCACTGGAATCATAATCCCTATATCACACCATGAAAAACTCTTCATAGCGTCAATTTATAAATCTCCTATAAAACCACTTACTCGACACGATTTAAGTATCCTAACTTCGTTCTCCCCTCGTTTCTTACTAGCGGGAGACTTCAATGCCAAACATCTTTTCTGGAATTGTCGAGTACTAAACGCCTCTGGCCTGGTCCTACAGGCATATTGCCAACAAAACAACATAGAAATCTCAGCCCCTACAGAACTCACACACTTCCAGGAAACACCTCAAGGCTTATGCTCAGACATACTTGATATAGCAATATAAAAAAATACGGTCATCTCCACTAACATTGATACCCTACAGCACGATCTTGAATCAGACCACGTCCCAATACTATTCACAGTCACAACCAATCTCACACTTACACCTCCCTTCAAAAATTACACTTCCGAAACAAACTGGGCAGAATACTCGAAACTCCTCACTGAGTGCGTGAACCCTAAACTACAGGTCGAATCCACTGATGAGTTGGAACTTTCGATTCAAAACTTTCAGGTCACCATAAACACTGCACTACAATATTCAACAACAAACATGCACACAAATCGATACACACCGAACACAGACCCGACACTCTTACATTATCTTGAGCGTAAGCGACATTTCAAACAGCTCTACAGACGCTATGGAGCACCTGAATACAAACAGTAATACAATCGGTATACTAATGCTGTACGGAATACACTTCGAGAAAAACGAAGTACTGATTGGCAACTCTCACTAAATACGTATAATGTTAACAAAACTCCCCCATGGGAGATTATCAAAAGGATCAAAATTAGTAGAGCACCCCCTGCGCCAACTACGCTTATCAATAATGGACGTTGGGCTTGTCATCCCCATGATAAAGCCCAAGTTATTGCATCCAATCTCGAAGACCGATTCCGTCCGCATGATTTAACCACACCAGTTCATGAAGCTAATGTCAACGACGTGGTTACCTCTTTTCTTGCTACTCCTACAGTGCCCATCTACCCTAGTATTCACCTAAAATACCTTAATTTCCATATCCACTCCTTAAGAAATAGCTGTGCCCAGGCGCAGATAAAATCCCCAATTTGGCCGTCAAGAATTTACCCCAAAAAGCCATCATCCTTCTCCTTACAATATTTAAGTTCTGTTTAAACTTAACTATTTCCCTTCAGCATGGAAAGTGGTAAAAGTTATAGTGCTGCCCAAAAGCTGGCAAGGATCCTTCAAATCCCGACAACCTTGGACCAATAAGTCTCTTACCAGTTCTGGGTAAACTTCTAGAACGATTAATATTGGCGAAACTATAAACACAAGTCCAGGCAAAAAATTTACTTCCAAATTATCAGTTAGGTTTCTCAAACGCGCATAGTACCCCGCTACAACTGGCGAGACTTATTGATCAGATTGTGACAGGGTTCAACCCCAAGAGGAGCATAGTAGGAAT
The DNA here is from genome assembly GCA_030220185.1 of Diploptera punctata. Classification (NCBI taxonomy): domain Eukaryota; kingdom Metazoa; phylum Arthropoda; class Insecta; order Blattodea; family Blaberidae; genus Diploptera; species Diploptera punctata. The sequence continues at coordinate 83,086 of JASPKZ010008298.1, forward strand.
ATTTCTAGACATTGAGAAGGCTTTCGATACAACCTGGATCAACGGATTGATATACAAATCAATAAGTTTCAATTTAGCACCAAATGTAATCAAAATTATATCTACCTTCCTTGTAAATAGGATATTTTTTGTATCAATAAATGGACACAGATCTAACTCCAAGTCTATACTAGCGGGTGTACCACAAGAAGCAGTCCTTTCTCCACTGCTCTACAACCTCTATGTCCCGGACCTGCCAAACCCTCATTCAGTGAAAGCTGCATCATTCGCCGATGATACATGTTTTTACTTCGAAACCAAACTTAGTTCCATGCACCACCGAATCCAAACGTTCCAGAGATCGCTATCAGTCATTTATGGCTGGTACTGTTTCTGGAATATTAAACTAAGTATTACCAAATCCAAATTAATCCTGTTCACCAAATGTCCACAACCTCCACCTAATCAGCTAACTATCGGTGAACAAATTCTACGCAACGAGACTGCAGTGAAGTATCTTGGCCTATATCTCGATCCTAAATTAACTTTTAAAAATCAGCGAAAAATGCTGCCTACAAAACAGGAACAGGAACAGTCACGGGACACTATCGGGATAAATAATGACTTTACAAGAAAATGTCATCAATACGTTTTTGATAGTTGTGTGCCGATAACGTAGAATCTAAGAAGAAATTATATTCCATCAATTATTATGTTGTGTACAGTAATTATTATACGTTTTCCGTGACTGACTGACCATAGCTTGCAGTTAACAATTATAGGACACATTTAAGGCATATTGAACATTAGAATGCAATTAATATTATTACATTTACGACTAGGAAGGACTAAAATATTGTTTAACAAAGGGGTTTGTAAAATAAAACGAATTAATACGACCAAATCATCAAACAAAAAATTGGTAAATTTTTTCGTGTTTTTACAGGTTCTAGCACTAATGTTAGATTAAAATAATACACTTTTGGAACATTATCATATTGAATCACAAAATGTGATCCTTAAAGATACATATTACGCCAAAACAATTATTCCTGCGTCAATTTTAAAATTTTCACCTCGGTATGACATTTCGTGGAATCGCTCTATAATATTATTGCGAGAATAATTGCTGTATAAATTTGCAGTTTAACGTTTTTTAGACACGTTACCGTTACGGGTGTCCCTATAATTCGTAGACATAATCACTACACAGATTCGAGTAAAGAAAGGAATAAATAATAGTTTTGAAAAAGTAAAACAACACGTTTTATTAGAAACCCGAACTAAAAAAATGAAAAATAATTTTAATTTCCAACGCGCTTGGGATAAAATTAAAGTGATCAAGAAAAAATTATCTCCAACAAATCTAGAATAAAACTAAAGTTAATTACAAAAAAATAATTTGCATCAAAAGCGTGGGGTGCTTTATATCAATTAATATATTCTATAATAAACATATATTGGTAAAGGTAAAGTCTCTAAAAAGAAAACGTAATAAGCCATAAAAACACTCCGTGTTTTGTGAGGGAGGAATAATTAAGGGTAATTCTGTTTTTGGTTTTATAGGTTAATAAAGAGATGTTTGGGCGCCAGAAGTATCGAAGGAATTCTTCATGTGTGAGATAGTGGGTTGCTCAGATTGGAAATTGATAGAGTTGAGGTTCTTTTCTACAGGGATGACAAGGAGCTGGCCGGCGCAAGACTACGCTAGATGAATTTTAATAAATAGGCTTCATTAATCAAAGAACTGGACACTGGATACACGTATAACGGGATACACGTATAATGTCGGACAAGGTACTGACCGTAGGAACGCGCCGTTAGAGTTCAGAATCAGAATCTCTGAGAGTCTATCGTGACCAAATTATTTCTAAGGATGAAATTCACCAAGTTACGTTTCAACTAATTTTGCTAATTGATGGCCTTTGTGCCGTTTAAGAACTATGTCGATGAGTCCCGCCTCGGTGAGTAAATTAACATAATTTAGAAGCACATAAGGAAAACTTCGTTTGCCCTCTTTCTGTAATCGTGTCGTCATGAGGTCATTACCTTGTCGTGATATAACCTGGCTGCCAACGATTCCTTATGACCAAACAAGGGATCGCTTCTTTTGATTGGATAAGTTTTCACCAAGTTTCCTGGCCGAATACGTTCATACAGTTTTATCATAAGTTCGTACACTGGGGAATTCCGGTCTAAGTTTATTATATAACTTTGTTTAGGTCGGTGACCTTTTCCTGCTTGTTTGCTAGCTTGGCGCTCTAACATTTGTCTGGTTCCTTATAATGAGATGTTTACTTCACGCTGTAGTTTCCAAATCCTACATCAATTCTTTGTTCATAACCTGTCAGCGAAGCTCGGTTTAAGATCTTAGATTGCTGGTCTACAGAGAAACGTCTGGTAATCCGCTAGTACAATGGATTTCCTCAAATGTTAACTCTTTTGTCATCGCTTGAAGTACCTGTCGTTTGATAATAGCGGTACCATGTTGATGCTAAATTGTTTCTGTAATAATCAACTGATATTTTATTGCTAATCCTATCAATTTCTTTAATTTAATTTATTTTTATTTAATTATATACATATCAAATCACTCGTATTCTCACGATTTGATTTCATATAAATTTCCTATATCTCCGACAATTATTTCCTCCTATAGAGATTTAACATATGTATGATAATAATACTCGTCCTGATTAATTAATGATTGTGATGTCTCAATTTAAGAGAGGCTGAGTGGAAGATTGTTACAGCTTTTGATGGTAAAATTATTTTTTTGTAGATAACTCTAGTTTTATTCTAGATTTGTTGGAGATTATTCTTTTGTTGACCACTTCAATTTTTCATTTTTTTAGTTCGGGTTTGTAATAAAGCGTGTTTTTTGGTTTTTTACACTATAGTTTATTTTTTAGTTTAATTGATTGTCATAAATCAGAATCCCATGAAAATTTAATTTCTTACGATATTTTTAGTGTCTACGCACGAATATAATTATATATTTTAAAATTATTATTATCTAACATTATTATAATATTTTTGATTATTTTAATATAGACAAAAATACTATGTCGGACGCACTGCGACCGATATCACCTATTACAGTGTAAAAACATAGGAACATCGATAACAGACTTCTGTAAGACATGAAAACAATTCTTTCTACCTGGCCATTGGCTGCAATAATATAGATAAAAATAGTTACAGTTAATCGTATCCTTCTCATATTTTTTGGATAAATTATAATGTGGTAATTTTACAAAATTGTCATTAACATTTTACAGAATAAGAAAAGGATCTAAATATCCTAAATATCTTCGAATTCGATACTGTTGTGGTATGAGCTAAAAGTAATACCTTTCTAAAAAAATCTCCTGACCGGATTTGAACCAGCGACCTGTGGATTACTGAAATTATATACAACTACAGTCCACCACTCTACCAACTGAGCTACCAGAGGATATATTATTAATTTCTTACAACGATGGACTAAAAAGTCGATAAGTCCGCAACCTATTATACCGGTATTAATTTTTTGATGTCCTGATGAACTTGGCCAGGATCTTAGAAACTAATTATGAAATTGTTGTATTTTTCATTGGTCCTTTACTCGTATACAAAGTTTCAAGTCGATCCAATGTTTTTAAGTGGGTGAAAAATGTGTTGAAATATTCCGTTACATAGATAGACAGGTACAGGTCAAAGTAATACAAAGCGTGTAAAAACACAGAAATTACGTGTGTGTTATGTCAAGTAATATTATTGTATTATTATTGGACATATATAAATCCTGTTTCGCCTAAAGGTATGTTAGGGTTATACCTGTAGTTTGTGACAAAGTTGTGGTACTTTATATAATTTGATCTAAACCTGAGTTTTTTATGAATGAATTTTATTTATTATTCCTACTTTCTGTAAAGGTTTGTATGTAACAACAATTCTGAAAATGATTTGAAAAAAAAAAAGATCTTTCGGCTTATATACCATTTGGATTAATAATGCACTTCGCCTGTCAATAAGGCTGTTGTGTACCTTGTAGCATAAATATCCCTAAGGCGAGTTGATATTTCGTTTAGTTAGTAATTTTGAAATTCAAGTGAACTTTAAACCCAGCAAATTAAGTTATTGCCAAGCCTACTCTAGTGCTACGGATGTCAGTCCCAAACAAAATAAAAGCCTGCCCTGTTGTATATATAGTGGGTGTCAAAAGTATTCATTCACATGATTTCATAGAGGTAATTTTATCGTGGAACACCTGAATATTTTATCGAAATTAGTTTTGTCTGAAGTAGGAAACTTTTTCAGCAATGAAAATGAGCCCTTTTATTTACAACTCTCTTTAACCCGGGAGTCGTAGTAATTTAAAGTAGTTGGTTCTTGGAATATATCACTGTGTTGCCACTTGCTATTCACTGCATTCTTGTCCCTTTGTTTGATGTCAATAACATATTTACCAATCTTTTACTTTTCTCATCTACCTTGAGCTCCGGAATTATTTCTGTTATATCTTTATGGTTTAAGCTTTGTTTAATCTCAATATTTGTTATGTATCAGCTGCTTGCAATATGTTCCTGATAATTCTGTTCCCTTTCATTTGGAGTTGTTTCAGTAGAGTTTTTGTATCGCACCAGGAGCTGGTCGTGTAAGTGGCTGAGCTGATGAGTTGCTTATAAATTATCATATATTTACCCTCTTACTAATAATCCATATATAACTTTTATACAGCGTTTATACACATCTCAGTTGAAAATTCTTACTAATAAACACTGTATTAGCTCTTCAGTGTATAAACGGTGTACAACTTTACATGGGAATCGTTATACATGCCTCCAGCCTTGTTTATGGATTGTTTAACTAGACAAAATGTCGGACTTCAATGTATAAAGGGTGTACAACTTTACATGGGAATCGTTATACATGCCTCCTGCCTTGTTTAAGGATTGTTTAACTAGACAAAATGTCGGACTTCAGGATCAACTGATTGTTTCTTATGATATTGATGAAAGTTTCCTTGAATTTAACGCAAAATGCAATTCATTAACGACTGTTTGATGGATGCGCAGGGCATAAATAATATTAATAAAGTTGTGGGTAGGAAAATGAAGGCATCATAAAATGCCTTTTGTCACACTCATCCTCTAGTAGGCCTAATAATATTCTAAAATTGAATATTGATACACAAAAGAATATGTTCTACAATAATTGATGTAGACAAGATTTAACCTGAATGTAGTTTAAATGCTTCATAATATTATTTTAACAAAAGTTGCTTGCATCATTAAAACATAATACACATACCGATATAAAAATGTATTTCATTATAGAGGTACTATTGTCGCAACAAACAACATGTTAGCTACAATGTCATGTGGTTAGAGCTTCTGACTGCAGTCTGTGAGATCCTAGGTTCGATTCCCGATCAAACTGCAATTCTTTTTTTCGCCTAAAGCATTATTCTGTTGTCGGTAACATTTTCTACTATTTTGAACGTTTTCTAAACGCATCTAAAAAAACACTGCTTATAATTCATAAGTAATGGGAAAAACCTTTATTAGTTTCCAAGAATTGTTCGAAATTCTTGACGTTAGATGGCAGCACATTATCTGTGAAACTAATTCTTCGACATATTTGACATTGCGTAAAGAGAAATGTAAATAAATTAAAACACATTTATTTTTTCCGTACCTCCCCAATTAGGGAATCTCTATTAATTCTTATCCATACTCATTTGTTACACAATTAATCACTAGTCGATGTTTTATTTCTGTTACAAACTGCGCGTAATATTGTTCTGACGTCATAGTGATGACGAATATGTGACGTATTGTGTATAATTGTTAAATTGTGATATGGCTCCGGCACAACGTTTATTAGTAAGAAAATTATACATGATTTACATAAGGCTTATACATTGTATAACTAAACAACTGATAAAAGCCTGTATAAGAGATTTTTTTAGTAAGACTGTTAATGTTTAAATGTATTGTTGGTAATGTGATTAGGAGTGACCACAAAGATCTACTGCCGTGTTCTATTTTAAGCGTGGTGTACTTTGTATGTGCTCCCCATTCTATATTACTATACAAAAATGGGAAGAAATAGCCAACTTTGAAACTATATTCAATACTTCCATTAAATAAGACTACATTTGTGATTTTCTTAATGCTCTTTTTTCTAGTGGAAGGTACACATAGAAAATTGTCTTACTTTATTTTATTTTCCAATTAGTACACCATGCTTCTTATTCTGTTAGCTGCCTTTGTATCGAGTTGTAAGCATAATAATGATTCTTATTCGATGCAAAGACATGAATATCATCTGCAGAAACAGAAATATCTATAATTGATTTTATTGGCAAATCAACAGTAGAAACATAATATAATGTTGGTGACTCATGCTCCAAATGGGAATCAATGACCAATCACGTTTCAATGTATTTTGTTTTACAACCAATGACAGTCGTGTTTCACATCGATATTTATCGAATTCTGTTTACCAAAATAAAAAAGCTGCTGCTTTTTAATATTCTGAACAGGTCAGAGCATTAATTTGCAGTGACTGACTCTCGAACAAATGCATTGAATATAGTAAATAATGAACAGATTCCTTCGAAGTACACATTTGATAATTGTGTTTTTAAATAATGATTTTTACGGAGATGTTTCTTAAAAATAATTAATAACTTTTAATGTTGGTTATAATATAGTGTTTGATGTGTTAGATATTTTCTCCACCAGGGTACATTCTTACAATATTGCGCTCCTATTTGACAATAAATAATATACTCTAGTTGCAGTGGATTAACAAATGCAACATAACCACACATTTCTAATTTGTTTAAAAACATCACCGTTTACGTTAAACATATAAATATTTTTAAAATGACTATATTTAAATAACGATTTGTGACCAAACAGCTAAATTTTATTGGTTGAATAGTCCTACCAAATGCCACTCTTTATTTCTACATCCTCTAGATACATTGGAAATCACTCGTGGCATTACTTATGATAATACAGATACCTGTGTTACTCCCGCTGTAATTATTTTAGTTTGGGAGAGGGCACCCGTGTGTATAAACTTAAAATATATGTTATTTTAGTAACCATTAATATTTTTTATTAAGAATAAAGAAGTTTCAAAACTTAGCACTTTGTAAATATGTCCCCGGTGCCAGACATTATCAAAAGTTTTTTTCTTGGAAGTTCAAGAATATACCTAGGGTCGTGTTTTCATTGTTAATCGATTCCTTTAATTCTTCGGTAGTTATAAAAAATTGCAATAATGTTGATTTATTTTTGACAAAGCCATGTTAAAATATATATACAGTCAATATGCCCATTTCACCAATAAATGTTTAAAATGGTCAACAAGTTTCTACAGCCAAGCTGTCATTCTCAAGACCAGATATTGAAGTTATATCAGTGAAGATATATCAGTCAATATCTGGTCTTGAGAATGACAGCTTGGCTGTAGAAACTTGTTGACCATTTTAAACATTTATTGGTGAAATGGGCATATTGACTGTATATATATTTTAATATTGTATCACCAAGAAGATCAATTGTGTATTAAAGCCATGTTGTTGAGTAATATTAAGAATGTGGGATTGTAGTAAAATCAAAATATGTTTTTCCAATACATTTGCTGTAGAATTAATCAAACTTATAGATCTATAATGTTGGGGTTTATTTTTCTTTTGTTACCTTTAGGAAAGAAGACCAGTAGGGAGACTTTCCAGACCTCATATACATACATATACTGGGAACTCAATATTGCATTAATTCATTATTTTTAAATATGAGATTTTTATTCAAACGTTGTAGCGCTTGACAATAGATAGTCCCGGAGACGTTTTATTTGGAGTATTTTTAATTTGATTTCCGAGTTTAAGAGGGTTGATTCATGATGAACTCGGAGTATTTGTAACGTGGTATGAAATTCTTCTATATTTCAATTTAGAGGAATGACGTTTGGTTTTCGAAAGACGGTGCCAGCTGTCAGTGATACCGGATGATGATGATGATTTTAATTTATTTGTTGTACTAAATTTTAATCGGGTTGAATTGCGTCGTTCTCTTCGAATGCCCTTTTCCAATAGTTAGCTATAAATTTACTTCATCTGCGTCCTTATAAATGAGTCGTCCTTGATCAGCATCCAGTGGGGTATTACAGATTTTCTTATTATTTCCTAGTTTATTAATGAAATTCCAAGTATTTTTGTTTGAATACTTTTTATTTATTTCTTTTTCTAAAAAGGTCTTGTATCTATTGATAACTTTTGTAATTAATTATATTAGAAAATGAACTACTGTTTTGTCCCTAGGATTTCTGAATTTATGCCATCTTTTCGGATTTTGTTTTGTTTGTAATCATTTGTTGAATTAAATGGTTTTCGTTTTATATAAACGTTATTACAATAAATGGGATTCTTATGATTTGTTTTATTTCCTTTTGTAGTACATGCTATCGTGTCTTTTTACAGTTTGGAGTAATAATCAATTTCTTCTTATGTGTTTATAGTAACAGTATGCGGGAGTACTAACATGTTTTGCAATTTAGCCAATCAATTTATTTTTCATCTAGATAGTCGTCAGAAAAGTGTTTAGAGATCGGTAATTCTAAAAGACACTGGGAAATGATCCGATTCAAACTCATGCAGGACCCAGAGATTGTTATGTTGGATGTTTTTCGCACAAATACTCATGTCTAAAATATTGTGAGCCTCCAGCTGATTGTTCGGATAAATGGTTGGCTCGTCAGGGGTTAAAATATTGTCTGATAATACGTCTGTTAATTTTCCCCGAGCATTTATTTTGTTACAGCTCGATTTAGTATTTTTGGCATTACATTTTCCCGTGAATATAATATTTTGTTCCACATTTATTAGTTCTTTAAGTTGGGATTGATTAATGTTATTGTTGGGAGAATAACACAGCTCTACAAAAAAAATGTTGCTCTGCATATCTCAGCGAATTTTTATGTTTTCAAGTGCACAGTTTACGAATATATTCATGAAAGTGCTGAATGTGCTCTAGTTTTTATGATTTTTGCGTATCATATCTTAAACAGTACACGGTTTGTTACTAATAACATTTATGTTTCCAGTGATGATTTGATATCTGCGCAATTTTTTCGTGCATACATAGCCTACATCACGTGATCCCCACTCTCACACCCCTCACTCCGCGCATCGACCATGATGTCAGTTATTTGACAAAATTAAAGTACTCACGACGTGCATCTGGATATGATAAAACAATTCGTCAAAGCGTTGGACAAGGAAGGAGAATGTTTGTAGAAAATTTCCTAAGCTCAGTATGGAAAAGTTTAAAGGCGGAATATTTGATGGTCCTCTAATTCGGGAATTGATGAAAGATGTAAATTTTATCGAAGTTATGAATGTTCCGGAAAGTGAAGCTTGAATGGGTTTTGTATTGGTAGTAGAAAATTTACTAGGTAGCTATAAAGCACCAAATTATAAAGAAATTGTGCAAAACATGTTGATACGTTTCAAGATTCTGGGAGCAAATATGAGTATAAAGTTACACATTCTCCACAGTCACCTGGATAGATTTCCGGATAATTTAGAAACTTATAATGATGAACAGGGAGAGCGCTTTCACCAGGATCTAAAAGTAATGGAGGAAAGTTATCAGGGTAGATGGGTTTCGTCACATGATGGTATATTACTGCTGGTCTTTAAAAAGAGATTGTCCCCTAAAAAAAATATAGAGAAAAATCTTATAAAAGGCGTTTCAATGAAATATAAGATGGGTTTTCGACATTTTTCTTTCTATTTATGTCGGTATATACTAATTTAAAAACAATTAACATAAATGTATGTTATATTTTTTCATATTTTCTATTTTTGTAGTGTAAAATGAAAATAAAGATATAAACAGAGCAAATCTTCCAGAATCGTTGATAGTTTCATGAATAGTGAGCATAAATATATCCGAAATTAATCTTATATCAAGGACAACAAAACTACTGTTGACCAGTGTAATAGATGGAGCCGATAAGTGTGGGTGTATTATATTGATAGGGACTTCATTAGTAGACTGTCTCATTATAATTAAAATTAAGAAAAAAATTGTATGGGAGTGTGGAATATTTCCTTTAATCAATATGCGCACACCCCTATAAGGCTGTCTGATTTCTTTTCTATGCATTTTATAGTATTTAGTTTTTAAACTTTTGTAATTTGATAATTTAGTCTCATTAATTAAAATTATATCTAAATTAATTTTGTTAAATAGCATTAGTAAATTATTAATTTGTTTTCTGTGCCATTAGTATTAAAGTATATTAAGAGTCGTAGCGATTTACCGTCTTTAATTAACAGACATTAAAATCCCTATTTTAGTAAAAGTGCCCGGGGCTGTCCTAAGTTTAAACATAGCTTGTTTGAATCTCGCCACTCTATTTAAAATATTTAAATCTCTAATACATTTTAAAATTTTCAAAATATTCTTATATTATTTCATGGGTTCTGATTTAATTTCTATTCTGTTCTATTCCAAATTGGTTTTAAAGTTGGAAAATTCTCTCACTATTTATGTTAATTATTGGATTTTGTTTTGTCTTCGGAGTTTGAAGGTTCGACATAATTTTGAAATATTTGGACAATTTTTGCCATTTACAAGTTGTTCTCCACCCACATATTTTTTAAATATTTTTGCGTATTTTTTGGGAGTTCAAATGATCTTAATTAATTGTATTTATTTTTGTCTTTTAGCAATATTTCTAGAATTAGTATCATTACGTATAATAACTTCTTCATCCATTTTGTTATTGAAACTATTTTTAATATTTAGTAATTTAATTTCGTTTTTTAATTCGTTGCTGATTAAAAACAAAATATATTTTAGACTAGACGATAGTGTCGCGATTTTAGGTTTATGGACCTCGCCCACGCAGAGAATTATGGGTTAAAAAATAACTTATTTGATGTAATACACAGCTGTAGCAGAGCGTCACTACTTACTTATGTTTAACGATGGAAATTCTTGTTTGAATATTCCGATTAATGATTCGTCTTATTTCTTGAGCCCCAAGTATATTTGAACTTCTATTAATATTAGATCTTTCTGAATTGTTAATCCCTGAAAAACAAAGGACATATAAACCATTAATATTTAGATATTATTTAGCTTGGATATCGCATGTGTATGGAGACGGACTAACACTCAACACCTTAATTAGAGGACCAGGATTTCTTTTCACGTTTCTTCCGAAGGAGGTTATCTTCTTTACGGCTAAGCTGTTCCTCCTGCCAATTGATCTCAGTTACACCATCTCTTCCTATAAGAAGCCAAACTTTCTCTTCCCAATTGATGATGGTTCACATCCTCTTCCTCAGACAACTTCTTTGGTTTCTCGCCCAAGGTTTGTCCTATAATGGATGCCTGCCAATAGATTTGCTACTTTTGGTTTAGTCCTCAGATTTTGAAACATTCAATCATGTCCACTAATATCAACGTTATACAATCCCTAGTGTTCTGTTTGTTAGGTTTTTTTATTTAATTAAACTGTTCCTCTCTCTAGCTTATATGTGGATAGACTTATGTGTTATTTATGTTGTGAGACCCAGTGTTTTCTTTTATGATGACCCTGGACCATCATAACTAACTTTATTACATTTAATACAATTAACCGTGAGAGAAGTTGGGTTTTTGGCGTCTCCCCAAGATTGAGCGGGAAATACGTTTATGCCTTTAAACCCTAGCTTTTTTCAAGACAGTTCCTTAGCATGTTTTTTTTCTAAAATGTAATTAATTTTTTTAAATTTACCTTAAATTATATCTGAAAGACGATGTTGCAATAATTAAATTAATAACATAAAATACATAGTTTGAAACCTGAGGTCAAATAAGCGATGTGATTTAATTTAAAAAAACACAGAGAAGCATCAAAGGAAAAACATATATTAACAAAATCGATGTTTCAAACAAATCGATAATCTGGAGTTTATAAAGAAAAAAGGAAAAATACGTAACAAATTCCCATACAATAATATACGGCATCATGTTTTAAATAGGACTTGCGCTTGATCGATTCCCGATGGGCAAGACATTTTCTCATGATATTTGAGCCAGTATGAGGTCGATACGCACGCAGAATCGTAAGAAATTTGCGAAGTTGTAATCAATAGCGACTATAACAGCTGAGGGACTCGAGAGGATGACCACTCATCACACATGCACTCTTTTCATTATCACCTGCCCCCTGTTGGCCTGGTAATGTAAGGGTCATACACCAGGGCGTTTAATTTAGTTTAAAGAATGGAGTTGCTTAATTTTAAAACAGAATAGCAAAGTGTTATATAAAGTGATGTAAAACTGAATATTTGTAACATTAATGAGAAATTTGTCATAATGATCAATAAGTTAAATTTAAATGATACAGTATATACATGATACACACCAAACAATAAGCATTTAAACGAATGTAAATATGATATTTGAACAAGTATTTAAAAACTACCTGAAAGAAAAATTGTTGTCTATTGATCTCCCAAAAAACTTCAATTATGCAAATTGAGAGACTTAGCTATATTCACTTTGATCTGGCAAATGTTAATACTTTTTTCACTTCCATTAAAGTGACTTTTTTGTTTAGTTTTACATTCAGTGGCGTTGCTTCGTAACATTATAGTTATTACGTCACAATTGTTGTTGTCGCTGTACAACAAAGCCCATTTTATACAGAAGTTTTATTAAGTTCATATTTTAATGAATCTCTTCTTCTTCCTCTTCTTCATAATGTGTATTATTTTCTTCCTGTTTATTTCCAAAATCACTCCGCAGAGGAAGACGCATTGGATGTGCAGCATTCGCTGTCTATCCATCTCTTGGCAGGTCTTCCTCGTGTTCTACTCCAGTAAATTGGACTATCTTATTTAACTCTGTTTGCAAAGTCGGTTGTCTTCCATTCTCTCTGTATGACCTTTCCAATATTTTCGTCTAATTTTAAATAATATTAGGTCTAATTTAAAGCGCGAAATCCCTACATTGATTTAAATATCTAATTACATCTACTTCTCTCATGTAATCTCCAGCTTAAATATTCATCAGCACAGTTTTACCTTCAAAAAATGGCATTAAGTTATAATTTTAGATAATATGACATTGGGAATGTAATATGCAGGAATAGCGGTCATGGGGAAATGGCGATCTGTGGATTATTTTAAATAGTATGGTAGGTCTATAGGCTACATAAACTCGTAAATAAGTGCTGCTCTCTAACTGCTGATTAACGAAACTACTGTGAACACTTCCGGAAGTCTTTGTGATTATAGTTTCTTAAAAATTTGAAAATGTATGTTATGTGATTCTGGCTTTCAGCAATCGTTCTTTAAATATTTTATAAAAGTGCAATTTTTTGTCTAGTAAATTGGTATTACTTTTAGCTATACACGTTCCTGGAACACAAAACAACACGGTTGCAGCAATATTGTGGATAAACATCATTTATTAAATGAGCAAGTGACTTCCAAGTTAGGTTACACACTCGTGACAAGGTGACTGGTATTACCCCCCCTCCCCCTGGTGATCGTCATTCCACCACATGAACTTCATATTAAAAAGTCGTTCATGAGATTACACCACAATAAATACTGTAACCACGTTAAGCTTCTAGCTAATATGGTCCTTGATTTAAGTCCGAAAATGGAATCAAACTTAATTTTAACTATCAAAAGAAAGCTGGTGAGAATGATTAGCTGCATGGAGAGTCCATTTATAACTTTTAGGAATCCCTAGGCTATTAGTATTAATAGGTTTCTGTGTTTCTCTTAGCGTGAATTTTCCATTTCTTCGAAAATTTTGAAGAACTAGCCAATATGCATCGTCAGTTATATGTAATGTGCATAAACTGGATATCAATATCAAAAATTCCACATCTCTTCTTACAATAAAAGAGGCCTGAAAGTGCCTTAGCTATGTTACTAGTTGGAAACAAGGGGAAAATATTAGTTATTTGTGCCATGAATGCTTTTGGCAGTTTCATTCCCCCGATGAAGTATTCCAACTAAATATTTAGTTTTCTCTGTTAAATAAGATTTACCGCCTTCTGCCAGATACGAATATTCAAGGACAGGATGGACAAGTGAACATCTTCATGATCTACTTCGAGCATTTCACTCTCTGTGCAAAATCTTAGAAAAGCAATCCTGTTCTTATGTTCGATGTTCCCAGCAGTCACTGGATTCTACCGAGTAACGTGTTGTGCAATTTAATTGTTTTGTTAACTTTTACCTTAAAATAAATTTGGTAGATTTTGTTGATCTCTAAACACGTAAACAGTTAACATAACAATGTATGATTTTTAATTCTGAGGACAAAATAATAAAAATTAAGCAGTAGTGTAACTTGATAAAAATAATAATTATTATTATATAATATCCTCAACTCGTGTCCAACACAGGGTCGGGACGAGGGGTGAGATGAAGCCACTATATTTATAGAAGTCTGTAAACGCCAAATGTGCCGGTCGATCTCGTCTGACGCTACGTCACAGGGGCGAATGAACGAAATGTTTGAGATGAATTTGGAGTAATCCTGAATTGAAATTTGTGGCAGGGGAAACGGTACAAATCTACAAAGATCCAATTACTAGTGTAAATTATTATATTAAAATACGGATATCCCAAATAATTCCACATCCTGAAGTTTATTAATAAAATAATCAATAGACGGAAGAACATAATTGACTTGGAAATTTTCATATAATTAATAATGTTGGAAATTAATAATGAATCGGCATGAAACACGATGCCTTGGTGCGGAGCTACGGAACGTCCGTTAGTTCGATTCGGTACGAGGAAATTTTTCTTATGCAATTTTGCGCAGTTTGGTACCGATGCCAGGCAGCATCATGAGGAATTATGGTAGCTCTAAAACATAGCGTCTCCAGGTTGAGGCTGACCACATGTTATCCATATACTAATTAGATTATCGACTTCTCTGAAAAAAATATAATACGCCTAAGTTGTTAGACAGTTGCAGGCCTCTCGCGCCAAGAAGTTTTTTTAAGGGTTAAAAAACGGACAAGTTTAATAAAAACAGTATAACACAATATCATGTGAAATTATATAAAATACAATATTTCTAATTTGAGAGTAAAATTTGTTATTATATCAGTTAACATGACTTATACACATCGCAATAAATCATAATGACGTGCATTTAAAGATTGATAAATGATATATTTGAAAATGTATTTAATATTTACCTGAAAGCGGAAGTGTTGTCTGTAAATCTCAGCTACACAGGTTAAACAGTTTTGAATCCAATCTGTAAAATATTAATATTTTATTAATATTATTTAAAACTGTAATTTTCTATTTCATATTCAATGACGTTTCTGGGTAACGTTACGGTCGTTGTGTCATTCGTGTTGTCAACAAGACGCATTTTGTCCATTTTTTATGAAATCAATGTTCTTTTAATAAATGTGTTAATTGTGCTTAATGGAAAAATCTCATTATACATTTAAGTGGTTATTATATACAGTGGAGGAAATTGGTATAAAGGCACTTTTTAAAAGTGTTAACACAACATTATTTACTCTTTCTTTGGCATTTTTCTATATTTACTTAGGAGTATAAAACACACACAAATAATGTCAAAATTAATTATCCATTTCCTTCCAAAAAAGTACATGAAAACTGAAACCACTCTCACATATGGGTGGAATTTAGTATAAAGGCACTTTCTGTATTTCACAGATTAAATCAAAAAGACTTAGCGCAAAGTTTACAACAAAGTTCTAAAATTTAGTTGAACCTCCATTGTTGTTAATTACTTGGAAGATTTTCTTTGGCATTGACTTGATGACGGTGTTTATTTCTTCCACTGAGATTGAAGCCCACTCTTCCTGAATAACATTTCTCGCTCAGTCGCTGTCCCAAACTGCCGTCCATACACGCCTTGCCAGGATCCCGCATAAGTTCTCAATCGGATTTAAATCAGGACTTCTGACTGGCCACGTAAAAAGTGGCATTTCTTTATTCCCGAACCATTCCTTTGATTTGGCAGACACGTGAATGGAAGCATTATCTGGCTGAAAAATTAGATCTTCGCCGAATTCCTCATACATTCGTATCAATTAGGACTCCAGAAGCTCCTCAGTGTAGGACTCAGAATTCATCTTAATGCGTGCCACGCTATTTTTGATCTTCCTTTAAAGCAGAATGCTGCCCAAATCATAACGCCTCCACCACCGAAGTTTCTACTCATTCTAACTTGCTCTTCAGTACGGAGGTCGTGCCAGTAATACTGAAGGCCATCAGGTCCGTCCAGATTAAACTTCTCTCATCACTGAAAATTACTTTATTCCATTCTGAGGTCCAGGACAGTTGTTCTTCAGCAAAAGTCATTCTAACTTTGTTATGTGCATCGTTCAGAGGTGTTTTTCGTTTTATTTTTAGGTTCTTGTCTTCTGACAGAATTTGTCTTACTCGTCTGGCTGTTACTGCAAACTTCAAATCAGCCTGGATTTGAGAAGCAAACATACTCTTACCTTTTGCTTTACGTAAAATGAGACGTTTAGTGCGCTCAGACAATTTTCTTGTCGGTCCATATTTCCCGTTTTTTTCCATATTGTGAGCCCAGTTTGGCAAAATTATCAATGACACATCTTGAAGCCCCAATTTCGTAGGTATTTGTCTATTGGAAAGGCGCATCTCCTTGAAGGCACTAACTCTTGATTTCTCTTCATTTGTTAGAGGCTTTCCACGTGGCATTGTACGTTCTACTGACTTGTAACTGATGAACGATGCTCACAGACACGTCATCTCCATGTAATTGCAGTGTTTTGTTTACATTTATGCCTCTGTAGGAGCCAGAAGTTGACCTGCCTTTATACCGATTTCCACCCCTAGAACAGCGTTTTCTTAGATTTTACGTATTATTTACATCATCATCATCATGAACAAATTCGTTTTAGGCCATGTGGCCTGTACGGTAATATACAATACAAAATGAGGAGACCTGTATGAAATTATGTCCAAGATAATTATATGTAATCTATGACACACATACGGTATTTGCATAAATATTTCAGGTTGTTTTACTACTAAAAGTTAGTGGCTTTATACCAATTTCCTCCACTGTAAAGTTTTGATGCGGTCGAGCAGTCCTTGCCTCTGGTTCCGAGGGTCGCGGGTTCAAACCCGGCCGGGGTCCATGGAGAGACATTTGAGCATTTTTGGCCCTCTATCGCTCGGATTTGAATTGGGATGCTTATGATCTTGGCTTTTAAGAAGTAAGTTAATCGAAAAATAGAAATATCATAACACTGATTTCATGATTTGGTCTTTTCAAGTACGTTATGTTTTTTTTCGACTATACATAATATTTATCTTTCTTTTGTAGGATTTTTATCGTAGACTGACCTAACAACCAACCCCCAACTTGGAGGATCAGTAAGTACTTGTTTAGGAATTTGTCCTATAGAAATGACACCTTCTCTATGACTAACACGTTTCTCCTAACAGGTGATCTTTTTTTCCACCATTTCTGATATTGGGAAGACCAACCTATCCTCCGCCATGAATAAGTATTGCTTCATTGTCTGGTTCTTGTCCTAAGTTTGCGTATTGAGCAAAAGGGGGGGGGCTGTTAATAGCTACGTTGTTTCTGGTCTTGAAATACTGAAATTCCCCACCTCTATCAAGGTCATTCAATCCCTAGGGGGCCAAATATTTGGTAATTATGCAGAAACGTTACATGCATGACATAAGAATCCGTTCATTTGAATTACCTAGTGAAATATGTTTAACATTCATTGTAACAAACCATTGTCACTGTTTTATGTAGTTTCAGTTATTGTGAACATGGCGCGATGAGGTTTAGTGCATTTCTATTGTATGTAATATTTACACATATTCTTGCTGTTTGCTGAGGAACTTGGGAGTTAAGGCGGGCGAAGAACCCTTTCATATAGGTTTTCAAAATACAAAAATTATCCTAATTTTGAACCATGTACCTCATAGTAGGCCTTTAACACATATATTAGTTAACACACATCGTCTCACTTCCTGAGTACAAACAGTAACATTATCACATTTAAACACGTCTGTCTTGAATTTAAACTCAGCTGACAAAGATAAATTCACATTAACTTTAGTCCCTTTTTGTCCAGCGTTGGTTTGATAGTAGGATCCAGATATCTGTTAGGATTTTAATATTCCACAAATCATTCAAATAGTATGAGGATGTCTATATTATCAAACATTTGTCGAAAATTGGAAGAAAAAATATAAAAAAAAGAAAAGAAAAAATAACTCACATTAACATCACATTAATCCTTTCTGTTAACATTGGTTATTAGGTCACACTCCAGTTAGATGTTTATATTGCTTCAATTAGAAGATAAACTTTAAAAATGTCTGTTTTTCCTTTATAAATATAAAATATGAATGTCGATGACCAACAATGGGACTGACGTATTAGTTACGTCACGAATATATTTTTACTTTTTTGCTATTTTATATTTAATTGTTTTTCAATTCTAGGAATAATTTATATGTCGTAAAAAAATTTAAACTTTTTTTAATTTTTCAATAACACAACCATAAGGCTAATGGAAACATTAGTTTTTCAACGTGGCTAATTAGTCAAGACCTTAAAGGTGTGGTTCTATAGATCAGAAGTCCACGGTTCGAATCTCGCTGAAAACCAGGGTTAGTGTGAATTGCATAGAATTTTATGAATAAGTTAAATTGAGGTAGAAGTGAAAAACAAAATAGGTTAATGGGAGAAGAGAATAATAAATAGAGAGACAGCTAGTAGCCAAAAGTACATTTTTTATTCTAAATTAGCTTAAGTCCAATTGTAGTGGTTCATTTATCGTTCCTGTACTATTTCATGGTTTATATAAAGTTTCTTCATATTTACGTAATATCTTATTATATCTACAGTATGTCAATTTGGTATTCATACATAGGCATTTTTATTAATAAAAATCCAATTTCAGAAAGTTTTTAAAAGTAAAGAAAAAATATTTATCGTGGTTTGAAGGGAACACTAAGTTATATCTAAATATGTAGTTTAAAACTTAATTATAAAATAAACATAATTTTATCAAAATAAATAATCTTTATTACACCCAAATACAAGCCAATTTGCTATTCATGCACTAAAGAAAACACTGCAGTGTATTTGCTTGTCTAACTTGCTTAAACATTAATGCAACTTGAATACTCTAAGTTGTGCATTTGTTTACATCTGCCTACTGGTTGTGTACACTGGCAGTCAGTCGCCTCCAAAATGGGTAAATGTAAAGAACGCAGTTCTGATCTCAAGGATACAATTGTAAATCTTGCACTTAAGGGATATTCTTTGAGAAAAATAGGTCGACTGATAGGCAAATGTCATGCAACAGTACAGTATATACTAAATAAATTCAAGTATAAAGGTTCAGTAGAGAATATTCCGAGAAAACCTACACAAAAGAAGTTAAGTGAAAAGGAGGAGAGAACCATTGCGAGACTAGTGAAATTCAACCCCAGAATTAGTGCTCCAAAATTGCGGTCTACCCTAGAAGTTTATACTGGTAAAAATGTATGTACTCAGACATTTCGGAAGGTGTTACGCAGAAATAGCTATCATGGAAGAATGACTAGAAAAAGGCCGTATGTAAGTAAGAAGAACAGTGTTGTAAGACTACAGTTTTAAAAAGAACATGTAAATAAGGGGCAGGAATTTTGGAAATAATGTTCTCTGGTCTGATGAGACTAAAATCAACTTGTTCGGTTCAGATGGCGGTCATAGAGTCTGGAGAAAAGCCAATGCGGATAATGATGTAACCAATACATCACCTACAGTAAAACAAGGGGTTGGGTCTATAATGTTGTGGGGGTGTATGTCGCAAAATGGGTTGGCAATATACAGTTCATTGACAATGTTGTGGACAAATTTGTGTGTAACAACATTTTTCGTAAGAATGTTAAACAAAGTGCAGCAAAATTGGATACGTTCCCTACGTACATGTTCCAACAAGATAACGACCCCAAAACATACGGCGGACTTAAATGAGACTTGGTTGATACGGAACGTGCCAAAGCAATTGAAAACCCCTCCTCAATCTGCTGACTTAAACTCTATAGAACATTTATGGGCGTTTTTGAAACCTAGGGTCCACAGCAGAAATCCTTCTTCCAAAGAAGAATTGAAGAAGGTGGTTACTGAAGAATGGTGCAAAATCAGTCCTCAGATATGTGATAGGCTTGTTAGATCCATGCAGCGTAGATGTCAAGGTGTTATTAAATCTAAGGGTTACCCTACAAAGTATTAAGGACAGTTCATTTTTTTTCTTCATTTTTAATTTTTTTCCCCCATTCTGACTGTATGAATAGAAAAGTGACTATAAAATTTACAACTTTTAAAGTTTTCTAATATATTATACGTTAAATGTTTATAGAATTTGTTGATTTGTATATAATTATGTAAATAAGTGTACCTGAAAATGTTTAGTTAATGGCAAAATATAATTGCAATATTCTGAGAATTAAAATTGTGCTATTTCAATTATATAATCTAAGTGTATGAATAACAAATTGACACATACTGTATATGACTTGTTATAAATTGACAATGCCCTCTCTCTAACTTACATCTGGATAGACCTGTGTGTTTCTTATCTTGTATTATCCTGTGCTGATGGAACTGGAATCCTGACAACTAGGAACCAGCGAGGCCGGTCACTATAATACTAATTTAATGTGTTTCACAGTTCTTGTGCTCCGCCCAATACATTAATTTCGAAGTTCTTTGTGGGTACATACAAAAAGTGGGTTAGTTCAAGAGCCTGAAAAGGAGAGGATAAATGTGTGATTTAAATAAAAGTACCGTCATCGGCCACAATGTGAAAATGTATTAAAATATTCTGAAACAATTAGCCCGGGGACGTTGCGTAATTGTTAAAGCAATATGCTACCGGCCGGAAGATTGCGGATTCGATTCTCTAAAGCGGCCCCTATACGATCAATATTTACGTCAATATATTGCACAATAAACGACATTGTACAATAATATTAAGCGTCTGTAGATAACATTGAAACTTCACGCAGTATATTGAGTCAATCAAAAGCAGTTTGATTTTTATTGTGCAATCTAGTAAATATTGCGTCGTCTGGCAATGTTGCGCAATACTAGTTCAGTTATGTGTTCTTATTATTTCACATGTTGACTGCACAAGTATCAACCGCGAACTAATTTATTGAGCAATAATATTGCACCGTGTGGGTTAGCCAAGTAATGCTATTGTACAAAATATTGTGCAATCGTAAATATTGATCGTGTAGCGGCCGCTTAAGAGTTATTGTTATTCACGCAGGTTCTTCTTCTCCTGAAGATATTATATAATCATTACAGGGAATCCTAACGTTATAAAAATTGTTGGATTCAAAAATATAAAAGACGTATTCATAATATATACTTGTCTAAATTTCCCACGGTCCATTGCTCTAAGTTTGAATATGCGTCTCAACCAATTGAGTACGTTCTAAGTGTAAAGCCGTTGGGAAGGGCTGACAATCCGGTTGATATCTTGCATCAAATGTCTAGAAATGTGTGAGTCTTTACTACTCAATATCCTAAGGGCTTCCTAAGTCCTGCAGTGGGATAAATAACAGGACTTATAGCAACTAGCCGTGATATAAAATGGGATTGTGAGTATTTTGCCTAATATACCTCGGGAAAGACGTGTATGCCTTTATATACTAGATTTTTTTCATTAGATTTCATTGTGTTTTTTATAAACTTCATTGTTTTCTTAACTTTTACATTAAATTAACCTAATCGATGATAAATGATTCAGGGAAACAAATAACTTAAAAATGTATAATTTTGAATTCTGAGAACAAATAAACGCCCTGCAACAAATTAAAAAAATATAGAATTATGAGAAAATTGATAAAATGGATATTTGAAACTATATATAACCTAGAGTTTATAAAAAATAAGCAATGGATGGAAGAGAGTTGTTGATGCGGAAATGTTGATACATTGATAATGTAGATACTGAAAGATGCAGATTCTAAGACATCACGCCTTGTCGCAGAGCTATCGAACATGCTCTGGTTCGAGTCCCTATCGGAAGAAATTTACTGACTGAATATCAGCTAGTGTTGAACAGTGTTAGGAATATACCGATATATACCGTGTATAACATTTTGGGAATCCGACGGGTTCCACTTATCACACATCTACTTCTCTGTGGACTGCGGCTGTTATACAAAGTGCCACGCACATTTATCGCTCCATGAGTTCAATTTTGTTTAATGATAGGAATGGCTAAATGTTAAAGCATAATAACAAAATGTTATCTAAAATAACGTAAAATAGAATATTTCTAAGTTTAGAGTTAAATTTGTTACGTTAATAATGAGCTAGCTATGTCAGCCATTTAAACGATGATAAATGTGGTATCTGAAAATGTATTTATATTTACCTGATAGAAAAAAGCGTTTGTCATTGATCTGTCTAAAATTCTTAGCAGTATAAAGTTATAGACAAAACAGTTTTGAATTCAATTTGTGAAATATTAATATTTTATTAATTTAAAATATTTTTCAATTTCTCATTTAGTGGCGTTGCTTCGTAAAGTACTCGTAAATTATTGCATATTTTTGTTATTGAACAAGGCGCATTTTATACAAATGTTTTATGAAAGTTATCTTCTTTGTAAATTGTTACGGTCAAAATGTTCCCCAAACTTCATCTGGACATCATTATCATATTCGCCATGTTTAGTATGAATGGTTGTGTGAATGGTATGATTCGTCTTAATGTTGTGTTGTCTTGGAGGAGGCCCTGGTATTGAGCTGAGGCCAACCATGTCCTTGTGCGGGTAAAAACGTATGTTTGTCATCCATAGTTAAAATCCTTCTCCGGACAAGTGGTGCCCGGGTGGCGTGTCACGCGTAAAAGTACCGTACGTGTGAGGTTAAACCACGCTAAAGGAATGGATGTATATATAATATTAACTATACGTCCACCGCTGTGATCTCGAGGTAGCGTGCTGTCTTGTCACACAGCGGGCCCGGCTTCGATTCCCGGTCGGGACAGGCTCCTGGATGAGGTTTTTTAGGGGTTTTTCCTCACCTTTAAGACAAATGCCAGGAAGCGTAGGGCCCAACGGTCCCCGAAAATCAACAGACCATCATCACCCTACTCCGGTGTGGAAAGCAATTGGAAGCTACCACACCTATAATTCCCTAGTAAAGCTGCAAAGCGAAGCATGAAAATGTTATGATTGCAGTGAAAGACCTGCCCTCGAGCAGAATTACTATGGACAGATTAACTATATGAAGCGGAAAAGCCCAACATCGAATTAAACAACAATTTTCTCGTGGAATCCCTTGTTTAAACCACAGCTTTATCTTCATAAAAATGTGACACTAAGTAAACTTTTTGATAATTTGACATTGTGTGGAAGTTTGGACGAAAGAGAGTTGATTAGACAGGTGAATGGAGAAGGCTACATAAATTTGAACTACGTGGTTTTTATAGGAAGCCAGATATAATAAGAATAGTTAAGTCCAGTAGATTGCAATGGGTAGGACATGTGTCAAGAATGTGGAATGAAATATGTAGTGGAAGCTTCTTTATAGGAAAACCAGAGGGAAAACACGCAATTGTTTCACCAAGAATGACGTGGGAGAATAACATTAACCATGATTTGAGGTAGGTAAATTGTACAGGGAATGATTGGAAATCATTAGATCAGGGTAGGGATGTATGGAGAGCTTATGTCTGTGCGGTCATGAACCTACGGGTTCGATTATGCCAGTGAGTTGGTTACCAATTATGTATGTAATATTCATGCAAATTGAAAAATGTATCAAATATATTCTCTTTGTCCTATGTCCTACTTTTCCTTGAACGACATAGACAATCTTGGTGGACTAATGGGTACCATGCGTCCATCTGGCTTCCAGGGTCACGAGTTCAAACTCGCAGAGATATACTTAATGTCATTAGTTATAATCATCGTCATTACCGAGTATCTTTTAATGAAATAAGTAAATGAATATTCAATGCACATTGATTGTGATTTGGTGTTGGCCTGTCTCGTTATCGTTGTATTCATCAAGATTTCAAGTTTATTTAAGATATAATTAATTATCATAATATTGAAAATATTTAGCGTTCTCAACTCGATTGCGTCGGCAATGCTACCTTTACATATAAATTGATTTAAATTCAAGATATTTAAATATATCTCTAAATTATTGTTATCGTATACGGCGCTTAATTATTTTTATTTAATATTTAATGTTCACAGATCCACTTTTAATGAAGTACATTTTCTTCCCAGTCCATTTATCGTGAGACAGTATTATTTTGTATGCTCATTGTGATGTGTTGCATTAATAGTGCATATATATGTTAAAGGGACTAATTTTTTCTTTATCAAGTTACTATCTAACTCTTTTCATATGTAATTTGATCGGTCATAAACGTCGGCCCGCCTCTCGTTTTTTTAGGCGTTATAATGTCTTTATTTAATATTTCTAATTAATATCTGTTTTCTTAATTCATTATCTTACAACGTTCATGCAAGAAACTAACATTATATATCCATACTATTCTATATCATTTCCTTATTTACTACTCACTTCTAATTTTTATTGTTATATAATAATGTCTCCGATTCCTTTTTTTTTTTTTTTTTTTTCTATGTTCTGGGTTCGATCCCGATGACTGTCTACTTGTACTAGATCAGTTATTGAGTCTGTCTTTCACTGATTTCATCTCCGAGCTCGTGCATAATTACTAGGCTCTTTATCGAAATTATTTACATTATTTAATCTTCTATTCGTCTCTATATCACGAATTCCGGGAAACATACTATAACTAACATTATTATTTATTACGTCATTCTGCACTAGGACCGACTCAATCTCTAGATCAACAGCTTGCAAGGATATTTGTTGCAATCACTTGTCTCTACCATGGACCAAGGATTGTCTGCTTATGCGGTACTTCAAATACTCATTCTTTACTTTGGAGTTTTTGTTTCTTTGTATCTATTACAGCGTTCCAATTTGTTTTCGGTTTGCCTGGCTACCTGGAAACTTGTCACTCTTACAAGCTTTCCTTGTTACTTCAGACATTCCTTGCTTCATAATTACATCAGATTTTTCACATATATTGTCATTCATATAACCTGATTCATTGTTATTAAATTCTATTCCCTTTATATTTTCATCCCCTATTTTACTATCTTCATCTTTTTCCTAAATTAACGTTTCTCCTATATTTATTTCTTTTTCCGCGCTTACATTATCCGTAGATTGGGTGATTTCGTCCTCTTTTAGGTCAATTTTATCAATTTCCTTACTTGATTGCCAATTTGTTCTTGTTCATCGTGTTTCCCTCTACTTTTTCCTGTAAAGCTGTAGTGCTGCTTTCGGTTTTATTCATTACCCTATATCCTACTTGTTCTAGTTCTTTGCTAATATCTATTTTTATTGATTCAATTATTTCAAGTTTAGATGTTTCATACATTTCCTTATTTTCCTGTATTATTTCAAGTTTAGATTTTTCATACATTTCCTTATTTTCCTCCGTCATTTTTAATAATAATTCTAGGATCGGATTTTTATTCGCACTTAGTTTATATTGTTTATTTTCTATCCTCCCTGATGCCTGTTCTCTGACTACTTTTACTTTTTCTATGCTATTTTCCTGTTCAGTTGCCTCCATTCTTCTGTTGCTTGTTTCTGTTTCTACCTGTGTTCACTGTCGCTCTCCTGTCGACATTCCCCATCCTAAATATTCTCACCACATGCATCAGTGTACATTTCATTAGTTTTCTCCATTTTGCTATTTTTAGTTGAATAGTTGGTTTTGTAGCCGCTACGAAGCAACATTTAATTAAAACATGAAATTTCGGCTTCTACCTGTGGTTAGTGATATTCTTACTGTGCTCGTTGTGGTCCTCTGGTTGTCATCTTTTTTCCCCAGGTCTTCTTCCTCACGTTCGTATGATATTCACTGCTTGAACACGCCTTTCCACTCTTCGTTTGACAGTTTCTCGAAGCTCCGCAGTTGGGCCGCCACGTATAACGGGATTCGACTCCGGGATGGTTTAATTATGTGGTGTCCAGGATACGGTACATGGACAATTGTTGCACTGGACTAGTTGGGTTCAGGTTTTCGGAGAACAAGGATTTATCTCGTGAATCCGTGAAGGATATTCACTGGGGAATACAGTAGACTCCCTGTGCTCAATTAAACTGGATGACCCACTTTTATTGTCACTAAGGTTTACACTTGTCGTATTTGACGACGAGTTGACACGAAGGCTGTTGGCCGGAAACGTATATTTATTATTCACTGCACTTGTCTAAATAATTATTCTAACTCCAACGTTTGAGTCAAATAAATGCGCTGTCAATTATTTATAGCAACTTGACTTTAACAGGTCGAAACTGGTAATATTTATAGTGCGCTCTGACTGATAGCGCTGTAACTTAGACAAAGCGATGTGCCTCCTCTACTGGCACTCGCGCTAGTGGCTTTAGACTTAAACGAAGCGCGCTCGCGGCTGGCGCATACGCTAGTGACTTAATTTTTGCTACGAATGAATATTTATTTTCTCTGAGTGGGCCGGCATCCGTCCCTCCCACGAAAAGTCTTAGCGTCTCGCAAAAGTTCATATGTTACAACAAGTTTGATTTGTAAATCATATCTTGAGGGCGTTGTCGGAGGTGTTAAACTTAATCGTTTGTGGTCATATCCCCCCACTTTCAATTAGTTGCATCCTAATATCAAATTTGCAGGGTTGTCCAAATGAGAGTTATTTGCATTAGGGCGGATTTTGTTTGTCGGCATTTCTCTCCTGCCGGAAAGAATACACCTGTGGATAGCGCACATGTTCTAGTTAAATTGGTTTGTGAAGGCTTTTTCTCCGTAGCTTGTCTAGGAAAACCCAGTTGCTTGTTCGCCTATTGTAAGTAGTTTTGGGATTTAGCTATAGTATTTGCAAGTGAATAATAGCTAAGTCTTGTAATTCCCTTGTACAAAGGAAACTGCAAACTTTTCCTCCATTGTATAAGGGCTTACGTTCCGTTGCATGTTGTTTACTAGTGTGGTTCACCACAATAGCAATGTATGACCGAGCGCTAATCACTTGGTACTAGTGTTTTATTTATTGCGTATAAAATTGTTTTATGGTAGGTTATATCATTTTGATTTTGTTACCAATGAATTCCTATTTTAATTCCATTTCATTTGAATATAAATATGCCCTATTTCTGATAATAATTATAACTTCATTAATTACTCGCCCTTAATAAAAGTACTTATTTCTCTGAAATAAGAGGACTTGGTGCATAAGTTCTATTTACTTTAAAATATGGATTTATTATTAAAATTCTTTAAAAATTCTGTTTATTCATTTATTTATTTATGTTCAACTTTAATATAATGTTTGATATCATACGTTCCTTGTTTTCTATAGCCGATCTGCACCACTTTCTATTTTCCCATGTCCCTTCAACCAAGCCGCTCTCTTCCATTTTCGTGACTAGAACCTCCGTTCTTCTCCTTTCCTGTCGGGTTCCATTCATATATATTTTTTAGTAATGTTTTCCGTCATTCTTTTCATATGTCCAAATAATGTAATTCTGTTGTTATGATAGTAAACTTGTACTTTAGTCTTTTCTATTGCAACATTTTTTAATTGCTCTTTTATAGAAACCTTGCCGATTATCACCATTAATCAATTCTGTATAATGTAAATTTATTCGAAGCATTTATTTATTTCCAGACTTTAAAATTATACTTGTGTAAGTTTATTGTTTCGATTGATCAACATAATGCTTCAGAGCATAAGTAACAAATAATCAAGTTTCAAACATCGTCACCATATTTCATTAAAAATAGTATACGTAATGGCCTAAACCTTTTTTCCAGTTATCTGATGAAAGCACACAAAAGCCCCAAGTTATCTTTTGACTATTTATTTTAAAATGTACAATTCCACTACTGCCTTTCGAGATTTTTTAGATAGGCTCGCACATTCAAAATGATTTCGGATATTTTATATCACACAATTTACCTGTTCTCCGCCTTTTAAAAACTAACGTCTTGTCTGCATTTTAGTTATAGGCTAATTCGATCGAGGGCATTGGCGCGGCCAAAATATTTAGGCTAACTAACCAACTCACTGCATATCGAACCCATAGGTTCATGGTAGTGAGGACATAAACTATTCATACATCCCTATCTTGAAGTAATATTTTCCGATCGTAGCCTATGTAAAACCTCTCTTACATCACGGTTATGTATTAAAATTCAGCCAGTTCTTCAAAATGTCCATCATTTGTCATTTAAATGCCCATTGTATAATGTATTTATACGCATGAGCATATATTTAATTTAATTAATGTTAACTTCCAGCCCCAATTTCATAGAGTCTGCGTGTTGGTAGTTAGTGTATCAACGCTATCGCTAATAATACCATATTGTAACGTGTCACATAGCGACGTTTGTATTGCGCGGGCGAGTCGCCCCTGGCCCGTCAGACTACCCGCAAGCTGGGGTGTGTTGCCAGACGGTTCTATCAGTGTCTCTCTCCTCTTTGGAGAAGGATCGATTTCTAGAGGATTCTATGCATCGAAATGCCTAGAAGATGTTTCTGGAGATTTCCTCGCTCCTTATAAAAAGGACCGGAGACGAGACCCCAGTTCAGTTTTGCGGCAGCGAGACTTGGATGAACAGCGTGACGATAAGTTGTGGCGAATTTATTTATCAGTGAGTGAAAAACTGTTCTAACTGAGACTAAGAAGATTATTTCAGGAATTCTGATTGTGAATAGACGTTTATTGATAATTCAAGAGTTAAATGAAGTGTTTAGTGAAATTTTAATAAATACATTTAGGCATAAAGCCTAAGTAACCTAAAAAGAAAATCGAGTCTATATTGTCACAATATATTCAGAATATACCTATCGCTTATTAATAACATCCAGTTGTACAGTTTCTTTAGGATCTATACATTTAATGGCGTGCTATAGTACAAAAATTAATAGTCGAGAAAATAGTGAATCTATATGTTTAACCCTTTTGTGAATTTCAAGTGGACTTAAAATAAGTTTTCCTGCGAGCACCAGGCTCTTGGTGTAATTTAGACACATGCTATTAAGTCAAAACTTTTATCAATTCCGACCTCCAGCGGGATAATGTGCAACTTCTCACATTGTAATTCAGATGTAATGTTTAAGTTTTAAGTGTTTTATAGCTGAGTGAGAGTAAATTACTGTTCTTCCATTGTCTCTAAGTGTAAATAATAATCGTGATAGTCACAAAGAATATGCAAGTAAATAAAAAACTGAAATATTGAAACACAATTTTAAAAAAATGGCCTAAATGTTGAAATTGTTCATTAACAAACGCAACATATTGGTTACAAGTGAAGACTTAGTTTAGGTGTAAACTCAGAAATTATTGCGAATCAAGTAGCAGTGGAGTTTTAATAATATGTTTGACATTAACTGTGTGAGGAAATGCATGAAATACATTCTACATATCAATGCTGATTGTTTGGGGAGAAATATCTAACAAATACTTTGGATGATGGAAAAAGAGAAAGAATCGTGTGTGACGTGCGAACTGAATGCCGAAAATGTAAGATAAACATAACATTTCAAAAAATTCAAGTGAATAAAAGGAAAATATGAGGAAAATGTAATGTTTTTTATGCTGTGAGTTGCATTGGTGGTGGAAGGGAGAACTGCAATCAGGATTCTCTGCCAAAAACAATATAATGTAACAAGTGTGTGAGAGATAGAGCCAAACAAGTTATTTCAGATAATGACGTTTCTGTGTCAGTTTCATCTGAAATTCATCAATGAAATTGAGCGTACAAAGGCGCATGTTGCAGAATTATATTAACGTGCAGGTGATGCCTCTTTTAGTGCCTCGACTAAGCCTGTAAACAACAAAAAAGTAAAAGAGTGCTACTGAAATTATTCCAAGAGCCTCAGCTGAAATTATTGTGGCTCCAGCGTAGGTATGGACCATAATGCAAGAATATTATCTTCCATCATTCAATAGAAAGTTATGGAGTCACAATTATCAGATATTTGACAGGTGGTGATTTTGATGCTTTCAAAGTGACGAGTGAGAGCTGATTATGTAATCAAAAATCTCGAATGCATTAACCATATTCATAAACAAATTGTTGGAAGTCTGAGGAGGCGGCTTATAGAGCAGTATGAGAGTGCGACAAGAAGTAACACTGGCTGGCCAGCTATTTCTGATCCTGATTTATTGTAAAATTCTTTTCGTAGGAAAACTAAAAATCCGAAAGAATGTTATATCTTAACTTGGAAGAGAAAGCAACGTTTTAAATCTAATCTTGTTGTCAGAATAGCAACATACGCTGCTGTTGTGTTTAATGATAAGAATAAAGAAGCCTCCATGACCTTGAAAATGATGTTTCACGCCATGAGTGTTCACTAAACAAATATTGTGACAGATTGATGAACAACGTTCAATATTTACATCATTCTAAAGTGAAAAATTAACCCAGCAGTTTGGACAGAGAAAGAAAAGAGCTGTAGAAGATGAAAGTGAAGGGCAACACTACAGTTATAGTGGATTTTAAACTCTTTTTTGTTGTTTGTGTCTACAATTGGACTTCCAAATCAATATCTCGGCCGGATGACAGGAGGTTCGAACCACAGATTAAATAGGTAAATAATGACTGACCCAATTAATTGTTAGTTATCAGAAATTCAGTGTCATCGTAGAAGACAACACAAGACCATATGCGAATATTTAATTAAATACAAACCTAATAAATATTAAAGAGCGCATGACTTTGATGTTCGTGGAGGTCTTCAAGTCACCGCGTACGAAACTAGAAGAACCACAATTATTGTCAGGACGCCAGTTTGAGAGATATCATGTAGAGCAATACGATGTATAGAGCATTAATGAAGAGGATAGAGTTTGACTTTTCTAAGACAGAGATGGTGGAAAAGAGATCAACTGGTGGGCACAACACCTTTGAAATAAATAAGACACTTACATGGAAGAACCTCAAAAGAAAGTCCTCCAGTCAGGAGTAGAATGTCTGGCCACTCTATGTATAAACTTCCTAAAAAAAACAAAACGCAGGTAGAGTGTACAACCAAGTCCAAAGGGTGTTGTTATTTCGCTATAACAACGCTCTTCAAGAATTAATACCATTAGCGACGCATTTAAAATCCGGCTCAAAAAAAAGTAAGTATTTTCGTCAGATGCCCTTTTCTTCTTTTCTAAGTTCCTTTTAGGTGCCATTAATCAAGAAACATTACTATCGTCTTCATTTTGTTTCTGATTTAGCACTAATTATAATATTTTAATACTGTAACATTAAAAAATCCCTCTCCGGTCTGAAGTAGTGAATCTTTGCACCAGATGTAATAATGGTCATCACTGGTGTATAACGATCGGTTATAGCACTTAATAATAATAACTAACTAACTAACTAACTAACTCACTGGCACTATCGAACCCGAAGGTTCATGGCCGCGCGGACATAAGCTCTCCATACATCCCTATCCTGAGCTAATGCTTTCCAATCATTCCCTGTATAATCTACTTCCCTCAAATTATAGTTAATGTTGTTCTCCCACCTCATTCTTGGTCTATAATAATAATATTAATAATATATAATTTCTCTAATTATAATCATATCACGTGCAGGAAAACTATTCGCAGACTCCCTTTCAGTACACACCTTGGGCGAGAAACATGGCAAGGATGTAATATAAAAGAGTAGACCCATATCAGAAAACATAAATATCGAAAATAGAAACGTTGACAGTTCAAAAGTGGATTAGTTATGCTTATATCCCTACAGATATCATGAATGGTATATGTCAATATACCGAATCAATTAGGCATCCAAGTAGGCAAATTCCTAGGATGCTGAAGGTCAATTAGTTTCAAATGGAATCCTCTTTATTCAGGCTTGAGCTTAAAAATGTTGAGACTTGGGATCCGCGGCTTACGTCCAACCCGCAGGACTTGGTCCAAGGATTATTGCATCCCAAAATATGTGTAACGACCCCAGACGGGTTTCAAGTCGCGAATCCTAGTATCAGAGACATGGAACATAACCACACTAGCCCAACGCGGGCACTGACAGGTAACCGCTATTTGGGAGAAATTAATTAATAAATTCTCTTTTGTCCACGTTCGGGGATGTATTTTAGGATTTCTTCAATAATTGATTAAAGAAATCTAAAGTATTTACTGTCGGAAATAAAATATTTTAGGATTTGAACTATTTATCTTCTGTTATGTTATTATTTAGTTATTGTGAACGTTCTTTAACAACAAATATCATAAGCTTAGCAATTAAAGTGTGGCAAAAAAAGGACTGATAAATTCTTCCCGGTGGTTTTTTCTTGCAAATTCTAAGTTATTTTACGTGCCGTAAATGTTGACGGGAACCACGTCTTTAATTCCGATCGGAAGGATCACATACTCAGAGTGTTACGACCTCAAACATCAATTGAACGCGACAAGATTTGAATATGAGGACCTGGGTAAGAGACCCGAGCAATGTAACCATTATTCCATCAATATTGATTACAGGGTGTAACAAAAATAAGGAGGCGGGAAATAAAAGATAATGAATAAAAATTGTTATCTCGTATTAAGGTACGTACACACCTGCGCGCCGCAAACACGAACGGCGCGCGCGCCGCACCATGTTCGTCAGATTTGGACGGGGTTTTAAGGTGCGCGCGCGTCTCTCACCACGATCCACTCATTGTCGGTTTTTTCCACGAACACTTTGATGGTTCGCTGTTTAGATTTGGACGGGTACCTGAGAGGTTCGTTGCTTTCGGTGCGCACCTATTATTTGAGTATGGAGTGGTCAGAGGAAAACGTGTTAAAACTTGTTGACATTTATAGAAGCAAGCAATTATTGTGGGATCCACAACATAAGGATCATTTTAAAAAATCATTGAAAGGAGATACCTGTTTTTTTTTTCAATGATATGTGTTTTTTTTTCGTGTGTACTGTAATTGTATAAATAAATTAGAATTATTTAGAAAACATTATTTATTTAAGACGTTCATTTCATAATATTATGTATGAAGTATCACAAAACAATACAATATATAAACACATTTATTGCTAATTATTTATTTATCTCTTCAAAGACTCCAAAGAGTAAGACTGCTCATGTTAAGGGGCAATATACAAAAAATAATGGCCATAAAACAATTAACAATAAAAACAAGAAAACAAATTCAGGCATAAGTTTAAGTAATACAAACTACTATAGAATGCACAATATATATACACATATAAATACAATATTTAAACAGGATAATATTAATAATAATAAAATTAACAAAATTAACTAAGAAAGCAATGAGAAAAAATATTTTTTAATACAATTAGAAAAATGTTTAACATTCGTGAAATGTTGATATTCAATAGGTAAGTAGTTATTTTAATGGTTGATTAATGCATAACGAATCCCTTTTATACCTTTTTTTTTAGAAACTAGTATCTTTGTGCAATAAAGTACAACCTCTAGTATAATAATCATGTACATTTTTATTAAAAATTAAGGCCATGTTATGGTGAGATAGATTCTTAATAATTTTAAACATATATATACAAATCATGTCCACCGCTGTAGTCTCGAGGTAGCGTGCTGCCTTGTCACGCAGCGCGGCCCGGGTTCAATCCCCGGTCGGGGCAGTTTTTCTGGGTGAGGTTTTTATCGGGGTTTTTCCTCACCTGTAAGACAAATGTCAGGAAAACTTTAAGGCCCAAACGGTCCCCGAAATCATATGGCCATCATCATCATCCTTATCATTATCATATCATCGTCATCTCATCATCCTTCACCGGTGTGGAAAGCAACGGGAAGCTACCACACCTACACAATTCCCTAGTAAAGCTGCAAGCATAGCATGAAAATGCTATGATTTCAGTGAAGGACCTGCCTTCGGGCAGAATTACTATGGATGGATATACAAATCATATATTTTTTTTAAATTCCTTTAATGCTATAATATTTGAAAAAGTATAAATAAAGTTATAAGATGTAATAAGTAATAAGCGTGACCAGACGTCCCGATTTTGGCGGGACAGTCCCGATTTTTAACAATTTGTCCCGCGTCCCGCGGCATTTAAAAAATGTCCCTATTTTTGGAAAAGAATGCAGGGTAAGCGGGAGAACGGAAAGGGAATAGACATCGTTGGTTACACCTGCTCTGCAAAATGTCTACTGAAGGTTTGTGGGTTTCCTATGGATCGCAGGAGGTTCGTTGAAATTAATAATTTCGAAGAACATAACACGCGCCGTTCGTGTTCGCGGCGCGCATATGTGTACGTACCTTTAGGCCTATACGCACATTACCCATGCCCAGCGTCAATTTACCTAAACTTCAAATTAATTTTACGCTTATGTAGATAAAACAGTTGTTTTGAATGCCTAAACAGGAGATTACACGAGAAAATTGGAAGTAATTTGCTAGTTAAATTAATATGAGGTTCTTACCTTATGTTGCATTAGTCCTAATATGTTTATGAAACGAATATATTTGTCTTGAAAAGTTCGTAACAAATATCCTTGTTCCTAGCGACAACAAGAATTATGACATAATAATCACTGTAACGTCACTGAACGTAAAACTCAAAATATTACTCTAAATTAAATTAACAAAAGATGAATATTTCAGTTTCATCTGTCAACATAAACAGCTCGGGAGTTGTAGACAGACCAATGAACAACGCGTCCCCAACAGGTAAATTTCAAATATAATATTTTATGTTCTTTTAAATATTAGTTATTTAATATGATATAACGTTATGCAGTAAACATGCTGTATATTTTCAAGCTACGTTTATTGTTCATTATAACAAATTTAATTATAAGACCACAAATATTCTGTTTATATCCTTTCAGAAAAATGTTCCTTAATTATACATTAAAATTAAACCTCCTTGGTTTTTATATCATACTCCATGGCCTAACACTTGACGTACCAAGCCGTTGCCTACTAGCGCCATTTTACTGATGTAGACGATATTCAATGCAGTGTATGTGGTCAGCCTGTGGGGTGTGACTTGTATTTACTGCAGCTTCCTAAATTATACACGCTTCTGTGTAGACAAAGTAATTTATTTTACAATAACCCAGAAAATAAGAATTTTGAAAACCCAAAATATGGACAGTTCCTTAGGTAAATATCTTGCCAGTATACTGTCAACATTAGCACCGATTTTAATTATACAAAACCTTCCTTAACAATCCTCTATGTTCTTTATGTGCATGAGAGTAACTTGTTCTCAGACCTCAAAATTATACATTTTTGTGATACATGATTCAGGAACTCGGCATAATTGAGGTTTGGTTTAAGGTAAATTTTAACAAATCAAATTTCGGTAAATAAACATAAACACAGAACAATTCTTGAAAAAGCGAGTAGGTAAATTAGTAATTTTCTTTCTCGAATTGTCAAAACTCACTTAATATATACGCAAGTTATTTGGTTTTAAAAGCTGTAACTTAATCCTATTACAGACATCAGGAGACCCACGTCTCGCACTTCTTTAGGCAGACATGTGCTGTACATCACCCGGGTTGTCAGCACTACGTCATGGCAGTATTTACATCAAGAACATATATCTGGTACTCATTGATATTAGAGGCTGAGTCGACCTCTGTGTACGGTTCCATACTTAGGCAGGTGGTGAAAATATCGACCCCATCTGAAATGAATCTTTCGACCATCGAAATTGCATCATATTACCATAACGAATTATGCAACTTGTCTCTAGCTAACTCTTTCAGCTCATTGAACAAATGTATCCTATTTTGTTTCATGTTAGTACTCGTTCCTAAACAAAACAAAATGAATATCCTATTTATGTTTCCTTTTTTTCCTTAACCCCCTTATTTTGTTTCATAAACCACAAGAGAACTTCAAAATCTATGTCCTGGGTGAACAACAAGCAAAACTGTGAACCACACATTTAACAGGTAGAATGTGACTAGACCCTTAGTTATCAGAATTCCAAGTCCAACATCAAAGATAGAAAAATGCAAAGCAAGTTAAGAAATAAATAGGCTTACTCAGATGTAAGTAACTGAGCGAAAATGCTAAATTATTGATTTAATAATAATAATCCTAATAAATATGTGCAGCCTTTAGGAATTCCATGACATGATGCTAGTGGATATGTTTAGTGTTTCAAGATCTGAAGGACTAAACCAGAGTTAGCATCACATCCCGTGCTGGTCAAACCCTCGGCTAAAATCAGACTATAAAGCAATACAGAAGTTTATATCAAATAGTATTAATGGCGGAAAAAAATTAAAATTCCGCGGACAAAGATGTGGAAGAGAAATCAATGGATAGTAGGAACATATTGGGTTTGGAAAAGATGGTACTCACCTTAAGTGAAAATTCTAAAATCGCTCTAACTCCAAAATGTTCTATGTTTCACAAAGAAACTCAGCATATCCTATTAAAATAAACCGAGGTAGGCATTGTCAAAAGATGAGCGAAATCGGACAACATTAGAAGTGGAGGTTTACTTCAGATCCGAAATTTAAAAAATGCCTAAAAGACTGCACCGATTTTCATGTAAATTTCTGTGTTTGATTGAGTCGGTGTGTGGATGGTTTAGATTCAAAATTCAACCATCTAAAACCATTAGGTGTAGTGGAGTGAACATTTAAAAACGCTCTAGCGATCACAATTTTTTATGTTTCACAACGAAACTCTGTATATCTTATTAAAATAAACCGATATAGATATTACCCAAAAATTAGCGAAATCAGACAATTTGAAGTAGAAATTAACTTCAAATCTAAAATTAAAAACTGCCTAAACCAACTGGACCGATTTTATTTAAAATTAGTGCGTGTGTTTTATAGGGTCCCTGGATGATTTATTTTCAAAATTGGACCCTGTAGATGGCCCTACGATCGGGTAAAGGAACTTATTTTTATGTCAGATATTTAGTCATCTCCATAACCGACAAATGCCGCACGACAAAAATGTGACGTGATAATGCACGCTTCTTGAGCCACAACAGATGGCAGTGAGGAGTTTTCTTCCGAACTAGCCAATAAAATTCTACTTTGTTTTCTGTAATTGGAATGGAAACAGCTAATCTTTATGTTAATGAAAATGCAAAATTAGCTCTCGTTTTGCAGTTACGCTAACTTTACATTATTGCTTTTATAAGCTTATGCATGTATTTATTTGACTGTTATCCCTCGGAGGAAGGTACTGAAGGCGCAACCGCTTAGCCTGGTGTTTGTAGTTTTCTGCTGGTTACTGTCTAGCTGTAATCAGCTAACAATGATTCTCTTTACTGTCTCTGGTATCTCATTTCCATGTCCGAAATATGCTGGTGGAATCGTTCCAGGGGCTGGTCGCTTACAGCATCACAGTTGTCAGGAAAAACGTCCAAGTGGGAATCAAAGAAATGTATCTTGAGGACATGTTACACCCCAGCAGTGAAGAAGATTTTCCACAAGATGCTTATAGTTTTTTTGACATTTTATTTGCTAGAAAGTTTGTTGACACTTGAATAAAGACATCTCAAGCTAACTTTTCATTACTTTTTAGGATGGTGTTAAAATGCTCATCTTTGTATATTTTGCACATCTGGGGACACACAAAATTCCCTCTTTTATTGTCTCCTCACTAAGAGGTGGACATTTCTGGCGCAAAAGAGAACTGCTTCCCCAGTTTTGTCCATGACCTAAACAAAGTTTTTCATTAGGGCCAATTTTTTTACGAAAAGCAGGGAGAAATATGTTCTTGGATTCACATGTGCTTCGTGCATAACATTGTGAGGTCCTGGTTCAAGTGATTGACGCTTTGACAAATCTTTCTTTTTGTAATGAAATGATTTGGCGCGGCTATCCCAGTGGCACAGGAAGCAACAATACTTGGTGTAGCCCTGCTGTAGTAGGCCTATGACTTTCAGATCCCCGGAAAACTGACATTTAAACTTGTTACAGTTAGTTCAATTGCATTAGTAATTGTTTCATGTTAACACGTGTTTCTTTCATGTAAGGTGCGCACACCCAATCGGAATAGACGGTAACACATTGTCATTATGCAGAAGGACGCATTTTAGACTTATTTTGAAGGAGTCGATGAACAAATTCTCCACTCATCAATTTTACAGTTAATGTCCATTAGTGTCTCTACATCACTACAGAATAGCAAGTTCTTTTCACCTATGAAAAATTAAAGGAATGACATATGGCGGTTACGGAACGCAGTCACATTTATCCCCCTTTAACTTGGAAACGCGAGCTAATACCAGCTTTTCATTGTGTTTTTCGTTATCAGCGTGGTCGATATACTTACGAAACATTTATCTCATTTCAGTTACATTTTTACAGTTGGCTGGTGCAATCAGTGGCGAAAGAAGTAACTTATATTTGTATCGTGACACGAGAATTGAACGTCCTGGCAACACAACGTCTGTCGGTTTCGCTAGTTTATATATATATAACGCCACTCTTTAATATGTAAGATAATTTGTGACGCAACTAAATGCTGGACGAGAAAGCGCTAATAAAACTTTATGTTAAGCCTATTTTTGAAGCATAAATTTCTTATACCTGTTGTAGGAGACTCTCGTGTTTAGATTCTTTCCGAATGTATCAATATACAGTACTTCTACTGCCCCGAAAAATTAATGAAACTGTTAGCCTTGTGTACAGAGCGCGCATGTTAACTGTTATTGACTACAGGGTACACGACAATTAAGGAGACGAAATCACGAGAAATAGAAGAAACTTTTGTTCCAGTTATATTAATCTCACAACCTAAATGTAAAATCATCTAGAATTTTAACTTAATGTCTCCTTTTTATGAGGACACGACATGTGAATACATTAGAAGGTGTTTGCACGAGGTAAATGTGTTATTAATTTCAGAGAACAACCCACTTCGTCGAGCTACGTTTTGTTATATATATATATATATATATAGTTTTTTCTACATCTAATGTTGGAAAGTGCATTAAAGTATTTTTTTGTTTCTTACTTTATATTTATTCATTTTTTTCTGTACACAAATAGGCATTTTACCAAATAACTTTATAAAAATACATTCAGTACTTAATACAGGCTTTCCACTTTACAGCAGTTTGCCTTTGATTCCTGCTTTCCAGAGATTCCTATCTTCCCATTGTCCATCTTCCATACCCCTCTTAATCATGGCATCATATATTCCCTCATACCATGCTCTTCTACTTCTTCCCCTTCTCCTTCTGCCTGGTACTATCCAATCCAACACCTGTTTAGGCCACTGGTCTTCCGGCATCCGTTGTACAAGTCCATAACATTGTAGAGCTCTCTTTGTTATCCTATCGATAACAGTTTCCTGTACATCCATTTCTTGTCTGATATATGTATTTCGAATATGTTGAAGCCTGGATATTCTCATACGTGTCCGTAATGCATCCATTTCTGTCGCCAAGATTCTTTTCTGCATCCTTTCATTTATTGTCCAGCTTTCTGATCCATATGTAAGTATACTTCCTATTATTGTCTGTATAATCCCTTTTTTTCTGGTCAAATTTGTATTCAATAAAAAGGCCATTCAGGGATCTAATCGCCTTCCTTGCACAATTTACTCTGTTAATAATATTTTTTTCACAAGGTCCAGATTTATCTATTAGAGATCCAAGATATTTAAATTCTTCAACATGTTTAATTATCACATTATTTATTTGTAGGTCTTCTGAATTTCCTCCGATTATCATATATTCTGTTTTAATATAATTTATCTTCAATCCAACTACCTCAAATGCATCGACCAACTTTCTGATCATATATTCAATATCTTCTTTATCTTGTCCTATTATAATCTGGTCATCAGCGAATAATAAATTGTGCAGTAAATGGCCACTAATGTTGATTCCCATTCCCCTACATGACTTATTCCATTTCATTAATACATCTTCTAAATATATCTTGAACAATGTTGGTGACATGCCGCATCCTTGTCTTAATCCTTTTGTTATATCAAATTCTGAGGATATTCTATTTCCAACCTTAATACTTGCTTTACAATCATACATTCTTTTTATAAAATGTATGGGAGATTTAGATATTCCAAACTTCTCCATTGCCACCCAAAGCTTGTTGATGGGTACAGAGTCATATGCCTTTTCCAGGTCTAAAAAATACATTCATATACAATTAATTTGGTGTTGTCTGGAGCAGGCATAATTATTCTTCTTGTCCGACACGTGAAACAGCTAACCAAGAGATACACAGAATACTAGAACGTTTGATCCCGCGCCATATTCACACTCACTGATAACTGTAATCGTTTGAAACAAAATAGCGGTTCATTTTAGGTCAATGCAAATCTTTGTACGAAAACTGATTTTCCTTTTACCTTTGTCGGTTAGAAGGACAGCCTCAATGTTATTTTGAACCAGCTGTTTCACGCGTTACCCTGTGGCATTACACAATTTCGGCGATTCAAGGTTTCATGTTACTATAATTGGCGATACAATATTTAGCTTCAATGTAAGTGAAACCATAATGTGCGGATTTAATTAATTCAAAAATTGTTGTTAGAAAGTTCACACTTTTATCTTAATCCATCATTATATATATCTATCAATTGACGTATTTTCCCTGTAACATTTTCTGATCCGCTCATTTATTCTTAGAACTACATCATTATTTGGGGGCACGCCGTAGCGTAGTGGTTAAGGCACTGAGCTACAAGCCGGAGGGTCGAGGGTTCAAGTCCCGTTGG
Source organism: Diploptera punctata (assembly GCA_030220185.1). Taxonomy (NCBI): domain Eukaryota; kingdom Metazoa; phylum Arthropoda; class Insecta; order Blattodea; family Blaberidae; genus Diploptera; species Diploptera punctata. Next base: position 123,857 of record JASPKZ010008298.1, read on the forward strand.
GGTTAGGATTTTTAAACTGACTCAAACCCTCTGGCGGCACTATGGCCCTGGGGTCGACTCAGCCTCTAACTGAAATGAGTACCAGATGCTTGTTCTGGGGTAAAGGCGGCCGTCACGCAGGGCTGACAACCCGGCTGACATAATGTGCCGATTGTCTAGAAAAAGTGGGAGCCTTAACCTCCTACTACCCCAAGGGCCTCCGGGCCTGTTGTGGGATCACTTTACTTTACATCATTATTTGTACATAACATAGCTCGCTCACACAACCGTTCATTCTTCAGGCTGTTTATTTCTATAAGCGGATATACTTTTTCGATAATTTTTTCTTCCATTTCTACCGCGTTGTAAAATTTCGTCGCTTAATAACAGCTTACCAGAGCGTGGATCCAGTGTATTAATACCATTCCTAATTCACAAAATGCTTTCGGAAAAGCTTGTGTTCTCGGTTTCAAGCTTTATTGTTGCAACTTTTCTGTTAAATAAAATTTCGAACGCGATCCCAGATATTAATCATAAGTAATGCCACGAGTTATTTCCGAATTATCGATAAATTCACGACTCACGAAATGAGGAGTGAATTTATCTAGAGAATTTCGAAATCAAGAGTGGCATTTGTTAGGACCATTTAACGAATAAAATTAAGCTGTTTACTCACAAATCATTATTTAACTATAATTATTTATAAATATTTATATATTTAATGTATACAGCGATGTTTGAAAACAAATGAGAAACGGTTGGTACGCTTCATCTGCTTCCTTTGTTTATCACTCCAACCAGATCATACTATTTATTGTCAAAGAAACGCAATTTTGTAAGAATGCTCTCTAGTGGAGAAAAAATGAAACACATCAAACTGTATATTAATTATTTCTGATGTGGTATGATGTAAATATGACAATTATATTTTTCTGGATTATTGCATGGGAAAAAATACATTTAAGAAAGTACAAACAGTGGTTTTTTTTTTTTGGTGGTATAATCAATTGCTAAAAATGTTTTTATATTAACTCCTGCAAGCGGTATGTGTTGACATCCATGCACTATATATACAATCTGATAGCCGTATTTCATATAGAGTCAGTCATTGCAAAATAATGGTCAGACCTGTCCAGAATATTAAAAAGGAGGAGCTTTCTTTAATATGGTAAATTTAATATTGATAAATATTTGGTGAAACACGACTGTGATTGGTTGTAAAACAGAAATCATTGAAACGTGATTGGTCATTGACTCCCATTTGGGGCATGAGTTAAATAGTCTCTTTAAACAAGCTTTTATTTTCATCGGCCGGTGTTTACGAGATTTAATCGCTTTAAACAAGCTTGTATTTCACCGGCCGGTGTTTATCCTGGAAATAGCCGCAATATCTGTCGAAAATGTCCTGACAGGAGCAATAAAATTCATGCGATTGTTCCTGTGTTCTTCCAAATATCGTACAATGATTAATCTAGCATTTCGAGTGACTTCATATGGGATATTGTACGTTCAACACATAAAATTATATAGTATCACAGTGCGAAAATCTCTTTGTATAGCAGACTGGAAACTCTGTTTCTGGTAAAGTTATCGGTAATTTGAGACCGGAATGCACCATTTTACCGCCTCAAGTAACATGGCTGTAATTGTTGATGATGCCTGAGATAATGCGATTTGTTTTTACACTCGAATGTTTAACTAAAGCCAAATTAATAATTAACTATTTACCAGTGCTCCTTGAAGAACGAAAATAATATAAGCCCCCCTTTCATGTGTTTATGATCCTGTGGAATAGAGTAAGCTGTGTTTAACACATCTCTCAGCCCACCAGAGCCAATATACTGTAGGATGGGAGACTTACGGTTATTCTACTCCAGGCATCTGCGGTGGTTAGTTATAAATTCAAGATGAAATGGTCAAGGAAGCCTTTGAACGGAAGATTGAAAATGGATTAACAGGATCCACACGGTACAGCCATCACCTACATAAAATGACACTACATTTAAAGATCATCAACATTACATAACAATACACACAATATGTATTAACTAAGAATAATTAATAAACACATACAAAATAAATTATTAACACATTTCTAAATTCTACACACATACATACGTACTTATAAGTAACACTACAAATAACATATTTCATGGAATATCAAACAGTTTTTTAGAGCTTGTATGTTCCTTTAGAACTCAAACATGAAACCTCTAAAACGTTTCAGTACCCCCAACCATTTTAATTCTCACATCAGTCTCTCTTCTTTATGTTCGGACATTGCACAAAAATATATTTTTCACAACCCAACTTTTTATATTAAAAACTCACAAACAACTAATTACAGAAAACTTGTTTAATCCGGAACGTGAATAATGCGGAAATATGTCCAATGTGAACAAATTTATTGGTCCCGGCGAAATAGTATTAATTTTTCGTGTATTTACTTTGCATAAAATGGAATATGTCCAACGCAAACACGGAAGTATGTTTCTACACAATTCATGAAAAAATATATAAAGCGGCAAGGTATACATATTTATTAACGATCAGCAGTTTTGTTTTCTGAAGTCAGGTGTCAAGATAACTTTTACAAATAATGATTCAAACTAAATGGACAAATAAATATCAGAACAAAACATACCTAATTGCCACTGACCCTAACGGTCATTGTTAAAAGCTGTTGTCATATTTCACATGCCGATATACACTTTGATAAATATCTCCGTGACCAATATCGGTATATTATTGTTTCAACTTGTTTGTTGCAATAATTTTGATTAAATAACACGTGTCTCTTTTACTTTGTTTCCAGTTTATAATGTTGAGTAAAAGGAAAGAAAAATAATTAGTACCCAAGAGAAAAAAATAGTGTTGACGCTTAAAGTAAGAATAAAAATGGTTGACGCGTTGGCGAAACGTTTGCGTCAATATCACGCTGTTTCAGTGTTAATGAATCAAAAATCAGAAGGAAAAATAAGGAATTATATCGCAGAATTCACAGCTGAATATCAATCTTAATGATAGACGTTTTAAAAGCGGCAAAACAGGAAAAAATTACTAAGTTCTATATGTCCTTGCCTAAACCTGACAGTAATAATTAATAGAAATTCTTCAAAGTCTCTCTCATTAATTAATTTAATTTTGATAATTTTTACTTATTCTGATATTTTGATAAATTTTATTTTATTCTGTAACCTTGGAATATATACCCATTCCAATTACCATTCAATATTCGCAGTTTCTATATTCGTGGCATATTTGCGGAACATATCCCCCGCGAATAAGGATCTTTTACTGTAAACATTCTACCTGTATAGATTCGGCCTCATTGCGCACCTGTTATGTGAAACACAGACACATGTCTTGCAAATAACAATAGCTCGTAAAATCGTAAATTAGTTAAGTTCTGAGACCCATCTTTCACAAGTAGCTTTCTGAATTTATGGAATAAAGATGGCTGAAACGCATGTATTATTCTCATTAAGCGAAAAAGTGAAAGTGATTGAAGATAAATCTCCAAACATTTCCGGACCGATGCTCCAAAGTCAAGCTCTAGCTCCCCTAAGGGAATAACGATTTCAAGAAATCTTCAGGTTGACTGGACAGTTTTAAAAGACGACACAATGCGATGTGGAATAAAATTTGCGAGGAATCGAAGAATGTGGACGAAAGTGCAGTTAGTGAGCGAAACAGAAACTGCTTACTTGAATTTCAGGATACGCGCTTAAGAGACATTTTTTCGCTGACGAAATGGGATTGTTTTTTTCTCGCGTTACCGTCGAAGTCGCTCAAACATACTATACTTCACTTTTCAACGGCAGCGGAACTGCAATTAATCCAAGGTACATAAGCCGTAGCGTAGTGGTTAAGGCACTGGGCTACAAGCCGGAGGGTCGAGGGTACAAGTCCCGTTGGGGTCAGGATTTTTAAACTGACCCAAACCCTCTACCGGCACTATGGCCCTGGGGTCGACTCAGCCTCTAACGGAAATGAGTACCAGACGCTTGTTCTGAGGGTAAAGGCGGCCGTCACGCAGGGCTGACAACCCGGCTGACATAAAGTGCCGATTGTCTGGAAAAAGTAGGAGCCTTAACCTCCTACTACCTCAAGGGGCTCCAGGCCTGTTGTGGGATCACTTTACTTTACTTACATAAAAAGACATATACGGTGCTCTATAATCTAGGATTATTAATAAGTTTTAGTTTTTTATAGTGCGGAATTTTGTCCAATGTGAAAAGAAGGTCCCATGCGATTCCGCTTTGAGCTAGTTTTACTGTAGTAAACAACACGTAGAGGGCAATTGTAAGACCCTAAAACGGGGAGATCAGGACATGCGCTGCATTTTGAAGACACATCACTGACTGACATTTTTTCTTCTTCTTACAAGGATTAAATCGTATTGGTTCGTTCCGGCACCAAGTATCATAACTACTCTGTTCATCTATTTTGTGGGCGTCCCTGATCCCTTTTTCCTCCTCTCGGTTGATAGTTCAAACATAATATACCGGTATATATAATATTATACAGATACATAACTTTATACATATATATGTAATTCTTTAATTTTAAACAAGACTATTTCCGCTACGTAAAATTTAACATTTTATTTAAAAAATAAATTTCGTAAAACTGTTTATAATAATGTGTGTCCTGTTGCACAGAAATAACAAAAATGATGACGCAATAACTTACGTTACGAAGCAACGAAATTGAAAGTTAACTTTTTTATCTGATATTAATAAAATATTAATATTCCACAGAATAAATTGATAACTGTTTCATCTAACAATTTATAATCTGAAATTTGTACAACGAACAATAATCAACGCTTCTTTTATCAGGTAAATGCTAAACACATTTAGGAACACCATAATCATCATCAGTCAAATGTTTGAAAATATATCACATGTTTTACTATACACAATTGAATAATGAATTATACAAATTATAACAAATTTAAATATAAATTTTGAATTATACTGTTTTATCTGTTTTATATATTTTTAGAAATCTCCAAAATAAATTATCGGAAATATAGTCAATGCATCTTCAAACATGTTAACAAATTATCAAACAAAAACTCAAAAATCAACAAACAACCACTAAAAATCAACAACAAACTATTAACCAACGACAATGAAATTGTGAAAGCCTTTGCAATACATTACTCCAATCAACAGAAAAGAATAAAATACATAAAGAAACACTCTTCAGCAACAAAAAAGCAGATAAAAATGATCAACACTGAACAACCAAATACAATCCAGTCACCAACTAATTACATATTCACAAAACATTTACAAAACATGAACTACACATGGCAATAAATCAGATACAAAACAAAAAAAAAAAGCCTGGTGATGATAATATCCATGCAGAATTTCTTAAACACATGGGGCAAAATGCCAGATCAACTCTATTGGAACTATATAATGTATCTTGGAAAAATCCACCGTTCCCACCAAATGGAAGAAAGCTATAATTATTCCCATACCTAAAAAAGCAAAGATCCATCAAACATAGAAAGTTATAGGCCAATCTCTCTCACAAGCATTATGTCGAAAACAATGGAAAGAATGATAAATAGCCGATTAAAATGGCACATCGAAGCTCAAAATATATTAGTATTTGAACAAGCTGGATTTAAACAAAATCGTTCAACAAATCAACAAGTTGTGAGTTTAAGTCAACATATCAAAGACAGTCTAGATAAAGGTGAAATAACAGCAGCAGTTTTCATATATCTTAAAAATGAATTTGACTCCATTTGGAAAGAAAAACTCATATTGAAACTAGCTAAATATGGAATAAGGGAAAATATGCTTAGGTGGCTTCAAGACTTCATAGGACAACGATATTGCAGAGTGAAGTATGGAGAAGAAACATCAAAATTCAAACAACTGAGAACTGATGTCCCACAAGGAGCTGTCCTGAGCAGTACATTATTCAATCTCTTTCTCAACGACATCATATGTGCCATAAAAAACATAAGAGGAGTCAATGCTCTTATGTACGCAGATGATCTTGTCGTCTGGACGTCTACAAAAAAATCCTCAAATAGATCTGCACTAACAAATAGACTCAACGATGCATTACATTCCACAGGACAATGGGCAGAAGAAAATGCAATGACATTCAACCTTAATGAAACGACTTACCAAGTATTTTCACTGTGTCATCAAGCCTCTCTTACTGAACAATCAACCAATTTCACAGTCTCATGATTCTAAATACCTTGGTGTAATTTTTGATAACAAACTAACCTGGAAAAAACAAATAGACAACATAATCACAAAATCTCAAAAACGCCTTTCTGTACTTAAATGTTCAACTGGAAGCACTTGGGGTAGTGCGACTTCAACCTTGAACATTACCTATAAAATGTACATTAAACCAATGATGCTTTACTGTTGCGAACCACTGATCACAGCTTCTTCTCAGCAGCTTATGAAACTACAGAAACTACAAAATCAAATCCTTCGGCTCGTTACAGGTGCAATCAAGACGACTCCAATAGACGCGTTGCTGCTTCTTACACAGAACCTAGACATGAAAAGAGAAATTGAGATGGCATCCATGAACCTCTATGAAAAATTGATCAGACTCCCAGATGATAATTACTGGTCCAATTATCACAACAATGTTAGAAAATTGAAAACTCAACAAGGCTTTCTGCAACATCCTACAGAGCTACAAAGAAAATATCACATACAAAATAACCCAGAAAAACTACCTGTAGAAGATAGCCCTCTAAATCTCTACATCCCTACCCACAGTCTAGACCTCTTAGAAGAAGGACTGATGAAAGCAAACACCAACCCTGAAATATTAAGATAATGTGCCCTGGAAACAATAGAAACAATATACCCCTGTTCTAAATGGTTACATATATATATATATATATATACAGATGGCTCTAAGCTCGATCACAATGGCCCTGTGGGAGCTGGAATCCATTGCTCACTCTTCTCTCTATACACTCCACTTGGAACAAATAAAACGGCTTTTGATGGAGAAATAAAGGCAATTCATACTGCACTTTCACAAATCATATGCCGTCTACAAATCAATGACCATATCGTCATTCTGTCTGATTCCAAAGCTGCCATACGAGCAATAACATCATTCGAACCAGCTCAAAGCAAGGAAGTTGTAGATTGCAATAAACTACTCACTGACCTCTATCAAAAACATAAGACAGTGGTATTACAATGGATACCATCTCACTGCGGAATCAATGGAAATGAAATAGCCGATATGCTGGCAAAACGAGGAGCAGTGTGTTTACACCAACCTAATTTAAACACATCTTATCGCTCAGCAATAAACTGTATCAAACAAATGATAAAAAACACATTCGCAACCAATCTTCAGCCCCGAATTAAAAAAAACTGTGGAAAAACACCGTACACAGTACACCAGATGCACCTCGAAAGAAAGCTGTAGCATATTTTCGACTAAACACAGGACATGATTGTCTTGCAGCTCATCTACATCGGATTGCAATCTACAGAAGTCCTCATTGCTCACTGTGCTCCACGAACACCAACATGGACAGAAACCACCTGCTACAGTGTCAGGCACTTCACTCTGCTACGCTGAAGGATAGATACTGGGAAGCAAGAGCCAAACTTTATGTTTTGCTATAATGTTCTATTGTATTATTGTATATAATTATTGTACATATTTTTGTTTTCTCATAATTATGGACAATGACTTGTGTCAAGTCCCCTGCATTTGAATAAATAAATACATTTTTAGAAAGGTTTTTTCTATTGTAGTTTCAAACGTAATATTAAAATACGTGTATCGAGGCTTGTTGTTAGTGATAACAATTTTTATGTAAGCCAAGACTTCAAACAAATGTTTCAAACTTTTTTTTTATTATCCAAAATATATAAACCCTATTTCACTTAAGGTACGTTAGGGTTATATTTTGTGAAATTTGTGTCGTTATATAATTTTTCTTTTATCTACATTTAAAGTTTTTTTATAATTTTATTTATAAAAACATTAAAATGTGTGTAGTTATCTTCTGTCATAATCACTTCTGTAATGGGTGGTTTACTTAAACAGGCGACTGTTATTTAGAAGACATATAATTTCAAATCTGTCATTCTAGAACAATGGACAATCAATTTTAATATGTTCCACGCTTTGATTGCTAATTCCACAATTACAGCTTGCATTTTCTATGGTGTTGATGTTTCAACCTTTACACACTAATGCACAAAGTGTTTATATTATTTAAACAATCCAGGAGCAAACGTAAAGTTCTCCATTCGAAATCCCGGTGAAACTAGAGTAGTGAATATCTATACAGAGTACAGTACGGTTTCCTCCATTAAGGACAATTTATAATGGGGTTTGTTCCTTACCATATTTACTAATTATAGAAATAATGTAAAATTAATGTATTGAGCCTCGCTCTTCGCATGCAATAGTTAATAGAAGTTAATGTTCCTCTCCATAAATCAATATTTGAAACTAGATCTGCAGATATATGCGCTGATGATCCAACCTATTGTGCTACTAAAGGAGCAGACACACACGATGTTCCATTTCAAATGCGTGTGTAACACAGCTGTTCACTCTACATCTGGTTTATATTAACAAGGTTCTTATAACATTAGTTATAAACATGATATTTAAATTAATGTGTTCACGTGTTTTGTTTTCCCTCCATGGTATCTTGATCTTCTCGTGGTGGAGTGGCTTGCGTGCTTAAATGATCCAGAGAGCTATGCCGGCGGTAGCATTGCTGCCGATAGGGTTACCCATGCCGGACTGGTCGAAGGTGATATGCCAGACGAAAAAAGTACCTTGGTCGAAAGAGTGACGATCTTTCACCGTAAAAATACTTCCGTCGAGAAATGCGGACATGGGTTCAACTGGGGTAAAATTTTCCGGAGGTCAAATAGACCCCCATTCGGTTCTCCGGGCGGGGTCTACTCCAGGGAACATATGCCAAAGGCTCAAACACAGGGACATGTTCCTAGGAACATGGAATGTTAGGACTTTATACAATAGCGGGGCACTAGAGATATTAACGCGGGAATTAGATAAATCGCCATTGGATATAGTCGCTTTAGAGGAAGTTAGGTGGTCAGGAGAAGGTAGTCAGGAAAACATGAAGCATTCCGTTATCCTACAGGGGTGCAGAAATACCTGGATTTGGAACGGGCTTTTTAGTCAGAAGGAGGATCTCCGCTATCCGAGATATTAAGTTTGTTAGTGATAGGATATCATACATACTTCTAAAGGGTAAACAACATTATTTTATAATCGTAAATGTACATGCTCCCACAGAAGATAAAGATAACAAGATCAAGGATGAGTTCTATGAAGAACTAGAATGCGTACTTGATAGCCTTTCACGATATCATATGAAAAGTGTTTTAGGAGATTTTAATGCAAAAGTGGGGCGGGAAGATATATTCAAACCAAACATAGGCAAATTCAGTCTTCATGAAGATAGTAACGACAATGGGGTTAGATTAGTCACCTTTGCCACATCAAAGAATCTCATTGTTAATAGCACAACATATCAGCATAAGGATATTCATAAATTACCAAAAAAGGTTACAAGAACACTTAGAAAGAAAAGCAATTAATGATAAACTAAATGAAGAGTGGGAAAATATTAAAACATGTATTATAAATGCTGCAAATGAATCTATAAGAAAGAAGAAAAAGATTAGCAACAAAAGAGGATTAAAGATATGGAATGACGAAATTGAGGAGGCTGTGCGAGACAAAAAATTAGCTTATTTAGAGTACTTACAAAAAGAAAACTGAAGAATGTAGAACTATATATAAACAAAAAAGAAATCGAGCAAAACAAATAACTCGAACAGCTCATAAAGATTCCTGGGAAGGATTTATTTCCAAAATAGAGCACGATGTACATGGCAGACAATCGTTAGCATTTAAAGTAATGAAACAATTAAATACAACAGAAAAAGATACAGCAAAACTAAATACCATTGATCTGAAGACATGGGAGAATCACTACAGAGAATTATGGTGTAACGAAGAAGAATTAGTTATAAAACGCCCTTCTGAAAGTGAAAATAAATCAGAAATAGACAGAATTACTCTAAGCGAAATGAGGGAGGCATTGAAAGAAATAAAAAATAGAAAAGCAGCAGGTATAGATGGTATAAACAATGAACTGATAAAGTATGCAGGTTTATTTGCAGAAATAAGATTATTAAACTTAATAAACGAATGTTAGAAGACATGTAAAATACCTCAAAATTGGAAGATAGGTGAAGTCATATCCCTCTTCAAAAAAGGAAATAGATTAGATAGTAAAAATTATAGAGGCGTCAGCTTGTTGAACTCCACTTATAAATTATATGCAAAAATAATAAATAATAGATTGAAGAAGATATCTGACACACTCTTAGAAGAAAAACAAGCAGGGTTCAGAAAAGGAAGATCCTATAGTGATAATGTGTTTATTATATAGAGACTAACTGAAAAGAGAAGAGAATTTAACCTGCCAACATATTTGTTGTTCATTGATTTTGAAAAGGCCTTTGACAGAGTAAATAGATCTATACTATGGGAAATAATGAAGGAACGAGGATATTCACACCATCTAATAAAATCATCACAAGGCTTATATGAAGAAACTAAAGTTGTGATAAAAACTGATGGAAAAAGATCAGAAGAAATTTTAATAAATCAAGGAGTTAGACAAAGGTGTAGTCTATCGCCCACTCTTTTTAATATATATATCGACGACATTATGAAACAATGGAAAATTATAATGGACAATGGCCTTAGATTGAACAATAACTCAAGTATTAGTAACTTACTTTTCGCCGATGATTTAGACTTACTACACCATGATGAAGATCTGTTACAATTGACCGCTTACAAACTAAATGCAATATGTAGCGATTATAATTTTAAAATTTCAATAAGTAAAACAAAAGTAATGACATTTTGTGGAAGAAACACTCTACGTGCGAAAATTGTAATTAGAGACGAAATTATTGAACAAGTACCCCACTTTAAATATTTAGGATGTTACATCAGCTATGGGTATGATAAAGATATTGAACACAAAACACATCAGTTTTAAGCTGTTTGTGGTACAATAAATAGAACATTGGATAATAAAGCCCATAAACAAACAAAATTAAAATTTCATAAAACAAAGGCTGTCCCTGTCCTTTTGTATGGGAGTGAATCTTGGATTACCACTACCAAACAAGAAAGTAAAATCCAAGCAGCCGAGATGAAATTTTTAAGAAGAGTAAAAGGCTGCACTAGAATGGACCAGATAAGAAACTAGGATATCCGTGAAGAACTGCAGATATACTCCATAAAAGAAAAGATATTTAACAACAAGATACAGTGGAAAGAACATGTAGAAAGAATGGAAGAAAGTAGATTACCAAATATAATTTTCCATTATTTTCCAAGAGGAAGAAGAGATGTCGGACGTCCTCGAAAGAGATAGTCTAAGATCTATTAGTGAAGACGGAACAGGCAACTCTTGCCTAAACCAGGAAGTGAAGAAGAAGAACAAGGATATTCATAAATACACCTGGACTTCTCCAGATGGCAAAACTCGAAACCAGATAGATTACGTATTAGTGGACAAACGCTGGCACAGTAGCATCATCGATGTTAGATCAGTTAGAGGGACAGACTGCAATTCGGATCATCACCTGGTCGGGGTGAAAATCAGACAACGTCTGTCGCTAATGAGAGGAACAAACGCTAAACATGATTCTGAAAAATCTCATTTAAAAACATGAAAAATGATGAAATGCAGCAAGAATATCAAATTAAAATTGCTAATAGATTTGTAGTACTGGAATCTTCAGATGACAATGTGGCAAACGACGAAGAATGGGAGGCTATAAGAGACACTATTAAATTGTCAGCATCAGAAAGCATTGGTCACTTAAAAAGGAGGCAAAACAAGAAATGGTTTGATGAGGAATGTGCCGACATTGTAAAGAAAAGAAAGCAAGCAAAAATGAAATGGTTACATGAGCCAAATGAGGTAAATTTGGAGCAATTGTGTAGTGTCATACGGTAAACCACAAGGTTACTAAAGAGTAAAAAGAGGGGAATATCTGAGAGAGAAGATTAATGATCTTGAAATGAATGCCAAAAATAGGAACATTAGAGAATTATATCAGGGAATCAAGATAGAGAAGAAAGGGTTTCAGGCTAGAACATACATAATTCGGAATGAAAACGGGGATATGATTGCAGATTCCAGGAGTATATTAAATAGATAGAAAAGTTACTTTAATCAATTATTAAATGTACATACAAAACAGTATATTGAAGAGGATAATTTTCAGACAGTAGAAATGTTAATCGTAGAACCAAGAGCATTAGAGGTTGAAATGGCGATAGAAAAAAAAATTGAAGTTGTATAAAGCATCAGGTTCAGATGATATCCCAGCAGAAATGATAAAATCAGGTGGATTGATGCACAAGATACGCCAGTTGCTTAATATGATTTGGAATATTGAAGCTCTTCCAGATGAATGGAAAGAATCGATTATCGTACCAATTTATAAGAAAGGAGATAAAACTGATTGCAACAACTATAGGGGCATCTCATTATTTTCAACTTCGTACAAAATTCTAACAAATATATTAGTAAGCAGACTTACTCCTTATATTGATGAGATTCTAGGAGATCATCGATGTGGATTTAGAAGAAACAGGGCTACAACGGATTAAATTTTTAGCTTAAGACAGATTTTAGAAAAGAAATGGGAATATAATGGTACTGTACAACAACTATACGTATACTTCCAAAAGGCATACGATTCAATTAAGAGGGAGAAGTTATATAGTATCCTGCTGGAGTTCGGAATTCCTAAAAAGTTAGTTAGACTTATACGAATGTCTCTAAATGGCACAAAGAGTAGGGTGCGTGTAGGCAAACAGTTTTTGATACTTTTCAAATCCACAATGGATTGAAGCAAAGAGATGCACTATCTCCTCTACTATTTAATTACGTACTAGAGCATGCCATTAAAACTTTAGAGAATGAGGAAGGCTTACAACACAATGGTTTTAATAAGCTGTTAGTTTATGCCGATAGCGAGGAGATACTAAAGGATAACACGCACACACTATTGAGTAACACTAAGAATTTAGGACTGGAAGTAAATATCAATAAAACTAGTAGTAGTAGGACTTTATTAGACAAAAGTAAGATATTTACAATATTATTTATTAATATGGGTCGCACGGGCAGTAAGCCGTACGTGCTTTTGACAGTCCGTTTCAATAAAGAAATAATTGCTACTAGTGTGAAGAAAAATAAACAACAAAAAAAGCAATAACATTACAATTTCATAAAGAAAACGCAGTAATATTACAATTAAATAATAGCACAATAGCATTATACACTAAAAATAAATAATAGTTTTAAAAAACTAAAAGAACACCCTTTATTAGAAAACTAAAAAATGAAAAATAATTTTAATTTCCAATACGCTTGGGATAAAATAAAGTGGTCAACAAAAATATCATCTCCAACACATATAGAATAAAATTAGAGTTATCAACAAAAAGAAAATAATTATACCATCAAAAGCGTGGGGTGATTTTTATGATTTTTACATTTTCTTCTTAGAGAGCTTACTTTTACCAATATCTGTTTATTATCAAATATATTAATTGATATAGAGCACCCCACGCTTTTGATGGTAAAATTATTTTCTTTTTGTTGATAACTCTAATTTTATTCTATATGTGTTGGAGATGATTTTTTGTTGACCACTTTATTTTATCCCAAGCGTATTGGAAATTAAAATTATTTTTCATTTTTTAGTTTTCTAATAAAGCGAGTTCTTTTAGGTTTTTAAAACTATATTTTATTTTTATTTTTTAGTTTTAATTTTTTACAGAATACGATAAAAATGTAAATATCTTTAAATTCGATACTATTGTAGTAAAAGCTAAAAGTAATATTCTTCTATAAAAAAACCCTCCCAGCCGGATTTGAACCAGCGACGTATGGATTATTAAAATTATATACCACTAAGAGTTCACTGCTCTACCAACTGAGCTCTTACAACGATTGACTAAAAACTCGACAGGTCCGCAACCTATTATACCAGTTTTAATTATTTTGATTTTCGGATGATTCTGGCCAGGATTTTAGAAACAAAATATCAAATTATTGTATTGTCACGGGTCCTCTACACGTATACAAAGTTTCAAGTCGATCCAATGTTTCTAAGTATGTGAAAATCGCGTTGAAAGATTCCGTTACATTGATACAAGAACACGTTTTTTTTTGATTTTCTGATGATTATGGCCAGGATTTTAGAAACAAAATATGAAATTATGGTATTGTCATGGGTCCTCTACAAGTATACAAAGTTTCAAGTCGATGCAATGTTTCTAAGCGAGTGAAAATCGCGTTGAAAGATTCCGTTACATAGATAGATAGATCGATAGATAGATAGATAGATAGATAGATAGATAGATAGATAGATAGATACAGGTCAAGCTAATATAAAGCGTGTAAAAAGCAATAACATTACAATTACATAAAGAAAACACAGTAATATTACAATTAAATAATAACACAATAGCACCATACACTAAAAAAAACCATAACATTGCAATTACTTAAGAAAACACAGTAATATTACAATTAAATAATAACAAAATAGCATTATACATTAATTAATTTATATATAATTATTAAGAATTAATGTTATTGCATTTTGATAACATATATTTATTCATGAATGAGTGTTGTTCTTATTTTCTGCGTTTTGTCCAGAAATTTACCCAAGTTTATCCAATTTTCTGGATTTACCAATAACTCGTAGCATGCCAATCTTTCCCGATTTGAATTTAGAAATCTTTCCGGTAATAACTGACGTCTCCAATATTCTAAATCATTACATTGTCCTAATATATGTATCTCATCTTCAAATTTCCCGCACATTGGACATATTCGCATATCGTGCTCGTCGCTAATTTTTTGCAATTTCCATACCCCTAGCCTAAACCAAGCAAGCTCTGATCTCTCTTTAAATCCTAGGTTGAGTATATACGATTCTTTTCCCCAGACGTGTTTTAGGTCTCTTTGTAAACACGGTGAGCGTTTTCCTGTACATTCGGCGAAAGTATTTTGTTGGTTTATATCTAAGTACCTCCTCCTTATTTTTCTCCACACGTTCTTGCGATTTTCAGTCCCTTTTTCCCATATCCAGCCCATCCCAATCTTTTGGAGTTGTCTCCTAACCTCGTCTGCCCAAAATTTAACATCTATGTTTTTAATTTGGTGGTCGTAACAAATTGCTCTAAGCATTGTTTGTTCACCTTGGATTACTCGCAACCAGTGTTTGAGTACACGAATTTTACAGTTTATGTCGTCCTGGAATGACCCAAATTCATACAGAATTCCACAGTTAGAAACGGCCTTACTAAGTCCTGTAATATATTTTAGAAAATGCGTATATACCTTATTTAGAATTTCCGTTGTTTGGAAACCCCAAATCTAAATATATGATCACACGTAGGAATTCATTAAATAATGGAAATTGACAGCTAATGAAAAATGAGGGAAATTTTGAGGAAGTGGCTGAATTCAAATACCTAGGAACAATAATCACAAATAGGAATGAGATGCACAAGGAAATCAAACATAGGATCAATTCTGAAAATGCATGTTATTATGCATTAGAGAGACTCTCGACTTCCCAACTCCTTTCAAAAAACGATAAACTGAAAATATATACAACTATTATTCTACCAGTTATATTATATGGATGCGAAACATAGACTCTCACTTTAAGGCAGGAAAGGAGATTACGAGTATTTGAGAATAAAGTTCTTAGGAAAATTTTTGGACCAAAGAGAGATGAACAGACAGGTGAATGGAGAAGACTGCATAACAGTGAATTATATGGTCTTTATAGGAAGTGAGATATAATGAGAACAGTTAAGTCTCGTAAACTGCGATGGACAGGACATGTGGCACGAATGGGGAATGAAGGACATGCATGGAAAATTCTTGTAGGAAAACCAGAGGGAAAACGCCCAGTTGGTAGACCAAGAATGAGGTGGGAGATAAACATTAACTATGATTTGATGGAAGTAGATTATACAGGGGATGATTGGAAAACATTGGCTCAGGATAGGGATATATGGAGAGCTTATGTCCGCGCGGCCATGAACCTACGGGTTTGATAGTGCCAGTGAATTAGTTAGTTAGGTGTTTTGTTTTAATATAATAGTTAATACAATTTAAAACAAAACAAAAATCTGCTTAAAACGGGATTAGACACTAAAATGTCTTGCTTTACAGCTGGCGAACTAATTAGTTATGCTACGAAGACAATTGAGGAGTTGACACAAATCTTGTTCTGTTTGAAATTCCTGTGTAACCCGATTACTGAACTTGTATACACATTACAACAGGGCCACTTGTGTTAGCAAGGCGTTATGATGGAATAGGTATTCCGCGCTATATTATACACGTTATGTTGCAATTAATGTACTCACACTTGTTCCTCGCGTGCAATAGCTAATACAACTAAATATGTTTTGCATAAAAATATTTAAAATCATTATCTTTAGCTTTACAGGCTGGTGCACTAACCAGTTGTGCTACTCAGGTAATCCAGTAGCAGATTCATGTAGTTTTCTTTTCGATATCCCCGCCAACTTCCATCCACATGACATCAAAGCGGTTTTATTGTGACGGTTTTAAACCATGCATTGACAGTTAATTATAAATGTTATCTGAAATTGAGATATTCAGCCTTGCTGTTCGCATATAATAGTTAATACAACATAAATAACTACCTAAACCGATATTCTAACCAAAGATCTCCAGACTTGCATCTCCTCTAAAATTGCATAAGCAGCACAATTGGTCAATGCGAAAACCCGTATAGG
The DNA here is from genome assembly GCA_030220185.1 of Diploptera punctata. NCBI lineage: Eukaryota > Metazoa > Arthropoda > Insecta > Blattodea > Blaberidae > Diploptera > Diploptera punctata. The sequence continues at coordinate 140,753 of JASPKZ010008298.1, forward strand.
TGGATATTTTCTAAACAATTCGCGGTGTAGAAAAATAATTACACTATTTATTCGTATAATTATTACATGCGAATAGCAAGACTGAATACAATATCAAGTTTTTAATTAGCTGGCATAACTCTGAAGAAATCCCATCATAATGTCCTCCTAGAAGTAGCTATTTCATAATTTAATATCATTTATATGGCGGTGAATCAACACATCATACATGAGATGTCAATAACAGGTGTTACCTTGAGAGAGCAAATGAGGAGTGATGGTGTTAGAACTCAAGGGGATGTTGAATAAAGTCCACCTTTATCAACATAAATGGAAACGTCTTGTTCTTAGGATGCCAGAACATCGTTTGCCAAAACAAATATTAAATTATTACCCTGCAGGTAATGGACACTTTGGTCGACCCTCCGTCGGACAGATCAGTTCCAGATGTAGTTCACAGAAGGCAATTAACCCACACCTGTGTTTTTGGCAGAAGAAGAAGGAGAAGAAGATGGAACGACCTTGTTCTAATGTCAACTGAGCTAATTACGTTTGTACAAACAGGAGATCTTCTCCTTAATGAAACGCATCTTAAAGCTAATATTAGGTTTAAAATTCCGAATATATTGATATGACCGCATAGACGGTCCGCAATATGCATAAAACAGTCCATTGGCCACAGGGTGGCTCATATACCCTGGCTTCTTTTTATTGAAGCCACTGATATTTTTCTCCCCATTTCTCACAGAGAACCATTTTTATAGCTTCAGTATATAAAACAACGCTTCGTCCACTCACGAGACACGAACTGACTGTCCTTACATTTGTATCCTCACTGTGTTTACAAAGAGACCTAAAACACGCCTGGGGAATAGAATCGTATATACTCAACCTAGGATTTAAAGAGAGATCAGGGCTTGCTTGGTTTAGGCTAGGGGCATGGAAATTTCAAAAAATTAGCGACTAGCACGATATGCGAATATGTCCAATGTGCGGGAAATTTGAAGATGAGATACATATATTAGGACAATGTAATGATTTAGAATATTGGAGACGTCAGTTATTACCGGAAAGATTTCTAAATTCAAATCGGGAAAGATTTGCATGCTACGAGTTATTGGTAAATCCAGAAAATCTTTTCTTATTTTATCCTGTTTTTGAAAGGCTTCTCCGAAGATAATCAAATTCAACTGTTCTAAATTTATTCTTATATAATTCCGTCGAAGACCAAGTTACAATTCCATATGACAAAATATTCTATATTATACTCTTATACATTTTCATCTTAGTTTCCTTTGTAATATTTTTGTTCCAAATTATTGCATGTAATGTCTTAGTTCCATTTTTAGCAATTTCAATTTTAGTGTGTACATCTCTCTCACTTGCACCTAAACTTATAATTATTGACCCAAAATATTTAAAAATTTCACTTTTTTTTATCTTTCCTGTTTCAAGTATGAGGTCTTCCACATCTTTTCTCAAACACATATATTGTGTTTTCTGTAAATTTATATTCAATCCCCATATTTACATTCTTCCACTAGTTTATGTAATATTTAATGTTCCTTTAGTTTATTTTTACTAAAGAGTAAAAAGAGGGAAGTGTGTATTTAATTTCTGGGTGGTTTTATTATATTTATTATTGCAATTATCTCTATAATTCAAATACATTGAAGTGATGTGTTTTATAATATGTAATTATAATTAGGGTCGAATGAAGTGTGATTGAGGAATGCCGACCGCAGGTTACTTACAAACAAGGTAAGATTCGAGTTAACTTTATAAATATAAAATATAATTTATAATGTCTTTGAGTTTTATGTTTAAGTTAATGTCATTTCATGTCTCATAGAATTTAGAATTGATCAGGTGCATTATTTAGAATGCAAGATTCAATGCAGACAATCACCCTGTACAATTTCTACCTCAGACATAAGACTCTTTGGACTAACCGCATGAAACTTTTGTTAATACAAGGATGGGAATGTGCCTTAACTACAACTTCGTCCAACTTTACGTCAAACAAAATCTACTTATGTGAGTGATGATTTTTTTAAATTTACATTTCTAATTTGCATTTCTACAAAACCTCTTATTTTGAACAATTTACGCCAAACAATACCTACTTATGTATTCACTTAGGCTTGAACGGCCGGAGTTATTACGACGATCTTGAAGTAGAATTCCTGGGTGTAGGCCATGGTCTTGAGGCATGTAATCGCAAGACGACCCTTGAGAACACCGCACGCTGTCTCTGGCGAAACGTTGCGGAACTTCAAGCCTCAAGACCACGGCCCACAGCCCGGAAATCTACTTCAAGATCAACATAACATCTACTTATGTGGGTGATTATTTTTTATTTACATCTCTATATTGCATTTGCAGAAAACCTCCCATTTTGTGTATCACAATTACAGCAAATGTGCCATGTGAAGATGAATGTGGTGCACTACATTTGTATGAACAACCTGTGAATTCTATTCAGTGTAAACTGATGTCTAGTGACACAAGATATAAAATGACTGCTGTACTCTGAAATCAGTTCCTAAGTAATTATTTTCCTTCCTTCAAGAAATTTTCAAATGAGTATAAAAAACTGTATTTGAATTTGTTTTAAGTTGTGTTTTCTTGAGGAATGTTTACAATCTGCACTCTAAGTGTTACTGATTATGTTTAAATAACTTAATAAGTTTATATTCAGTTTACATAATATTTTGGAAACGCAATTCTTCGAAGTGAATGTTATACCAAGGTTCTCTATATTTCGCATTTCTAATTCATAACAGTTTTCTTTGGATTTCGTTTAAAGATTAATTTTTATTCTTTGTTTTACAGACGATAATTATTTTGCTAAAAATGTGGATACAGTTAATTTATCCAACAACGCTATGAAGTTATGTAATAAATTTGGTGTAAAACAAGACAGCAAATTAAGAACTCCTAATATTTGAGGTCAGAACAGCAAATCATGCTGCTTGCTTTGTCCAGTAAATGGATCCGAGTGACTAGTCCTTCCTGATTCTCGATGGGGGATAATTGTAGTAGTAGTAGTAGTAGTAGTAGTAGTAGTAGTAGTAGTAGTAGTAGTAGTAGGACTTTATTAGACAAAAAGTAAGATATTTACAATATTATTTACAAATATGGGTCGCACGGGCAGTAAGCCGTACGTGCTGTTGACAGTCCGTTACAATAAAGTAATAATTGGTACTAGTGTAAAGAAAAATAAACAACAAAAACAGCAATAACATTACAATTACATAAAGAAAACACAATAATAATAGTACAATTAAATAATAACACAATAGAATTATACACTAGAAAAACATTAACATTACAATTACATAAAGAAAACACATTAATATTACAATTAAATAATAACACAATAGCATTATACACTAATTAATTTATATATAATTGTTAATAATTAATGGTATTGCATTTTGATAACATATATTTATTCATGAATGAGTGTTGTCCTTAATTTTCGCGTTTTGTCCAGAAATTTACCGAGGTTTATCCAATTTTCTGGATTTACCAATAACTCGTAGCATGCCAATCTTTCCCGATTTGAATTTAGAAATCTTTCCGGTAATAACTGACGTCTCCAATATTCTAAATCATTACATTTTCCTAATATATGTATCTCATCTTCAAAGTTCCCGCACATTGGACATATTCGCATATCGTGATCGTCGCTAATTTTTAGAAATTTCCATGCCCCTAGCCTAAACCAAGCAAGCCCTGATCTCTCCTTAAATCCTAGGTTGAGTATATACGATTCTTTTCCCCAGACGTGTTTTAGGTCTCTTTGTAAACACGGTGAGCGTTTTCCTGTACATTCGGCGAAAGTATTTTGTTGGTTTATATCTAAGTACCTCCTCCTTATTTTTCTCCACACGTTCTTGCGATTTTCAGTCCCTTTTTCCCATATCCAGCCCATCCCAATCTTTTGGAGATGTCTCCTAACCTCGTCTGCCCAAAATTTAACATCTATGTTTTTAATTTGGTGGTCGTAACAAATTGCTCTAAGCATTGTTTGTTCACCTTGGATTACTCGCAACCAGTATTTGAGTACACGAATTTTACAGTTAATGTCGTCCTGGAATGACCCGAATTTTTATATGAATTCGGGATAATTGTAGGAATCACCGAGTGTTACTGGAACACTTCTAATTGTATTACTGTTATTAACTTAAATTTTCTTATCGATATATTTACAGTTTAGTGAAACATATTACAATGTTATTATAAAGTTCGATTATACGTCTGATTGAAATCAAGTAGAACGACAAGAAGTTAATTTTCATTATGTAATTATCACAGTGAAGAAGTTTATATTTATTGTTCATGGTATATGCACTTAGTTCGTACATTATGCCATATAGAAATAATCCATTTAGGAACTACTATTGGCATAAATAATATTAAATGGCACTATCGAGCCAGTAGGTTCATGGTCATGCTGACATAAACTCTCCATACATCCATACCCTCAGCTAATATTTCCCAATTATAACTTGTATAATGTAATGTAATCATTGTTAATATTATTCTCCCATCTCACTATTTGCCTACATACTGAGGTTTTCTCAAGTTTCTATACACCTCTTTCATTCCCCATTCGTGCCATATGTCCTGCCCATCGCCGTCTACAAGCCTTAGCTGTTCTTATCATATCTTCCTGTAGAGGTAATCTAGCTCACAATTAAGTAGTCTTCTCCATTCACCTGTCTGTTCATCTCTCTTTGGTCCAAAATTTTTCCTATGAACTTTATTCTCAAATATTCGTAATCTCCTTTCCTCCCATAAAGTAAGAGTCCATGTTTCGCATCCATATAAGATAACTCGGACGAGAACAGTTTTACATACTTTCAGTTTATTATTTTATCACAAGTTTCATTTTTTTATAATTACTTTTATTCCGATGTGATCTGTCCCAACAGAGCCAAATATTGTTGTATTTTGTGTACACATTTGTTTAGTATGAATGCGGGTGTGTTTGTGAATGATATGTTTTATCTTAAATGTTGTGTTGTCTCGGAGGAGGCCTTGACATTGGGCTCATCACTCCTTCAGGGAGGACAAATAATTATGTACGTTATCCATAGTTAAGAATCCTTCTTACGAAAAGTCGTGTCACTGTGAGGTCCGGATGCCACGTGGCACGTAAAAGTACCAATAAGTCGAGAGGTTAAACTACGCTAATGGAATGGAAAAAAATAAAAAGTAAAAATTTCCAAATTATGCATCTTATTATAATTACCTGAAATGAATACGTTTTTGTGTCAATTAAATCTACAATCCTGCCATCTAGAAAAAGTCAAGGGAACAACTGATTAAAAAAACAATTGATAATCCGATAAGATTGTCGATGGACGTTAATGCAATAACTGTAAACTGCTGCTCTCTTGTTTAAACGCATGATTTGTTATCTGAGCACAGCTCACTCGATAAAGATAATATTATCTTTATGGCTTTCACATTCTGAGAACCGAGTAGCATCAGTAAGGCTAGGATCTTAATGTAATATTAACATGCAAAATATGTACATATTTATGTAATAATATCATGTAAAACATGTAAGACTATATAAAATTTGCTTACAATATGTGGTATTAAATGCATTAAAATTTATTTTTTGGACAAATTTTATTTTTAAATTAACTTCATCATAGACCAAGTTTGAAGGAATGGGACTGTTAAATGTGTGACAACGTGATAAGAAGGATACTGTCATGTTTCTATTATAAAGTGATCCTACTTAGGGGTATTGGGAGGTTAAGGCTCTCCTCTTTCTAGACATTCGGCACAAGATATCAGCCTTGTGTGATAGCCGCCTTTACTCCTACAACAGAGTATGGTATTGCTTTTTGTTAGAGGTTGAGTCGACCCCGGGCCAGAAGGTTAAGAAGTTTAAAAATGCTGATCCCATGGGTTTGGCCTCTCGACTTATAGCTTGTAGAATATTGCATTAACCAACTATACCACTGCATATTTATACTATTTCATTCATAAACAGAGTAGATCGTTCGGGTTTAAGAGGTATATTGTAATGTGGAACCCTATACCAAAATCTTCAGTGCCATCCTCTATCTATATTTATCGTATCTAGAAAATGTAATTATTCTTTGACGGTTTCTGAGCAGCTTTTTCATAGGTTGGAAGAACAGTTTCATTGTATAATCAGGTATTGAGTTTTTATTGTAAAATATTGTCCCAGACTGTTTTAGATTATTTTCCATTTACAAAAATTATTTTTATGTGGCAGAATATTTAGTCTTACATTAAACAAATCTTTAAAATATGTAAACATATGTAATTATAATCAAATAAACATATGCAATTAAAAAATATGTAATATGTAACGGTACATTTTCATATTTGATTAACAAGTTTCTAATTCGTGGACAGATATAAAATTTTAGCCACGTATAAACAAGGGGAAGGAATATCTAATTACATACAAATCGTATCCTTAATTATCAGTTACTGGACAAACATAATACATTCAACGCTAGACTCCTATCTAACAAAACTAAAAACTAAAATGGTCCATTGCGCAGGAACTGCTTATACTAAGTGAATTCCACACAAAGTACAATTTATGTCTAGATTTTGCTGGTTTAGGAATTACATCTTTCTTTTTGTTAACTAAATCGTAAGAATCCAGTTAAGTTGCAATAAGGAAGTAAAACATCTCATCCGAGCCAAGTTCCAGTTGTAATATAAACAAACCTGATGTATGACTGAGTTTGATTGTAGGAATAAAGGTCACCTTCAAACGTGTAAGAAAATGTACTTCGCTCTCCAACACTCGGAATAAAAATACTATAAATGTATATTATCCAGCGCACGTCTATATAACTTATATCGGAAGAACTTAAAACATATAATTACAAATTTAAAACATTAAATAAGCAATGTTTTGTTCTTATGCTTACACAATGTAGAAGACGTGGAATTTCAATTGTTTCAAAATGGCAAAATGTATGTAGATACCTTGAATACTGGAAAGCAAAGCATTTGAAAAGCGGAAAGAAAACAAATTATTTTGAATAAACTAAAATTACTTAGTGAAAAATATCCCACATTGACAATTGATAATAGTGTGAAAATAGCAGCAGAATTTACAAGTGAGTCAGAAAGGAATATACATTCTGCTCATAAAATAATTTTACCTGAAAATAAAGGTTATAAACTGACATCATGGAATCATTATAAACGATTAGTTAGGTAGGACCACACACACACACACGCACGCATATATGACATAAGGAAAGTTAATGCCTTGAACCTGGACCTCTGGATTGATATTCGAGTGCGCTACCGCTCTTACGCTCTTAAGCAAATCTAGTACAAACGTTTATTTTCCTTATATGTAGTCTCAAATATTACGAGAAGTAGCGGGAACTCGATCTCCACTGCCACCCAGTGGCTCTTATAACAAGTAAGCAAATTAAAGTGAGAGCGCACTGGAGTATCAATCCAGAGCTCCGGGTTCAAATCCCGTCCAGGCATTTATTTTTCTTATGTGAAATTAAGCTTGCATTGCTCAATGACAAAAATTTAATCATAGCATCGAAATATATATATACCTGTCACAAATAAATAAAGGATGGAGGAAGTTCCTAATTATATTTGTAGCATCTTATGTTGTTCTCAGTGTTAATTCCAGTAAAATAGTACGTTCCTTATGAATAAAGCTTCTGTTGTACACAATTGTGCTTATGGCGGGTAAATGTTGTACCACGGATCTCCCAGGAAATGAAATCGGCGGAGTAATATTTTATGCAAGTTTGTTTACAGTACAACCGGAACTTGGCTCGGTACCAGTATAGATCGATTTTAAAAATTAGGTTTTCAGGCAAAACTCTTCTCCAATAGCCAAATTATGCTGCTTTTGGAGAATATATTTCTCGAATTTTGTTTAATGCTTAACTGTTATGTTGGCCACTAGATGGTGTTGGAACGAATTCCCGCTACCTCTTGTGTGAATTGAGAATATATAAGACAAATGCATGTTTGTGTTGGAATTCGTGAGTAGCTCAGTTGGTTAGAGCGCTAAACGTACAGAGTTTAGAGACTCGGGTTCAAATCCCGACTCAAGCATTCATTTTTCTTTTCATATCGTATATATATATATATATATATATATATATATTATTGGTGTACAAGAGGAGCCGGACATCATTGACATTATAGAAAAGAAAAGATTACAGTGGTATGGCCATGCAAAAATAATGCGAGAGCAAATATTGCCTACAATTTTTATGGAATGGAACGCTGTAGAAAGGAGGAGGAGAGGAAGAGCGAAGAAAACTTGGATAGAAGGGGCACAAGCAGCTAAGAATATGAGGGGATTGGAGGAAGATTAATGGATGGACAGAGAGGAATGACTTTTGGTTTCCGAAAGACGGCGGCAGATGCCATGATACCGGATGATATATATTATAATTATAATTCCAAACACCAAACAAAAAGTTAAGAATAAACAACGCGTTTCAATAACGAAGTTTTCATTATTAAGTCTTGAAAATATAGCTTTGCTCTTGGAACCCATTGACTATTTTATTACTTTTTTTGTGTTTGGGATTATATATATATACTATAGCCCTCTGCTGTGGTCTCGAGGTAGCGTGCTGCTTGTCACACAGCGGGTCCGGTTTCGATCCCCGGTCGGGGCAGTTTTTCTGGGTGAGATTTTTGTCGGGGTTTTTCCTTACTTGCAAGACAAATGTCAGGAAATCTTTAGGACCCAAACGGTCTCCGAAATCATATCGCCATCATCATCATCCTTATCATTTTCATCATAATCATCATCATACTTTACCGGTGTGGAAAGCAACGGGAAGCTATCACACCTACAATTACCTAGCATAGCATGAAAATGCTATGATTGCAGTGAAGGACCTGCCTTCGGGCTGAATTACTATGGATGGATGGATGGATATACCATAATAATTCTGCCTAAGGGCAGATCTTTCACCGTAATCACAGCATTTGCTCGCCATGCTTTGCAGATTTACTAGGGAATTATAGATGTGGTAGCTTTCGTTGCTTTCCACAGCGGTGAAGGGTGATGAAATTATAAGGATGATGATGGCCGAATGATTTTCCGGGACCGTTGGGCCCTAAGCTTCCTAAAATCTGTCTTATAGGTGAGGAACGACCCGAAAAAAACACCCAAGAACCTGTCCCGACCGGGAATCGTTATCGGTCCCGCTGCGTGACAAGGTAACTCGACACATCGAGACCACGGTCTATATATATGAAAACCAAGAAATTGTATATAATTTTTTTTAAATGCCCCAGATTGTGTTTCGACATTCTTAATCTTCTCTCCTGGCATGGCGTACTTGTAACCCACTTATAAGGTTGGGGCGCCTGAAAGGCGAGGTTACGTTTCCCCGATGATATGATGGGTGATGATGATAGTGGTGCGCCATGAGAGTACCTAATCCTAAAATGAATATGAATGATGATGATTGTGATGGCCTAATAATTTTGGAGACCGTTTGGGCCTTAACGTTTTCCTGACATTTGTCTTACAGGTGAGGAAAACCCCCGATAAAACCTCACTCAGAAAAAGTGTCCCGACCGGGGATCGAACCCAGGCCCGCTGCGTGACAGTATATAATAATTATATATTGGTTTATTTGACACAGTGTTGTTTGTTGCTATGAAACAGATATCACATATAAAACAGGTACAAACAAAATATATTAATTTGCGTACAAGTGATTCTAATAAATGAGTTTTAAAAATTGTACGTATTTCCAGTCCATCCTTGTATCGAACTAAGTAGGGAGGGAAGTAGATAATAATTTAGCTTCCTTGGTTGGTACATCCTAATTACTTGTGAATAATAATAATAATAATAATAATAATAATAATAATAATAATAATAATAATAATACTTTATTTATTCTGGCAGAGTTAAGGCCATAAGGCCCTCTCTTCCACTCAACCAGCACAAATACAAATAAATATTCGACAAATATAGATATACACTATACTAATTATAAACAGTTAAAGATACAATAAATGTAGCAATGTAAATGTCACGTACAAACAACATTTTATAGGGTAATAACAATAATGATACGATAATAATAATAATAATAATAATAATAATAATAATAATATAAATATGATACATTATACGGGAAACACCAATTATATATATATATATATATATATATATATATATATATATATATATTACACTAGATAATAATGAAGTCGAGTTTAGAGCAAATATAAATTTAGACTTCTTTTAAAAGATGCCAATGTCCGGCAGCCCCTTATTTCTTGTGGTAGGGAATTCCAGTTGCGAGAAGTGGAGATGGTACAGATCAACATAGTACTAAACATAACATGGCGTGAGAGAAAACAAGTATTGTGTAGTTTATTACTATTCAGAGCGTGTTAGCAAATAACGCGTAATTGTATCAGTAATATGACATTAAGTGTTAAGACTTTTCTCCGTCCTTATAACAACTTGCTAACAAATAACAATCAAATACCTATTTTTATTTTTTTTCAATAGTAAAATCAAAGACATCCTCAGTAATTTAAAATCAATCAGAATATTTTCCCTGTTTGTTTAAGGAACTGGATTATATAATATACTCACATCTAACACTCTATGTAACTTTCTTGATGAACGCATCTCTGGCTTTGGAACGAAACATCACACAAACTCCGCACTTTTGCACGTTATAGAGAACATTAAATGTTCTATGGACAAAAGTGACAACAGTTCTACTCGACTACAGCAAAATCTTTGATACTGTAGACATAAACTTCCTCCTAGCTAAACTAAAGGTATTACATGTCTGAGGCAACTCTGCCTTGATTGGTTTAGTTCTTACAAATCACTAGCAATCAATTTCTGTTAATAATCCAATGTTCCCCCTGAATTTTGTGAAGACAAGAATAAATAAAACCTAAAGTATTAGTTCTTATCAGTTATTATAAATAATAACACGAGTGATTTGCAAATTATCTAGAGGATTTGAAATGCAAGAGAGGCATTTGTTAGGACCATTTAATGAATAAAATTAAGCTGTTTGCTCACAAAGTATTATTTAAATATAGGTATTTTAAAATATTTATATATTTAATGTAAACGGCGATGTTTGAAAACAAGTGAGAAATGTTTGGTTTATTTCATTCTTTCATCACTGCAACTTTATCATACTATTAATTGCCACATAGGATCGCAATATTGTAAGAATACACCCTAATTGAGAAAAAAAATGAATCACATTAAACTGTATGTTATAACCAACATTACAGATTATTAATTATTTTTTTCGAAAACAAGTCAATAAAATCAGTATTCAAACACAATTATTGAACTCACAATTATCAAAGGTGTAGGTCGAAGGACTCTGTTCATTATTTGTTATAGATTTTTTTTTAGATTTTTAGATTTATTTAGCCTGGTGGAGTTAAGGCCATGTGGCCTTCTCTTCCACTCACCAGGACAAACATATATTACATAAGAATATAACAATCTTAATTAACTCTAATATTAAACACTAAGTAAAAATTTGATCAAAAGATAATATCTAATATACATATTACGATCTATAATACAACCAGTTAAATATTAGTTAAAATTAATACTAAAACTAATAATAAAATGTATATAAGCAAGACATATTAAATTGTCCCTGTCTAGTGTATATAAAAAACAGGAAAATAATGAGATATAGAAAACTAATTTTACGATTATACAATATTTAAAACAAAACAAATAAAAGTATTTGTTATTCTTAATATTATTTACATAAGTAATTAAATATATTAATATTGCTAAAAGAATACTATCAGTGAGGTGTATAAGTTAGTTTGTTATTAAATAATTCTTTAGTTTGTTTTTGAAGGATGTTATAGTTTGACAGTCTCTGACATAGGGTGGAAGGGAATTCCATGTTTTGGTAAGTGACACCGTAAAAGATAATGAATAATATACAGTGTGATGGGCGGGATATAAAGGACAATGTGCTGATGGGATCGAGTGTCAAGATTATGTGTGTCGGATAGTCTGATGAAGCGGCGTGATAAATAATTAGGCGATGATGTGTGAAGGATTTTATAGAGAAGGGATAGGGAATGGACAGTTCTACGATCTCTTAGACGAAACCATGATAATTGTTCCAGGGACGGTGTCACATGGTCAAATTTGCGAATACCACAAATAAAACGTGCGCAAGAATTATGAACACGTTGAAATCTTTGAGTGGAATTAATATTTAAGTCTGTAAAAAGAGTGTCACAATAATCAAAATGGGGCATTGCAAGTGTTTCTACTAACATTTTCCTTAGGGCGAATGGCAAACAATTTCGTACACGATTTAATGAATGTATTATTGAGAAGACTGTTTTGCATGTATGGTTTATTTGTGTATTCCAATTTAAGTTTTTGTCAATAAATACTCCTAGAATTTTTACTGTCTCACTATAAGGGATTTGAACTCCGTTTAGTGACACATGCGAAACTGTGTTTAGGTTAATTGTAGATAATAGTATCTGATGACCCATAATGATTGATTGTGACTTTGTAGGATTTAATTGCAGTCCATATTTAACTGTCCAAGTCATTAGTGAGTCAAGATCCTCATTAATTTTGGCAACAGTGTCATTGAGTGAATATTTGTCTGTGTGGATGTAGATTTGCATGTCGTCTGCAAACAAATTATGTTTGCCAAGCTTTTAGGAGTTAGAATATGTCATTTATGTAGATTGAAAAAAGCAAGAGTCCAAGTACCGAACCCTGTGGAACCCCAGCTTTACGGAAGGACCAAGAAGAACATAATGTATGATTTCCTATAAAAACAGATTGCTGGCGCTCATGAAGGTAGGAGTTGAACCCATTCGTGGCACTATCAGAGAGTAAGAGGTTTTTAAGTTTATGAAACAATAAGTCCAAGTCTACCGTTGTCGAATGCTTTAATAAAGTCCAGTAATGTAAGAATGGTAAGTTTGCGATTATCAGCAGCTTCGCGTATGTCTTCGCAAATATTTCGTAGCGCAGTATTTGTAAGTATTTGTAGTGTCTGTCTGAAAACTGACTGAGATTGATCTAGGAAGGTTGTAATCATTTAGGTATTCAGTCAGTTGTTTATGGACTAATCGTTCCAGAGCTTTTGAAAGAGTAGGTAAAATGCTAATGGGTCGAAAGTCTTTCGGGGTTGAGGGCGTTTTAACTTTAGGCAGTGGACGTACGAGGGCTTGTTTCCAAAATGAGGGATATGTAGAAGTTTGTAGTGAGGAGTTAAAAATATGAGTTATAGTAGGTAGTATAGCTTCGATTATTTTATTCAGTAAAGTAATATTTATACGGTCAGTTCCTTCTGCTTTGGTTTTTATTCGCATGATGGCTTTCTTTACGTCGTAGTCTGTAACATATGAGAAGTGGAAATGTTCTCTGTCGGGTTGATTTGTCAGTGATAATTCATTTATTGTTTGTTCTTTATCCTTTGGAGTAGTGGTTATACCTGTGAAGTGATTATTGAGTGTGTCCAGGGAAACAGGTAATTTGTCTACCTGTGTGTCTTTTCTCCCAATTCCTATTCTATTCAAGTTTTTCCAGATTTCTGAAGTATTGGTATTTGTTAGGTTGTATAAATGTTTAAGCTTGGCGTTTCTTATAGCTTGATTTGTCTTGTTACGTAACTGTGTATATTGAGTGAGATTTGCGTCTGTTTTGTTGAGTCTATATTTCTTATGTGCTGCGTCTCTATCAGTCATCAAGTTACGAATTGAAAGAGTCATCCAGGGTGCAGGGCGTCGTTTCACGAGTTTAGTTTTTAGTGGGGCATGTCTATTGTATAATTGTAGTATAAAGTCATTTAGTGTCTCAACTTTTTCATCTACAGAATGGAGTGTCCATATTGAATGCCACGGCATCTGCATAGCTTCTTCAATTAGGGTTGCATTGTCTATATGTTTTAAGTCTCTATACGTAATATTCTTTCGAGTCGGTTTAGGGCACTGCAGTGAATATGCTAAGAATATAATATCATGTGCTGATATTTCCGGGGCTGGCAGTTGCCCGTGAGTAAGTACTCTGTCTGGATTATTAGTTGCAATTAAGTCAAGTAACGTCTCAGAGTGATTCAAGTTCAAGAGTCGGTCACTGCAGATTAATGCTCTGACCTGTTGTGAATATTAAAAATGAGGAGCTTTCTTTAATATTTTAAACACAAGTATATAAATATCGAGGTGAAACACGACTGTGATTGGATGTAAAACAAAATTCTTTGAAACGTGATTGGTCATTGACTCCCATTTAGGCTTGAGTTAAATAGTTATAAGTAATGCCATAATTGCATATTATCTAGATGATTTGGAAATCAAGAGTGGCATTTTTTAGAACTATTTAACGAATAAAATTAAACTGTTTACTCAAAAGTCATTATGTAAATATAGTTACCAGTGTTTTAAAAGATTTATATATTTAATGTAAATGGCGATGTTTGAAAACAAATCAGAAATGTGAGGTTATGTATATTCACTGCAACCTGATTATATTATTTATTGCCAAATAGGATCGCAATATTATAAGAATGCACTCTAGTGGAGAAATAATGAAGCACATCAAACTGTTCATTATAATCAATATTGTAGGTTATTAATTTATTTTGTTAGTAAACAACTCAATAAAATGAAGGAATCTGTTCATTATTTGATACATTCAATGTATTTGTTGGAGAAAAATAATGCTCTGAGCTGTTCAGAATATTAAAACGGAGGAGCTGCCTTTTTCACAAAAGCAGGAGCTGATAAAGACAAATCGATAAAGAGTGAGGTGAAACATGACTGTCATTGGTTGTAAAACAAAATTTATTGAAAGTTGATAGGTCATTGACTACCATTTGGGGCATGAGTTAAATAGTCAAATATATTATTAAGCCTATTATTGTTGTGATAGTAGCAGTAGCCCTGGTAGTATCACAACTAACTCACAGACACTATCGAACCCGTAGGTTCATGGCCTTGCGGATATAATCTCTCACGACCTAATGTTTTACAATCATCTCTTGTACAATTTACTTCTCCAAATCATGGTCAGTATTATTCTCCCATCTCATTCTTGGTCTACCAATTGAGCGTTTTCCTTCTGGTTTACTTACATAAAGTTTCCATGCCCTCTTCCGTGTGACATGCCCTGCCCATTGCAGGCTTAACTGTTATTATACACATTTTTGTCCAGTGGTTTCATAGTCCGAAATAATATCAGTCTATTACAAGATTCTTTTTTATCAAATTTTAGTAATATTATTAGTTAATTCAGATAGTGTTTAAACAGTGACAATAAAATTAAAGGAAGATGTCTTTTGTTCAAATTCAATATTTTTTTAAAAAATGAAGTTTCTTTAATACCCTGACAGACAATAAAGAAGCACTTTGCGAAGATTTCAAATGGGTTTGTTAGTAATTTTTTGATAATGAAGAAAGATACTCTTTTCAAGGATGGTATCAGCAAACTTAATCATAATTATAGATACTATCATCATCATCATCATCCTTCACGTATTAGGTCTTTGCCTGTTCTGATCTCACATCTGTTCAGCCCAACGCTCTCTTGGTCTTCCCACTGATCCACGTCCTACAGGATTATACATCAGCGCCATCTTTGGTATCCTATCATCTGTCATTCTTTGCAGATGCTCCTTCCAATTGTTCCTTATTCTTCTATTTGTTGAAGAAGTGTCTGTACTTTTAGTTCCTCTCTAATATTTTCATTTCTAATATGCTCTTCTCATGTACAACCTTTCACAGCCCGTAGGAATCTCATTTTCGCTGCCTCAATTTTACTTTTTTCTTTTGCCTTGTAGAGAATTTCTTGTGTTGGATAATGGAGTAAAACTATTGCTTGAAAAAAGAAGAGAATTCAACTTAGAAACATATTTTGCTTTCATAGATTTTGAAAAAGCATTCGACACAGTCAAGAAATAAAAACTCTTAAATATATTGGAAGACAGAAATATACCAAATTTACTTCGGCAGAACATACAAAATATTTACAAAGACAACACCATAAAGATTAAATTAAATAACAGATTTTCTGAAGAAGGAATTATAAATCGTGGTGTCAGACAAGGCTGCCCCCTATCCCCAACACTTTTTGCAATTTATATCAATGAAGTAATATGTTGCTGGAACAAAACATATAAATTTGGAATAAGAATATCAGAAAATAGAAAATTAAACACCCTATTGTTTGCAGATGACCAAATAATAATAGCAAATTCCGAAGATAATCTACAGAAAGGTCTGTATGAACTTAACAAAATTACAGAAGAATATGGATTAAAGATATCTACAGAAAAAACAAAAATTATGGCATTTCAAGGTGTAGATCCTGTCAGAAGTAAAATTGTACTGGACAATAAAATTTTGGAGCAGGTGAATAATTTTACATATCTAGGATGCAATATCTCATATGAAGAAGAAAAGGATGTAAATGCAAAAATATCTAAATTTTTAAGAATTTTAGGGTTAATAAATTCTATCTTCAAGCCACAGTTAGTCCAAAAGCATTCAAGACTGAAAGTGTATAAAACACTGGCTCTTACAACTCTTTTGTATGGTAGCGAAGTATGGACGTTGAAACAGAAGGATATACAGAGACTTAGATCTGCTGAAATGAGATATCTTCGGAGGACTGCAGGATACACACTACTAGATCACAAAAAAAATGAAGACATCTTAGAAGAATTACACATGGAATCTTTAGAAAACAAAATTTCTGATTATAAGTCAAGATGGATGCAACATGTTCATCGAATGGAAGTTCACAGAATACCCAAACAAATGTTAAGATATCAACCTGCAGGAAGAAGAAGACCAGGACGTCCACTCAAAAGACTTCTGGATGGTGTATCTCTTGAGGCCGAAACAGGTCAACAAATGGCCTAAATTCGTGAATGTACTATGATGATGAAGTTACCAAAGTTTCTGGAATGATTGTGTAATGGTAGATCACTGCTGGATGCTCCAGAAGCCATGTACCGGAGAAACAGGAAGTGTACATCATTAAATCACAAGCAGTTTGTTTATTTATCATTTAGTCTTGTTTTAGGTCTTGGATTTATGGATATCAACATAACCTGCCACAATAACATGTAGAGGAAGTTCGGGTAATGTTGGCCCTTCGATTTGAGTGGACCCTCTTAATATCTTATTTAATTGGTGCTGCCCTCGAAAAGAAATTGTTTTAATTTCTTTCCCTAATCAACTTTGCCATGTTCATTGCCTGTTTCTTTTATTCTTTGTGCGCAGAATGGTTTATTTGTGACATTTATGAAAACAACCAATTTAAAAGTTTTTCAAGCTAAGAATTAATTCTTAATTTCCGCTATTGAATGTGTTACAATATTGAAAAACCACCTACATATAGTATATTTTGCAGATGCTGTTTCAATACACTAATGGGATATCACATGACATGGCGGCTGTGTAAAATAATTAAACATAAAACAAAGTAATTTGGTTAATGTGGACCCTCCACGAGGCGGTTAAAGTGGACCTATCTTGTAACGTTATAAAGTTCATAAAATATGAAGTTTCCATATTTGAATAAAATAACAATGCTATTTCATAGTTATAGCACTAATGATAATCACTATAATTAAACAAAATTCGAAAATCTTAACGAAAAGGAGAAAAACAACAAAGTCAAAATAGGGTCCCACATTACCGGAAGTTTCTCTAATTTCTTTAGAGAAATACTGAACGTGTTAGAAAAAACTGAAAAGTGTTTTTTGTAATCAGCATGAAAAACTAGTCTAGAGACACATATTTGTATTTTTGGTGATTTAAAAAATGATTTTTTAGGCCAGTGTCATTCTTTCCTCTTAAAGGCTCCGAAGTCCCCTAATGTTATTGTTTTCCTAAGAATAATATTAACGCTAGCTGATTGTTATGATATCTATAGTAACAAATTGTTGGATAATAATCACTACATAAACTATAGCAACGAATTTGTTTGGAGAATAAATATTTCACAAATCGCATATCGGTATGTTCTGTAATACTGCTTTTTCAAGACGGAATTGTATTCCGTAAAAGTATTGCAAGAAGCGTATTAATGGAAAGGAAAATGTATTATGAATAGAGTCTGGGTTTAGAAGGAAAACACACTATTAAAAATAGTACGAAAAAAGGTAATGTTTTCGAAAACTCTTAAAAGGGAGTATAACGAAAAAAAGGGAATGCATAACCATTCCTACTTTCATTTCACTATATTAAGAACAATTATACTTAGTTATATTCAATTTTCTTAATATGTTAGGCGGCTAGATTCCATTCCTTTGTTATGTAGAATGCCTTTGTACAAGGAAGGTAATCACATAAAAAAACAGTGCTGTAAAGTACTTAGTTTTGACTCTGAAATCCAAAGCCCTGCACTTTACTAGTTCTTCAAGGTAGGATTCTTTAAAAACCGTAACATAAGTTCGTCACGTTTATGAATTCAATAATAAAAGTGCGTAGATTGACGAGATTTATGTTAAATGTTGTTAAAATATATCAGAACTCATTAAAAAAGTGAACCTACATAAAAATCGGAAAACCCGGGAAGTTAAAAACCACGTAATCTTGAGTATTTTATAGAAAGTTACAAACTGCTG
The DNA here is from genome assembly GCA_030220185.1 of Diploptera punctata. Lineage (NCBI taxonomy): Eukaryota > Metazoa > Arthropoda > Insecta > Blattodea > Blaberidae > Diploptera > Diploptera punctata. Next base: position 159,379 of record JASPKZ010008298.1, read on the forward strand.
TACAGGATATTTCGACTTCTATGACGATAAAAAAGTATCTCCTTTAATGTCCGGTAAATGTAAACACTCTTCTCGTCTCCGGTCGAGAGATGAGGTAAATCCCTTGTTATTTAACCCATTCGCCTCAGAAGACGAGGTACACTCGCTTAACTCTGCCTGTTATATATAATAACTGATATCTTAAGTTCGACACAATGAAAACATCAACTGCATAACAAATATATTCAGCTGTTTGTAAATTATCATGTATAAAGTTTTACTTACGTTATTTTATATTATTATATTCCATGTTTTTGTTAGTATTAGCTAGTATTAGATCACATCACCATTGTATTTTGTTTTGTCTGTATTTTAATAATATCTTTAAATTGTAATATGTATGTAATTTTTGTGCAAATTTACTATTCGCTGGTTGAGTGGAAGAGAATGGCTTATGGCCTTAACTCTGCCAGCTGAAATAAAGCATTATTATTATTATTATTATTATTATTATTATTATCATTATTATCATTATTATTATTATTTGTGGAAAGCAAACACACCTCTAATTCCCTAGTAAAACTGCAAAGCATAGCATGAAAATACTGTGATTGCAGTGAAAGACCTGCCCTCGGACAGAATTACTGTGGATGGTGGATTATTATTATTATTATTATTATTATTATTATTATTATTATTATTAAGTATATGATGTGGATGTTGTGGTGGCATATAAAATTCGGAGATCATTTGGGTATAATGTGTAAGCTGCTCTAAAAAAGGATAAAAAAATTAATATTAATATTAGTAGAAAGCTCCACCCGACTATTCTATTTAATAATCTAATTTCCCCCAGAAGATTAATAGAAGGAGGAGCTGCCATATTGCAAGATCTCAACAAAAACCATCATAAAGACATTCTAGGCATAAAATTTAATAGTCCCCTATTAACCGATATATATCTTACAGGTGAGAGGAGACCCCGATATATTCTCACCAGGAAACTTGTCACGATCGGACATCGAATCCGAGTCCGCTGTATATGAGGCAGAGATTACACAGATGACCCAAGAATGTATTCAAATGTAAATATGTTATCTCTTCTATTATACTGCTAGGCGCAAAAGTGAACATCTCATTTTTTATATAAGCTTTGTTTTCAAATGAAGCTTAGGTACATCGAAGATGAAAACAAGAAAAACAAATTGCTGACCATCCGGAAATAAAGAAGGAAAACAATTTACAAACTAATATTTTCTACGTAATTTCAATCATGTGGTAGACATTGCGGTACTGATGGCAGTTCCGATATTCAGATGTTAGCCCAGGACGGAAGCTTGGTTAGATATTTTCTTGAGTGGAAAGGCGAAATAGAATAAATATTTAACTAACTCACTGGCACTATCGAATCCATAGCTAGTTAATTACACACACACACACACACACACACACACACACACATATATATATATATATATATATTGTGGAAAGCAACGGGAAGCTACCACACCTACAATTCCCTAGTAAAGCTGCAAAGCATAACATGAAAATGCTATGATTGCAGTGAAAGACCTGCCCTCGGGCAAAATTACTATGGTTGGTATGGATATATATATATATATATACATATATATATATATATATATATATACGTTTTCAAATATTTCATTAATCTTCTTCCAACTTGAGGCTGCTTGAAGAAAAAACATGCTACTACAAGGAAAATACTGACAGATGAAAACAAGTGCACGTGAATATAACAAAACAATATCAAAAATTGTGATAATGAAATACACAAGCAATTGTAGACGTGTGAATTAGACGTTCTGTAAAGATGATTCCTTAAGATTCACCAACAACTGTGATCTTGTGGATAGTTGCAGAAAGTAGTGTTCTTAAATAAGAACAATAAAAAAACTTAGATTTAGATCAAATTATATAAAGTACCACAACTTTGTCACAAATTATAACCCTAATATACCTGCAGGGGAAATATGATCTATGTATGTCCAATAACTATAATATACACCTCTCACGTAATTTCTATGTATTTCTTTCTTTACTCGAATCTATGCAGGTGATAATCTCTACGTATTACAGGGACAACCGTAACTGCAACTTCTCTAAAAAAACGTTAAAATGTAAATTCATACAGCAATTATTCTACCAATAATATTATATGGATACAAAACCTTCTCTTACACTCTTACTTTCAGAGAGGAGATAACGTTACAAGTGCTAGAGAATAAAGTTTTTATGAAACATTTTGGACCAGAGAGAGACAAACAGACAAGTGATTGGAGATGACTTAATAACAGAGAGAGACAAACAGACAAGTGATTGGAGATGATTTAATAACAGAGAGAGACAAACAGACAAGTGATTGGAGATGACGTAATAACAGAGAGAGACAAACAGACAAGTGATTGGAGATGACTTAATAACAGAGAGAGATAAACAGACAAGTGATTGGAGATGATTTAATAACAGAGAGAGACAAACAGACAAGTGATTGGAGATGACGTAATAACAGAGAGAGACAAACAGACAAGTGATTGGAGATGACTTAATAACAGAGAGCTAAATGACCTTCGTCGGATGCCGATGTATTAAGAACAGTTAAATCTCATAAATTGATTGTAGAACGGATGGGAAATAAAAGAGGTAATTGGAAACTGTATATAGAAAATAAGAAATAGAGGATACAGTAGGTCTTGCCTAGAATGAGGTGGGAGAATAACATTAACCACGACTTGAGTGAGGAAAATTATACATGAATGACTGAAAAATATTAGTTAGGGATATGGATATGTTCAGAGTTTATTTTTGCGCGGCCATTAATCTACGGATTCGATAGTGTCAGAGAGTTAGTTACATCACCTCGCACAGAACAACAAGCTAAATTTAGTTGACGATATCAAGATGACCAGCAACTCCGTTCGTCTTACTATTTACACGTAATATGTTTAGTTTTGGTTCACATTTAAACAGATCAGTATTTAGTTTAAAAGTTAACAAAAATGACTCATTCCAACTCCAATTCCATGCCGCGACAGGCCTAGAAGGACCTTGGTAGCTCAGTCGATAGAGCATTGGCCCAGAAAGCCAAAGGTCCTGGGTTCGAGTCACAGTCTTGGCATACAATTTTTCTCTTCAAATATGATCATCAAAACTACTTATTTCAAACCAGTTGTAACACATGCAGCTGAGACTTGCACTCGAGCAGAATCCGAGCTACAGAAATGAAATTCTTGCGTGTAATTGTACATAAAACAAGGAGAGATAGAAAAAGGAATGACACATTCAGCGAGACATTAAGTGTAGAAACATTAACAATATACATAGGAAAAAGATAGACTAAAGTAGTTTGGAGATTTAAAAAGAATGGAAAACGAAAGACTGTTAAATCTCAAGATAAAAGGAGGTAGACCACGAGGAAGATGGATTAACCAAGAGAAGAAAAGTCTACAAGAGAGAGGACACGACCGGGAAGAACTAAAAAGAATCAAAGCCTGGGAAGATAGAGACGGTTGGAGGCACATTTGTTCTGAAAGGAGGACACGCTAAGATGATGAAGGCTGATCAACAAAACTAAATATATGGTCACACACAGAAATCATCATCATCTTCATTCATGGATTAGGTCTGTTGACCCGTTCCGACTTCAGCCCATCTCTTTCTAGGTCTGCCCACATCTCGGGTGCCTTTAGGTTTGTATTTTGTTATTTGTTTTGGATATCTATCTTCATTCATTCTGTCTATGTGTTGCTTCCATTTTTGTCTATATGTATCCATTTGATCAGTTATTGCAAATATTTCAAGTTCCTGTCTTATTTCTGTGTTCTTGATTCAGTCTTCCTTAGTGCACCCTTTAACAGATCTCAAAAATTTCATTTCTGCGGCCGTTATCCTACTTAGGTCTTGTTTTTTATGTATCCAGGCTTCTGAACCGTAGAGCAGTACCGGTACTGCCAACATTTTATAAAATTTCAGTTGGGTCTCTCTTGTTGTTTTGTTATTTAGTGTTCGTTTTATCGTACCACATATTCCCTGGAATTTTGCTATTTTATTATTTATATCATTATCATAATTAAATGAAATGTCACATCCTAGATAAATGAGATGGTTCACCTGTTCTATGATTTTGTTTCCTATTACTATTTTCGATCTGATTTGATTTTTCCCTTGGAATGCCATTACCTTAGTTTTTTCTATGGATATTTTGAGATTATATTGTTCACATATATTATGTAGTTTAAAAATATTCCTCTGAAGTTCGTCTTCTGTATTTGCTATTATTACCTGGTCATCAGCGTATAATAATGTTTTCAAGTATTGTGTTTTATCTAATTTTATTCCTTTATTTGTTTCTTCGTCCCATTTTTTTATTATATCATTGATGTATAGGTTAAATAAAACTGGAGAGATACTGCATCCTTGTTTAACTCCTTGATTAGTATGAATTTTATTTTTACTTACTTCATTTCTAGTTTTTATAACAAAATGTGTGTTCCAGTACAAACTCTTTATAGCTGCTATTAAGTGTTTCGGAATTCCTTTTTCTTTTAAAATTGTCCAGAGTTTTCCTCTGTCTACTTTATCAAATGCCTTGACAAAATCAAAAAAGCTATGTGTGTTTCCATGTTATATTCTCTTCTTTTGTTTATAAATGCTTTTATCGTAAATATATTATCCATACATGAACGCCCTGGTCTGAATCCACTTTGTTCTTCTGTTAACATTACCTCTGTTATTTGTTTTAACCTAAATGTTAAGATTCTTGAGTATATTTTATAGCCTGCAGTTAAAATGCTTATTCCTCTGTAGTTGTTGCAGTCTTTACGTTCTCCTTTCTTAAAAATAGATTGTACTATTGCTGTTGTCCAGGTTTCTGGTATTGGTGGCTTGTTTCCAACATAAATTTAAAAAATGTAATAATCTCAGTTTTAAAAAAATTCCTCCATATTTTATTAATTCCATATTAATTCCGTCTATTCCAGCTGCCTTTCTGTTCTTTGTTGTTTTCAGTACTTCTTCTAATTCTTACATTGTTATCATATCTATTCCTATCTCACACTCATATATGTTATCTTTAGTTATTTTATTTTCATTATACCACAGTTTTTTATAATGTTCTTCCCATTGTTTCTCCTCAATTGCATTGATCTGTATTTTATCTTTTTCTTGTTTATTTAGATGTTTCATTACTTTATAGGCTATTTTTTGCTGCTCATGTATATCGTATTCTAGTCCGCTTATATATCTATCCCAACTGACTTTGTGTGCTTTTTTAATTTCTCTTTTGGCTATTGCACTTTTATGTTTGTAATCAGCTCTTATGTCTGGTGTTCTATTCTGTAAATATTTGTGATAAGCCTCTTTTTTATCTTTTATTATCCTCTCTAATTCTTCATTCCATATTCTTAAACCCTTCTTGTTATATATTTTATATTTTGTTCCTAATGCCTCATATGCTGCTTTATCAATGCTTTCTTTTATATTATCCCATTCTCGGTTTATTTCTTCGGAAGTAGGTTTTAATATTAATTGTTCATTTAGCCTATTCTGATACAGATTTTGTATACTTTTATCTTGTAATAAATGTACTTTGAATGTGGTCTCTTTATTTCTATATTTGTTTTTAGTTTTCTTCCATCTCGCCAATATATTTATTTTTGAGATTACTAAAGAGTGATCTGAATAAATGTCACTTCCTCTAAATACTCTCGTATCTGTTAATAATGATGATGCTTTCTTATTGATTAACACATAATCTATCAGTGAACGAAAACCTCGTGCTGACCATGTGTATTAGTGAATATCTTTTTTCTTATAAAATGTATTTGTTATTTTAAAATCATTAAAAATTGCAAATTGTTTTAATTCTTGTCCATTTTTATTTATAACATTTTCTCCATGGATCCCAATTACATTTGCCACTGGTTGATTCCCCACTCTAGCATTAAAGTCTCCTAATAATATTATTATGTCGTTCTTGTTTATCTTATTTATTTCCTTTTGTAGAGTAGTATAAAATGTTTTTGTTTCTTCATCTCTCCCTTCCTCAGGTGCATATATTGCTATAATTGTCATATGTCCTCTATTATGCTTAAATCGCATTGTCATTATTCTTTCGTTAATACAATTATACGTGTCTATTTTGGATCCCCATTTCTTACCCACAAATATCGCCACTCCTGCTTTCCCTCTTTCTTTCTGACTTACTCCACTGTAAAACATCATCATATCATTTATCATTTGTGATCCTTTCAATTTTTTCTTTGTTTCTGAGGCAGCTAATATATTTATACTTTTGTTTTTCATTTCTTTTGTTAGTTCAAATTCTTTGCTTCCCAAGCCTCTGACATTCCAAGTCGCTATTTTAAGCTGGTCATGTATTCCAAAACTCTTTTTATACTTTTTCTTGCTGTGGTCGTCATAAGGTTTATCAATCCGGCTTTTCTTCTGCTGAAGTTTATGAGTAAGTTATTTTTTACTAGTAGAGGTTACCAGCCTCTAGCCAAACCCCTCTTCCTGGAGGGCAGGGAACTGGAATTTCTGAGTGTTCGTCTCCTAGAGAAGTTGCCTTCACTACGGCTTTGGGGACTTCTCTTCTCCCCACGTAACCCTGTGGACGGGGCCCTACCCACTGGAAATGGACAGTTAATGTTAAATGAGGACAATTTTCAAGAAGTGGCTGAATTCAAATACCAAACTTACTATATTTTTATTATCCATTTAATACATCTCAATGATGGAAATCATATTTAAAGAGAAAAATTATACGGATTCAAGTCCCGGCCTGAGCATATAACTTTTCTCTTTAAATAGGACCTAACTAACTCATTGGCACTATCAAAACCCATAGGTTCATTGCCTTACGGATATAAGCTCTCCATACATCCCTATCCCAAGCTAATATTTTTTTCCAATCATTCCCTGTATAATCTACCTCCCTCAAATCATGATTAATGTTATTCTCCTACCTCATTCTTGGTCTACCAACTGGGCGTTTTCCCTCTGGTTTTCCTACAAGAAGCTTCCATGCACGTCTTTCATTCCCATTCGTGCCACATGCCCTGTCCATCGTAGTCTACGATACTTAACTGTTCTCATTATATCTCTCTTCCTATAAGACCATGTAATTCACTGTTATGTAATCTTCTCCATTCACCTGTCTGTTCATCTCTTTGGTCAAAAAATTGTCCTAAGACTTTTATTCTCAAATACTCGTAATCTGCTTTCCTCTCTTAAAGCAAGAGTCCATGTTTCACATCCATATAATATAACTGATAGAATGACAGTTTTATATATTTTTGATTTAATATTTCTCGAAAGGAGTTGAGACGTCAAGAGTCTCTGTAATACATAACAGCACGCATTTCCAGAACTGAGCGTGTTTTTCATCTCATTCCTTCTTCAAATCAGGGTTAATATTATTTTACTGGCGCGTGCGCAATATAAATGTAAATGAAATTCCTTTCATTGGGAAGAGGGAAAAAATGCATTCTACACATTACACTGCCAGACTGTAGTCAGGATCCGAAGGAGCATCGTTTCAGATAACTGGTTAGAAAAAGTGGGACTTTACCCACACGCTGTATCATAAAGTTGGAATGAGATATCATAACATTCAGAGATAACAGAACAACTGCGCACTATATTGACGTTCATTTCCACAAAGTTGTTGGCAAAACTTTATAAAAAGGCTGTATTTAAAATCTCACATATCAATAGCATTCAGAGGCGTTGCGACGTCAAATCGGGCGTCCGCCTTGTTACAGCAATGTCACGTTACCAGGTATATGTTGGGTTTTATAAAAACGCCTCAAAATGGAACATTGCAGATAACTGGAAACTACTGTATCGTCACAGAGTGGAGATAGATATTCCCTCTTATTGCTCGGCCAAGTTAAATCTGTGCGTGGAAACTGTGCTGGGAATGTGCTGTCGATTCGTTTCTTTCTCTTGCTACGTTGCCACTTCCTGTCCCACGTATTCTGTTATTTGACTGGGAGAGGAGCGCTGGTAAATACTGTGTTTTTAATAATCCGACAGCTACAGAAGTAGTTGACCAAATGAATAATCCAGCAACCATGTTATTACTGGGGAATGAGCTGTCCCTCTTTTGCCTTCTACATTACATGTTGCAATTCCCCTCTTTTATTGTAAAACTACATACCTTGTCTCGTAGTTAAAAAATAATTTTCATAATTAGAATATAATTGAAAACAATAATATGAAAATATTATGCATTATGCTATTATGTGTTACAGAGACTCTTGACGTCCCAACTCCTTTCAAAAAACGTTATAATGAAAAAATATAAAACTGTTTATTCTACCAGTTATATTATATGGGTGTGAAACATGAACTCTTAATTTAAGGGAGGAAAGGAGATTTGAGAATAAAGTTCTCAGGAAAATTTTTGGACCAAAGAGAGATATACAGACAGGTGAATGGAGAAAGCTACTCAGTTAGCTACGTAGTCTTTTTGGGAATCCACAAATAAAAATAACAGTTAAGTCTCGTAAACTACGATGAGCAGGACATGTGGCACAATGCCTAGGCTTTGTCCAATAATGTCAAAATCCAAATGTTATGCTTGAATGGGGTTTTGATCGATGTAGCATTGGATAAGTGTTGCATTGTAACGTGGCAACGATTGAACGGTTTAAAATTTCATTGTGTTTCTGCAATGCCGTGGAAAATATTAGCTCATGTTTTGGGATATGGAAGTTAGGTAAATTTAAATACATTCATCACATAAATATTAGAATAAATACACTTCTTATTATACACTGCAGCTTCATTTAGTTGAATAGTTAAAGATTTAATTCCAACGCTTCCTGTCACTAATACAATTTTTAATTTTCAACTAGCTAATGCGCTCCTACTCCTAAATAAATAAAATATTGTTTTTAAATTTTCGTTCAGGTAAACTCCTACACCTGATGTTTCAGAGCATAATAGCAGCTAAACGCTCGCCGTACCTGAAAATGTGTGTACACAAAGTTATACGTCTCGACCAATCAAACATGGCGGTTTGCTAGAGTCAATTCTTATTTTCGGATTTCAGGTAAACCCCAGTTAAAATGGTGGGATTTCGATGTGTTTTACGTGCCTCGGTTTATTTTAATACCATATGCTGAGATTCGTTGTGAAACAAGGAAATTTGCGACCGCAGAGCAGCTTTTTAATTTTCGTTTCTGGTGAACTCCTACGCCTACAGGTTTTAGATAGCGGCTACAGACTGAGATGGGTGGGTCATATAATGACAATGGAGGAGGAGAATACCACTAGAAAGCTTACACTACTGACACCAGATGGAAGAAGGCCGAAGTTGAGATGGAGTAGAGGAAGCTCGGGGACCGGGGATGGAGAAGGACATTGGTTAGGGATGCGTGGAAGAGCAGCCAGGGCCCATAAAGGGTTGTAGAGCTAGAAGAAGAAGAAGCAAGCGGCTAAACGCTCGGCGTACTTCAAAACATGTATGTACAAATTTTCATGAAGTTCTGTTGAGGGATTTAGAAGTCACAAACATATAGGCCTACAGACTGCTAGCTAATACCCGGGGTGCGTTGCTACGCCCAAATAGATGAAATATTATACATTAACTAAATTGTATGGTATACGCTTAGACGAATCAAACAATGACTTTCAGGTAAACATCCACTTCTAATTGTCGGATTTCGCTTATTTTTTATATCTACCTCGGTTTATTTTAATAGGATATACTGTGTTTCGTTGTGAAACATCGAAATTTATGACCGCTAGAGCGACTTTTAAATTTTTACTTCAGGTGAACTTCTACACCTAAAGGTTTTAGAGGGTCCAATTGTGAATTTGAACCATCGAGGGACCCCATCAAACACACACAAAAATTTTCATAAAAATCGGACCAGTTGTTTAAGAGGAGTTGAGTGACAAACACACGTACAGAAGAATTATATATAAAGATAAAGATTATTCAGTCCTGTAACATCTAATGTCCGGTCTGGCTTGGAGTCAAGTTGTTAAAGGTTTTACTGGGAATGTTTTTTAACAATAAAAATATTTCATCACACATTCTGCATAAATGGACAAACCAAATTAATATTTGTGTTCTTATGCATTTTATCTATTCAAAACCTCAGGTTGTCATTTTGACGTTTCCGGTGTTCTCTTTTGGCACTGGAGTAATTGTAACCCGTTTATGAGGTTGTGGCGCCCGAAAGGAGGGGTTACGACTGTGCTGGTGATATGATGGGCGAAGATGATAATAGTGGTGCGCCACGAGAGTCCTTAATCCTAAACTTAATCTAAGGCGAATATGAATGACGATGATTATGATGGCCGTATAATGTTCGCAGGTCGTTTGGGCCTTAAAGTTCCCTGATATTTGTCTTAGAGGTGAGGAAAAACCTTCACTCAAGAAACTTGTCCCGACCGGGGATCGGACCCGGGCCCGTTGGATATATATTTTAAACTTTTTTATTCAATTCATCACTTGTTCTACAATTGCTGCTGCTCGAAAATTTTCCAAATACACAGAGTACAGCATAAGTCAGTTAACCGAACATACAAATATATTATTTTCTGTAGCTTACAACAACTATACAAAAAACAACTACCGAAATTGTTCAAAGTGACCTCCATTGTTATTTAAGCATTTATGACGTTGTTTTAATACTGATTTACACAATTTCCCATTATTAACATAAGTGTTTTCAAATTCCTGTTCAATCAGGTTTAGTGGTTTTATCCTTCAAAATCAACTCAAGCAGTAGTGTTTGAGATTATATTCTCAAGGTCCCGTTTTCAAACCCTGTTTGAACCAATCTGATTTTTCCCTTGTAACCGCGTGCAGTGGTTAATTGACTTATGCCACAGCCTGTAGTTATCATTATTAAATTAACGTGCTCTACCGACAGGTTGTATCTGGGTAACTCAAGAGACCGAAAGTTAGTGCGTAAATAGGGAGAGGTTAACCCCTTAATTGGTGAAATTATTTTTTTAAGTTCCAGCTTATTTGAATGCATCGGACTGGAGTGAAAACAAATCATGCAAAACCATAATTTATTTTGTATATATTCTTGTATAATTTTAAGGAAATTTAAATAATTTTTACTGATTAATTTTACCCACTATTAATTAACAATATTGAACTGATTCATCATTCGCCGAAGAACTCCGTGACCTTGTAAAGTTCGTATTTGTTCCAAAGTACCGACAGGTCGTCTTTGTACAGTATGTATATGTTCAAAAATGTGATAATTATAGTAAAATAACATCTTCGTTGGAAATATTTGCGTTCATATATTGGAAATAGGCCGGTTTCGCGACCTGTTGGCGTCGTGAAACGGGCTTGAATTTTTTCGTGAAAACGGCCGATCGCGAGGTAACCTTGGCAATATTCCCGATTTTCAACTCGCCTATATAAACGGGATGATTTTTGATACAAATTCAGTATCATGTCTGCGCTGTCTACACCATCTGCCTGGCTCGTCCAAACTTTAAATAGTAACGAACTGTCGGTGGACGACCTCTACATTCTTCTAGCTGGTATATTTGTTACCGGCAATACAACATTTGAACGTCGTGAGGGCGACGCAGTTGTTTTACGGCTCTCATATTCCATTAAATTGGAAAAATTGTGTTGTTTTTGCATCATTATAATTTTGAACTCCTAACCTAAATCCTCCTCTAGCCCGCATATGACACATGTCTAATGGAGCCATAGCAGAGATTTCCTCGTCCCTAAAAATAAAGGATATTTGAAAACTTTGCTCCACCATGCAGGATGCCCGTTGTTTCATTAATGTCCCGTTTGATTTATGTATGGGAACCATGGTAAAAAAATGATGTTGCAAGGGGTTATACTGCGCCTGCAACCATTGATCCCCAAGCGCTGCATTGCGCCTGTACATTTTAGGATTAAACGTGCTTGGCCACGGTGTAAATCCTACCTTCCACAATGTCAATTGTTTTTCTTTTTCTATTCCTTTAACCGTAAAGTAGGTAAAGGGAGATGGCGTAAAGCTGTCTATTGCATCAGGAAACAACACGTCACCCTCCACGTTGGTTTCAACGTCGTATTCTATAACGTCAGATGCTCCTATAATTTCAATTTTATCCAAATTTTTACATTTGGTTATGCTCCTGGATTCAACGGTCCATTTGCTGTTAATTGCAGTATTGTTCCCTTCCTCGTCCACCACCCCGTAAGCGTAATTTAATGCCTCCCATTTAAAATCCTCCGCCGTACTTGCAACATTAAATAATTCGTATGTGTGTGAGTGAAGATCGTTGAGAACGTACCCTTGATACATTTTATTTCTATTCATTAGGTTACCGTGTATGTTAGACGAAATACCAAATATTTTTACCGTTTCAAAATCGTCAGTATGTGGCAACTTTACCATTTGGTTTTTTTTGTTGGCGTGTATTAAATCACTATTATTTTATGCCTTGAATAGTATCTTTATTGGACAACGTATAACCTGTGGTTACAAAATTTTTTGGCATGTAATGTATTATTTTACTCTGTTGCACAAATGAAGCCAATTCGGTGGGCGTGTTACCTCTTATTTGCAGTTCGTCTGTCAAAATTATGAAGTTGCTAATTTTAACATGGGGCTTGTGTATACGATACCCTAAACTGCACGGGAGCACTGATTTAATTACAGTTATCATTTCATCGTCCAGCATGGGTAGCAAAGCCAACGTTATGGGCAACGTGCTCATCGATGTGTCTATTTCCTCCCACGACCGCTGCACAAAGGTAAATGTAACATGTTTGTAGGGCAATGGACGCGCTACGGGGGATACACTTTCTCCAGGCTGAGTTCCATGTTGTCCAGAATTTCCCGTTCCACCGCTGCTACCAGCTGCCGCACGTTCAACACGTACACTGCCTTCACCATCCGTTTCATCTTGGTCTTGCCAGGTAGAGGGTGGTGTCTCGTACGGGTTGCTTAAAGTACGACTTCGTTTGCGGGACATTGTCCCACCCGTACGCAACATTACAATGTCCTATAAATAAATAATACCCAATCAGCAAATTGTTCGGGGGATATGTACATGGGTGAATTAAAGGGTTCACGAAATTCATATATTACCAATCTATTGCGCAATGCATCCTCATCCTTTGGACTTAAATAACCTTTACCCAACTTGTCGTGATTGCCTGTCATAATAACTGGAGTGCGACACAAGTCTTGTTTGTTCATGTATTTTTTACCAACTTGTATCGCCGCTCCGGCCAGTATGTTTTTCATATCATCGCAAGTAGCTTCCGTAACAAAGGGTTCTTCCAAAAGAATTAACGATTTATTTAAAAAATTTTCATAGCTAAATTCCGACAAGCTGTTTGCAGTAGAGGCATAACCTGTAATAAAATGGGATGCAATGCTTTGAGCTATAAAACTCTTTCCGGAATTTGAGGGTCCGAGGAGGAATAAACAGTTAATCTTTGTTTCTTTGCAATTAAGTACTTTCTCAAGGTTGCGCACAAAATCAGAAGAAACAATATTATTTCTAATAAACAATTGATCAATTGCATCTCTGCTGTGGCTGGACCCATTTTCACTACAGTCTAACAAATATCCAAACCTATCCTCTCTTTCGCTATACAATCTATGTTTTACGTAACTAGATATGCGGGAATTTATATCACTAATTAATACATAGTTTTGTGAATATTTATTTAACAAAAAATCCCATTCACTGGGTTTACATCTATCCAGCAACGCCGTATAAGACGTTGCTTTATATTTATAAATTAAATTAGTTAAAAAGTCGGAACCTTTTAGACGTCCCCACTCAGACTCCTCTGATGTCGTCTTCTTCGAAGTGTGTCCCGCTACTGTGGGCTCCAGAATGGCTATGCTCAGGTGACGTTGTTGGGTACACTTTTTTTTTGGACACAAGTTCCAAAAATCGTCGAGATTGCGCTTCGGTGAGGTGAGGACTCACAGGCACCACTCGCACCAGTTCTTTGTAGTCTCCCAATTTTTCACACAATTTTTCCAATTTAATGGAATATGAGAGCCGTAGAACAACTGCGTCGCCCTCACGACGTTCAAATGTTGTATTGCCGGTAACAAATATACCAGCAAAACAACTATATATTGGAAATAGGCCGGTTTCGCGACCTGTTGGCGTCGTGAAACGGACTTGAATTTTTTCGTGAAAACGGCCGATCGCGAGGTAACCTTGGCAATATTCCCGATTTTCAACTCGCCTATATAAACGGGATGATTTTTGATACAAAATCAGTATCATGTCTGCGCTGTCTACACCGTCTGCCTGGCTCGTTCAAACTTTAAATAGTAACGAACTGTCGGTGGACGACCTCTACATTCTTCTAGCTGGTATATTTGTTACCGGCAATACAACATTTGAACGTCGTGAGGGCGACGCAGTTGTTCTACGGCTCTCATATTCCATTAAATTGGAAAAATTGTGTGAAAAATTGGGAGACTACAAAGAACTGGTGCGAGTGGTGCCTGTGAGTCCTCACCTCACCGAAGCGCAATCTCGACGATTTTTGGAACTTGTGTCCAAAAAAAAAGTGTACCCAACAACGTCACCTGAGCATAGCCATTCTGGAGCCCACAGTAGCGGGACACACTTCGAAGAAGACGACATCAGAGGAGTCTGAGTGGGGACGTCTAAAAGGTTCCGACTTTTTAACTAATTTAATTTATAAATATAAAGCAACGTCTTATAACGGCGTTGCTGGATAGATGTAAACCCAGTGAATGGGATTTTTTGTTAAATAAATATTCACAAAACTATGTATTAATTAGTGATATAAATTCCCGCATATCTAGTTACGTAAAACATAGATTGTATAGCGAAAGAGAGGATAGGTTTGGATATTTGTTAGACTGTAGTGAAAATGGGTCCAGCCACAGCAGAGATGCAATTGATCAATTGTTTATTAGAAATAATATTGTTTCTTCTGATTTTGTGCGCAACCTTGAGAAAGTACTTAATTGCAAAGAAACAAAGATTAACTGTTTATTCCTCCTCGGACCCTCAAATTCCGGAAAGAGTTTTATAGCTCAAAGCATTGCATCCCATTTTATTACAGGTTATGCCTCTACTGCAAACAGCTTGTCGGAATTTAGCTATGAAAATTTTTTAAATAAATCGTTAATTCTTTTGGAAGAACCCTTTGTAACGGAAGCTACTTGCGATGACATGAAAAACAAACTGGCCGGAGCGGCGATACAAGTTGGTAAAAAATACATGAACAAACAAGACTTGTGTCGCACTCCAGTTATTATGACAGGCAATCACGACAAGTTGGGTAAAGGTTATTTAAGTCCAAAGGATGAGGATGCATTGCGCAATAGATTGATAATATATGAATTTCGTGAACCCTTTAATTCACCCATGTACATATCCCCCGAACAATTTGCTGATTGGGTATTATTTATTTATAGGACATTGTAATGTTGCGTACGGGTGGGACAATGTCCCGCAAACGAAGTCGTACTTTAAGCAACCCGTACGAGACACCACCCTCTACCTGGCAAGACCAAGATGAAACGGATGGTGAAGGCAGTGTACGTGTTGAACGTGCGGCAGCTGGTAGCAGCGGTGGAACGGGAAATTCTGGACAACATGGAACTCAGCCTGGAGAAAGTGTATCCCCGTAGCGCGTCCATTGCCCTACAAACATGTTACATTTACCTTTGTGCAGCGCTCGTGGGAGGAAATAGACACATCGATGAGCACGTTGCCCATAACGTTGGCTTTGCTACCCATGCTGGACGATGAAATGATAACTGTAATTAAATCAGTGCTCCCGTGCAGTTTAGGGTATCGTATACACAAGCCCCATGGTTTAAAATTAGCAACTTCATAATTTTGACAGACGAACTGCAAATAAGAGGTAACACGCCCACCGAATTGGCTTCATTTGTGCAACAGAGTAAAATAATACATTACATGCCAAAAAATTTTGTAACCACAGGTTATACGTTGTCCAATAAAGATACTATTCAAGGCATAAAATATAGTGATTTAATACACGCCAACAAAAAAAACCAAATGGTAAAGTTGCCACATACTGACGATTTTGAAACGGTAAAAATATTTGGTATTTCGTCTAACATACACGGTAACCTAATGAATAGAAATAAAATGTATCAAGGGTACGTTCTCAACGATCTTCACTCACACACATACGAATTATTTAATGTTGCAAGTACGGCGGAGGATTTTAAATGGGAGGCATTAAATTACGCTTACGGGGTGGTGGACGAGGAAGGGAACAATACTGCAATTAACAGCAAATGGACCGTGGAATCCAGGAGCATAACCAAATGTAAAAATTTGGATAAAATTGAAATTATAGGAGCATCTGACGTTATAGAATACGACGTTGAAACCAACGTGGAGGGGGACGTGTTGTTTCCTGATGCAATAGACAGCTTTACGCCATCTCCCTTTACCTACTTTACGGTTAAAGGAATAGAAAAAGAAAAACAATTGACAATGTGGAAGGTAGGATTTACACCGTGGCCAAGTACGTTTAATCCTAAAATGTACAGGCGCAATGCAGCGCTTGGGGATCAATGGTTGCAGGCGCAGTATAACCCCTTGCAACATCATTTTTTTACCATGGTTCCCATACATAAATCAAACGGGACATTAATGAAACAACGGGCATCCTGCATGGTGGAGCAAAGTTTTAAAATATCCTTTATTTTTAGGGACGAGGAAATCTCTGCTATGGCTCCATTAGACATGTGTCATATGCGGGCTAGAGGAGGATTTAGGTTAGGAGTTCAAAATTATAATGATGCAAAAACAACACTGCCATTTCTCACATGAATGTACACTTTATTTTGTAAATAAACATGTATTACAATTTTAAGTTGTGTTAAATTTTTTTTCCTTTGTATCCATGAGGTAACGTTGTGATCCTATCCTGTAAAACCTGTCTTTTTCTATCCTCGGACTGCAATGCCAATTTTTTTTGACGCACTGTATAAAGCGTGTGGTTTTGTGAACGGATGAGGTACTGTTCCACGTACAAGGAACGATTGTCAAACAAGCAACGTTTGTAATCCTCAAAGCAAATTTGTTGTGTTTCGCCTTCAACGGTTGCAACGTCGGTAATGCCTTTGTTTTTAACAAGGAATCACCGTCCTCGAACCGTAACGCATACGTTTTTGCTCTAAGGCCTACAAACTCCAGTATAGTTTTGTGTTTTACCTCATCTGCCCACAAACCAGGCACTTTATCTGTGTTTACAGTTTTTATTACATAGTTATCTGGCACGTTTTCAAAATCTAAATACCTACGCAGTTCTCGTTTTCGGTCATTGTAATAAGAGGATGAACAATTGAGTTTGTAAAATGCAGTACCAGCGAATCCGTGTCGTGGTACAACAAATGAACATCATTATTAAATTTTAACTTGACATCGTAAAAAAATTTATACACCTCCAATTTTGCCAATTCCAAAATCGAAAATCCTACCTGCACAGGCTTGTTTAAAATAACTCTATGAGGCTCCAATTCGCACAAAAAGTAGTTATCAATTTCCAAAAAATTAGTAACCTCCGCCAAAAAAGCATTTTGGCGGCCATATGCACTTACACCGGTTGCTTTTTTTACAACAAATTTTTTATATTTAAAAGGATTTTCAACCGTTTTACCAAATAAACTATTTGTCATTATTTTAAACGTGTTTGATAAGGCTTTATTATTTTGATATTTTTTTCGATTTGCGGCATTACCTTGTACATACTCGCAAAATATAGGTGCTTGTTTAAGTTGCCATACCGAATGAACCTTGTCTATGCAGATTCCATTCTGTACGTAATATTGCAAGTTTAAATTATGCACCAAATACCTCGTTTTTGGGAGGAAGGTCGTACACAGTCTTTCTTCAAAGTAATCTGGAGCCAATGGAAATTCGTGGTGAAGGTCGTGCAACTCTGCGGGGTACGACAGGTCTACTAATGCAAGAAAACAAGTTTCGCTCTTGTAAGTTAACAACCTCCAATTCTCGGGCAACGCATCTAGGTAACATACATATTCGCAAGGCAGTTTGTACGTCATCACCTTTCCATACAGAGAATTAACATCTAAATACATGATGTAATTCTTTTCTGATGCAACTGCATGTCTCCGTACACACTGCGATACGCCTCCGCGAATTTGATTTTGAATTGTTATGTACAAGTCATTGTTTCGAATTATTTTTATGGCATCGTTGCTGTTTCGAACTGCTCAGTGCCACGTAAAGCTAGGCGCTCCCTGAAAATAATAATTGTGGTATTCCTCAAATGTTCGAAATTGTTTTTCATTCCATATGTGGAATGCTAAATATTTATTTTGAATTACATTGTGCAAGTCTGAATGCCAGGCCTCGTCGGAATCCGGCAACTGATCGAATAATTTTGCAGGAGAATCAAACCATTTGTAAGGAAAGGGGGCCTTGCCTTCGGCTTCGGAAGGGGCAAATCGAAAACTAGTTACGGTAGATGTTAAATTTTGCAGGGATGATGCCAAATAATTATATGTGTCCATAAATCTAATTCTATATTGCATTCCTTCAATTGCAATTACATCAAATTTATTAAACGATTTTCCTAATATTTTTACTTCTGTACCAAATCGGCGTATTAAATTACGTACAATCAAATGACTGTCGTACCCTTTAAAATTATGAAAATATACAGGACACGTATTTTCGGGCGCGTTCCAACATTTAAAATGATATGATCCCGGTTTACCGTCTATGTAATTTTTACGACCCGACACGCATTCTTCACCGGTGTTTAGTGCTTCACGGCAAATGCCACAGTTACTTGTTGTTATATTAAATGCGCATGACCAATCGTATATCCAATTTACAATTTCATCAACAAACGTTTGCGTTACATCATTGCAAACGTTTATTGTTTTTAATGATTCTTTTATTATAACATTTTCACATACCGCCGCCCAGCAATAGCCAGAGGGCACATGTTGCTGGTCGGTACTACTGATGTACGCTTCAAAATCTGCATAGCAAACAAGCCTGTGCCTGCAATTTGGAATGTCTTTTGCTTTAATTGTATTATCCGCTTTATCCCCAATCGTGTGAACAGTAACGTCACATTTGCGAGGAACGTGGTACTTGCAACAATCGTTGCAATACCCGCGCACATCACGTGTTCGATCTTGCAAAAACGCGTCCAATTTAATTATTAATTTATAACGTGCCATTCCCATGTAATATAAATTAATTAAGTCAGGATTTGCAAGATTAAACCTTCTTTGATACACAACATTACCTCTGTTATTAAACACACGTATATTATAATTTTGAATTTTTGTATGCCACGCCGCCAGCTCCGAAATGTGGACACGTACAGATGCCTTCTCCTCCCCGGACGCCCGTCGTCGAATCCAATCCCTCACCTTCTTTCTTCTCTGGGCCGTGTTGTCGCCGCTTTGATGGGTGTGGTACAGTGCAATACATCCAATTATCGTATCCGACGTCCGGGTCATCACCAAATCGCTTCTTCGACCATCCACTTCGTCGACCTCCATCGTCTCGTGCTCCGTAGATAACACATTCCTATTTGTTACATTGGCCGTGTTGTTAGGTTGACACGGTGCAATTTTGAACCACCACCGATGTATTTTTATAAATGACAATCCTGATCCGGCTGCGTCGGGATATTCATCCGGATCAGTAAGTTTTGTAAACACATCACCAAAAAAATCTCTAATTTGTAGAGTGTCCAGGTCCAAAATTGTGTCAATCGATACAGGAATGTGTATTATTATTTCTTCGCCGTCTTTTACAAACAATGCCGATGTGTGTATTACCAATTTAATACTTTTTTGTTGTTCCAAATATGTTAATATGTAATTAACACAATCGTCGTAATTGTCGGACGTAAAGTAACCAGCGGTAGGCACGAGAGATGCTTCTGTCGTCAAAGCTTGAGCCATGTTTGCGAACTATAATTTTGCTTCAAAATCACTGCGTTTATATAGGCGAGCTGAAAATTGGGAATGATGCCAAGGTTGCTTCGCGATCGGCCGTTTTCACGAAAAAATTCAAGCCCGTTTCACGACGCCAACAGGTCGCGAAACCGGCCTATTTCCAATATATATGGCAGTACCAATTTATTGTTGTATATTGTTTGAAATAAAGTTCAGTTAATTTCAAATGCAGTGATTTGTTTCGTATAATGTATATTAACACTACATTTTGGAAATATATTTTTGTACGTAGTATACGAAAAGGGCAGTGGGTTTACTTCCCGCCCTAGGTATGTAATTTGTAATATTACAGTATAGTTTAGGAAACTGAACTTTCAATCATGGTCGCCAGTCCTGTAAGTACGACAGAACGCACTATCGTGCAAAAAGATAGTAAAAATGTCCTTTCTTGGTGAGCGATAACAATAATGTTGACGTAATAACTGTACCGTAACGAAGCAACGTCACTAAATGTGAATATTTTTACTTACTTACTTACTTACTCACTGGCACTATCGAACCCGTAGGTTCATGGCCGCGCGGACATAAGCTCTCGATGTGAATATTTTTACAAGTCGAATTTTAAAATATATTAATATTTTACAGATTGAATTCATCTATCCATATATACTGTGAAAATGTATACATAGACCATCCTGTATCAGGTGCATAGTTATCATCTATAAATGAAGGGCACGAGGAAGAATCTAGCAAAGTCACTAAATAATTGTCTTTTAATTGAGGCGATTGCATACAAAGGGGTATATGTCATTTATTATTCTCTTGAAAAAAATGGGTGTGTAAAGGCATTGCTGTCTTTTTAGACTTATCTGGGGGAAAACACGCATCACCGGAAGTTATCATTTTGAATTACCTATGAATTTGTTACACAACTTCAAGTTTAAAAATGTTTTCTCAATACTGAATCTAACCTCCCCAATTATACAACGTACCTACCTTTTTTAAATATGTGCCAAATTAGGAAGGAAAATAAACCCATGAATAAACAGTTTATTTTAAGATGATCTTGTAAATGATTTCCGAGCTGTTGGCCGTGGTCTTTGAGGCTTGTAGTTCCCCGACGTTTCGCCAGAGGCTGCGTCCGGCATCCTCAAATATTTTACAAGATCATCATAATAACTCCGGCCGTGAAAGCCTAAGTGAGTTTCGCACTTGTACAATACTTTGCATTGAGAAATTCACACAATAAAGTGACCAACCTGGTACTTTTCCTGTCCCTCAAATGTGTATTGATTAATCACGTGACACACTATATAAAGCTAAACTCAATGAAAATCAAAACAAATTTAACTCTAAAACTGCAAATATCCTGTTTTTCATTCACATGAATAACATTTTCTTTCATTCTGTTTTAATAGCAATCATCCCCGTTCCTTAATATAAACAAAACTTGATACCGCGAGAGGCTGCAAGACAATTGATCTATGAATTGGCTGACGTCTTGTAGAGGAAGGTGATCCCACAGGATGTCTCCTAATTCTTACAGTCGCTATTTATTAGAGCTGCGCAAATTCATCGCGATCCTGCGTGGGCACCGATCTCTTAACTAACTACTAACTCACTGACTCTATCGAACCCGTAGGTCAGGCATAAGCTCTCCATACATCCCTATCCTTAGCTAATGTCTTCCAATCATCCACTGTATAATGTACTTCCGTTAAATAATGGATGTTATTCTCCCACCTCATCCTTGATCTACCAACTGGGTGTTTCCCTATGGACACCGATCTCCTACTGACCTATATTCCATGAGAAAATTCCTTCTCCATAGGGTTTTGTGGACCTGTGCCAAGACACAATACATTAGGTCGTTTCTTTTTCGATTCCTGTATTAATTATGGAAATTTCCATATTAATGATTTTGTTCCGCTTGTTATCTACTTATTTATAATATCGATCTTATTGATTTTTCTCCTTTAATAATTCTCTATCTTTTGCAAGTTAATACATGACATTCCTTTGTTCTCAGACTACAATATTATTTACTACATAAGTTAGTTATTTCGGTAGATCAACATAATGTTTCAGGTCTAGTTTAATGTAAAAGTTAACAAAACAAATTTCATAAAACATCACGCAGTGGGTGTGTGAAGGCATTAAGTTATCTGATGGAAAGCACTCATCACCCCAAGTTATACCCACAGGTCTCAAAGAGCTATTGCAAAAGTAGGAGATTATGGCTCACGCCTCTTTAAACAATTGGAGACTACTTATGTCCCAAGTGTTCAGCACTGTGTAAAGGACATTTTTAGCCAAGAAAATATATCTGGTACTAATTCATTTTAGAGGCTGAGTAGAACCCAGTGACATGATCTTACCACAATGTTTGGTCAAGAGGTAAAAGTCCTGACCTCATCTGGAATCGAACTCTCAACCTCACGGCTTGTAGTATATTGCCTCAGCAAATTACGCAACGTGTTTCCGACTGTTTTTTTTTCAGAATACTTTGATGAAGTTTTCCTGATGTTGGTAGTCTTATTGAAAACACTAATTCATCCTCTTTTTTTTTATTTTACTCTACACCTTTTTTGTTTTATTTTTGTGCACCACAAATGGACTTGCATATTTTTGCGCTGAGGGCACGAAAATAAATGTGAACTAAAAGAAAACATTAAATAGGTACATGATAACCTGCCCAGCTGAGTGTTTAGTTATGACTCCGGTACATCATGAAGTTAGCAAAGAACAAGACAATGTAACAAACACATATCGTACCCAAAGTTAAGTTAGAAAGAGCAACTGTTAAATAAAAAAATATCGACGACCTTCAGCGGTTCCATGACCTTGACGTGAGTGGGAGTGTTTCAAGTAAATCAGAAGTACCGTGGAAGGGCTACCTTTACTGGATAAACCTCGGGCAAGAAACAAAATAATTAATTAATCTCCAAGAACGTGTCAAACTGCATCAATGCCGGAAGAGAACATTTCCAACGAAAGATAGCAGAAGGGAGATCAATGGGCAGGAGGAAAATATTACCCGTAAAGATGATAATCTTCTACGGGATACTCTATTCTATAGTAATTCTTCCCGAAGGCAGGTCTTTCACAGCAATCATAGCATTTTCATACTATGCTTTGCAGCTTAACTAAGGAATGATGGGTGTGCAGCTTCCTACGGGATATAACCTTAAATAAATCCTACTTTGGATGTTAGAACCCACTCTAGAAATATTCTGGCAAAAGAGGCTAGACTGTGTATAGTCGGGTAAAATATTCATTCAATGTTATGATGTTATTTCTATTTAACGACGGTCTTTAACATTAGAGCACAATTCAAATCTCAGCGGGAAAAGGATCAACATACTATGCTCGGAGTTCAAACGTGAGGTTCTTTTAAGTGCCATAAATATATTCACGGTGCCGAAGTATTTGGCGACTTTCCGACGAAACCGGTACTTTGTATTATTACGCTCTGTAAATCCTCACATCTCGGCGGGTGATTCTGGACGCCATTAGTCCACCAAAATTGTCTACGACGTTCAAGAAGAGAACAAAGAGAATATATTTTATATATTTATTCTACTTGCATCAATATTACATAGTAACCAACTCAATGGCATTATCGAACCCGAACGTTCATGGTAGCACGGACATAAGCTCTCTATACATCCCTATCATGAGCTAATGTTATTCAGTCATTCCCTGTATAATCTACTTCCCTCAAATCATGTTTAACATTATTCTGCCACCTCGCTCTTGATCTACCTACTGGCGTTTTCCCTGTGGTTTTCATATAACGAAGCTTTCTTTCACATCTCTCATTCCGTTTTCTTGCCACATGCCCTGCACACCACAGTCTACGAGACTTAACTGTTGTTATTATATCTGGCTTCCTATAAAGACGATATAGTTCATTGTTACGTAGTCTCCTCCATTCATCTTTCTCTTCATCTCTCTTTGGTCCAAAAATATTCCTAAACACCAATGTCATATTAAGAAAATTTTAACATAGTGTCACAATTTTATAAAGATAGGCTGTGATTTGAGAATTTTTGAACAAGGGGTTCCAACATAAAACTAAATGTAATTTGTTGTTTTATTTGATATGGGGCTTTTCCGCTACATTAGAGTGGTTTAACCTCACAATGTTACGTACCACGCTCCACCCGGGCCTTACAAGAGGGATTTTAACTGTGGATCACACACTATTTTTTTAACCACACAAGGGCATGGTGGGCCTCAGCTTAATGCCAGTGCCTCCTCCAAGACAACACAACACGTCATTCACACACACACATTCCTACCAAACATGGCGAATATGATAATGATGGCCACATTATGTTTGGCGCTAATAATTTGCAAAGAAGACAACTTTTACAAAACATTTGTATAAAATGCACCTTGTTCAATAACAAAATTATGCAATAACTTACGAGTACGTTACGAGGCAACGCCACTAAATGGGAAATTGAAAAATATTTTAAATTAATAAAATACGAATGTTTCACAAATTAAATTCAAAACTGTTTTATCTAGAAGTTTATACTCCTAAGAATTATAGACACATGAATGTCAAACCTTTTTTTTTCTATCACGTAAATATAAATCCATTTTCAGATACCGTATTTATCATCGTTTAAATGGCAGGCATTCAATAAACGTAACAAATTTAACTTTAAATTTACAAATATTCTATTTTACCTTATTTTAGTTAACATTTTGTTATTATGCTTTAAAATTAAGTCATTCCTGTCTTTAAACTAAATTAAACTCATGGAGCTGTAAGTGTGCAAGGCACTTGGTATAACAGAGAGGAAGACGTTATAGCTATGTGTGATAAGTGGTCAACCGTCGGATTCCCAAAATGTTATACACGGTAAAAACTCAACTGAAATTCCTCACAATTCTAGGTGGACACCGTTCCACACTAGCCGACATTTAGTGAGTAAATCCTTCCGCATAGGGACTCGAACCAAGTCATGATCAGTAGCTCTGCGACAAAGCGTAATGTCTTAGACGATGTACATTATCATTATATGAACATTTCCGCGCCAACAACTCTTCCATCCATTGGTTACTTTTTATAAACTCTAGGTTACATACGTATTGTTTGAAATATCAATTTTATCAACATTTTTCACAATTCTCTATATTTTTTTATTTATTGCTGGGCGTCTATTTGTTCTCAGACTTCAAAATTATACATTTTTAAGTTGTTTGTTTCCCTTCATCATTATCATCGATTGGGTTAATTTAATGTAAAAGTTACGAAAACATTGAAGTTTAAAAAAACAATAAAATGACATGAAAATAGTATGTAAAGGCACGCACGTGTTTCTCGAGGTAAAATACACATAATCCCAATTTATATCACGGCTAATTGCTGTAACTGGTGTAATGTATCCCACTGCAGGCCTTACGAAGCCCTTGGGATATTGAGTAGTTAAGACTCACACCTTTCTGGTGCAAGATATCAGCCGGATTGTCAGTCCTTCACAACGGCTTTACACTTAGAACGTATGTATGGTTCTCAACTGGTTGAGACGCATATTCAATGCGCCGTGAGAATGTTTATATATTATGAATACCTCTTGTACAATAATTTATATAACGTTAGGGATATCGGCCGCGGTGGACAAGCGATTATGCTCCTTGCCTCTGGTCCCGAGGGTCGTGGGTTCAAACCCGGCCGGGGTCGATGGATTTTTTTTAGCATGTAAAAATCCAAGGAGCAAGTTCTCCGGGAGGAACTTTAAGCCGTGGGTCCCGAGTCTGAAGATTTTGAGGCTCGTAAAAAATCCTTAAGCCTGAATGAAAAGGCCTGTAAGCAATATTTGCCGAAATTGCCAGTCCTAGTACTACCTTGGTTTCCTAGATGTCAGTATGAGGTGGAACACTGACCACAGACACTCAAAAATGACATCTATAGGAAAACAAGTGTAACAAAATTAGTATGGTTCAAATTCTTCCCTGTAAGGGGAGAGCGCCTAAATCTCTGTTAAGAGAAACATGGGCTTACGAGAGAGGATTTGTGATTCCTTATAATGATTATAACACTTCTTCAGGAGACGAAAATCTGCGTGAATAAAATTACCTCTTCGGGAATCGAGTCCGCAATCTTCCAGCTTGTTCCATATTGCTTTACCAATTACGCAACGTCCCCGGGCTACTTATTTCAGAATATTTTAACACATTTTCACGTTGTGGCTGCTGATGGTACTCTTCTTTTCAGGCTCTTGAATTAACCTGTACCCACAAGGAATGTCTTGGGCGAAGGACAAGAACTGTAAAACACATTTAATTAGTATTACAGTGACTGGTTCCATCATTAAAGACACATCTGGATGTAAGTTAGAGAGAGGACATTAATTACAAGCCGTTTACATATAATAAGTAAATATGAAGAAACTTTATATGAACCATGGAATAGAAAAGGAACCATAAATGAACTACTACATACTTCTCGTTCATTTGAACTTAAGCTAATTTAGAATAAAAAATCCACTTTTGGCTACTAGCTGTCTTCTCCTATTAACGTATTTTATATTTCACTTCTACATCCATTGATCTTATCCATACAATTCACACTATATTTCTACGTATTTTAAACACAACTCTCACCCTAGTTTTCAGCAAGATTCGAACCTTGGACTTCTGGTCTATAGAACCATTCCTTGAAAGTCTTGGCTAATTAGTCATGTTGGAAAACTAATATTTTCACTAGCCTAATATGTTATGGTTCTGTTTTCGGAGAGTTAAAATAAATTTCAATTTTTTTTCACGAAATATAAATTATTCCTAGCGTTGAAAAACGACTAAATATAAAATACCAAAGAAAGTACAGAAATATGTACACATTCGTGACGTAACAATTACCTCATTTCCATTGTTTGTCCTCGACATTCACATTTTGTATTTATAAAGGAGAAAGAGGCTTTATTTTCTAATTGAAGCTAACTGAAATGTTACCTAATAACCAATGTTAGTGTGAGTTATTACAACTTTTTTTTTTAATTTTCGACCAATGTTTGTTAATATAAAGAAATGTTCATACTATTTGAATACTTTGTGGAATTAAAAACCTAAAAGAGGGTCGGGTGTTACAATAACCCAACGCTAGATAAAAAGGATTAAGGTTAATGTGAATTTATCTTCGTGAGCTGTGTTTAAATTCAAGGAGACGTGTTTAAATGTGATATTGTTATTGTTTGTGCATAGCAAGTGAGACGATGTGTGTTAACTAATATCTGATGAAGACCTATTGTGAGGTACATGGTTCAAAATTAGGATAGTTTTTATATTTTGAAAACCTATATGAAAGGGTTTTCGCCCACCTTAACTCCCAAGTTCCTCAGCAAACCACAAGAATGCGTGTAACTATTAAGTAAAACTAAAATATACTAAACCTCATCGCGCCATGTTTAAAATTACTGAAACAACACAAACAGTGACAATAGTTCGTTACAACGAATGTTAAACATCGTTCACTAGGTAGTTCAAATGAACGGATTCTTATGTAGTCCGTGCTACGTGTCTGCATAATTACCAAATATTTGTCTCCCTTGAGAATAAATGATCTGTTTTTCTAAACCAGAAGTAACAACCCACCCCTTTGCTGGATAAACAAACTTTGTACGAGAAGCATACGATGAAGCAATCATTATTAATGGCGGAGGTTAAGTCTGTGTTTCCAATATCAGAAATGGTGGATAAGATATCTACTGGTAGGAGCAACATGTTAGCCATAGAGAAGGTGTCATTTCTACAGTACAAAAATCTTAAACAAGTACTTACTGATCCTCCAAGTTTGTGTTGGTAGTTAGGCCAGTCTCCGTAAACATTTCCTACAAAAGATAGACAAATATTATGTATAATCGGGAAAAACATAGTTGAGAAGGTCAAATCATTAAATTAGTGTTATGAAATTATTTCTAATTCACGATAAACTTACTTCTCAAAAGTCAAGATTATTAGCATCTCAAGTCAAATCCGAGCGATAAAGGGCCAAAAATGATCAAAAGTCTCATTTTTCCAGCTTGAGTGTCTTTTAAGTGCCGTAAATCTAGTGAGGGAACCAAATTATTTAGTTCACTTCAGAAGGAATCTAGTCTAAGGATTTTTATGCCCTGAAAATTGACACTACCAGGCCGTGTTTGAACCCATGCATTTTTAAATCCGGGAGCAAGTATATTAACCACTATTTTACCAATATCGATTACAGCACATATGATGGGGGGAGAGGGAGAAGATAATATATGTGCTGTAATTGTATGCGTATTACATGTATTTTGTCAAATTATTGTGTAATATTACAACAATGCCACTTCTTTAAAGTTAAATTTACCATATTTATACAGGAAGACAACTATGTGTAGTATAATCTATCTATAATGGTGCAGCTATAACCTTTCCTTAGTAAGGAGTTGCTGGTCCAAGTTAATTTTATGTTACCTTATTTGTTCATAGATGTCATGCGGTAACACACCGACCCAATGAGACATCTAACAGGCAGCTAAGGTAATACTAGCAGGTTGAGGTCGGTAAATTTTGCTTAGAGGCCTGTTTATCCAGGCTTAAGGATCTTTTACGAGCCAGAAAATTCTTCAGACTCACAGCTTAAGTCCCTCTCGGAGGACATGCTCCTCGGATTATCCCGTCCCAAAGAAATCCATCAACCCCGGCCGGGTTTGAACCCGCGACCCTCGGAACCAGAGGCAAGGAGCATAACCACTAGTCCACCGCATCACAACTATGTATAATAACCATTTCAATTTATAATGAGATTTTTTCCCCTAAGCACAATTAACACATTTATTAAAAGAGGATTTATTTCATAAATATTTGGACGAAATGCGTCTTGTTCACAACATGAATGATACAATAACCGTAACGTTACCAAGCAACGTCATTGAATATCAAATAGAAAATTACGGTTTTAAATTATATTAATAAAATATTAATATTTTACAGATTGGATTCAAAACTGTTTAATCTGTGCAGCTGAGATTTACAGACATCGCTTCCTCTATCAGGTAAATATTAAATACATTTTCAAATATCTCATTTATCATCGTTTAAATGCACGTTGTTATGACCTACATCGTGATGCATATAAGGCAGGTTAATTCAAATTACAACAAATTACAAATTTCTATTTTATACAATTTCACATAATAAAGTGTTATACTATTTTTATTAAACTGTTCCGTTCTTTAACTCATATAAAACTAGTTGGCGCGAGAGTCTAACCACTTAGGACTATTATAGGAAGTCGATAACCCAGATAGTATATGAGCCTCAACCTGGAGCCTGGAGTTACCTCATGATGCTGACTGGGAAAAATTGCATAAGAAACATTTTCCTCAGTGAATCAAATTAACGCACGTTCCGTGCTCAGTGCCAAGGCTGCTACTTTATCCCGATTCATTCTTAATTTTCTTCTTCTTCTTCGTATTTCCCCAACTTATAGGTTTGCCGTCTTCAGTTTCCATTTATCTCTATCATTCCAATCCCCTCTTCCAAATTCCTATCATCCATTA
The DNA here is from genome assembly GCA_030220185.1 of Diploptera punctata. Lineage (NCBI taxonomy): Eukaryota > Metazoa > Arthropoda > Insecta > Blattodea > Blaberidae > Diploptera > Diploptera punctata. Next base: position 188,843 of record JASPKZ010008298.1, read on the forward strand.
TAGTTCTGACGTAGGTTTTCCATTTCCATCTTGGTCTGCCACGTTTATTTCTTCCAGGAGGTGACCATTGGTATATATTTTTGGCCATCTTTCATTTTCCATTCTTTGTACATGGCCATACCATTTAAGCGTTTGATTTTCAATCCTCTTAACAACCGATGTGGTGACATTCATTTCTCTCCAAAGGAATTCATTTCTTATTTTATCCTGTCTTGTTTTTTGGAGGCTTCTTCTAAAATAATCAAATTCAACTGTTCTACTTACATTTTTTGTACTTCCGTCAAAGACCAAGTTTCACTTCCATATGACAAAATATTCTGTATTATGTTCTTATAAATTTTCATTTTAGTTTCCTTTGTGATATTTTTGTTCCAAATTATTCCATGTAATGTTTTAGTTGCATTTTTTGCCATTGCAATTTTAGTCTGTACATCTCTCTCACAGGTACCTAAAATTGTAATTATTGACCCAAGATATTTAAAAATTCACATTTTTTTATTTTTCCCTGTTTCGAGTATGAGGTCACCCACATCCTTTCCCAAACACATATATTCTGTTTTCTGTAAATTTATATTCAGTCCCCATTTTTTATATTCTTCCATTAGTTTCCTTATCATATATTTCATATCATCTTCATCCCCTGCAAAAATTATTTGATCATCTGCAAACAACAATGAATGCAGTACTTTTCCTCCTATAGGAATAACCATTTCAGAACATGTTTTATACCATAAGTTAAGAGCCTGGTCTAAATAAATGTTTAGAAGAATTGGTGACAAACTGCATCCCTGCTTAAGGCCTTTATTCACTGTGAATTCCTCTGTTAAATTATTCTGTATTTTTACTTTAGCTTTTGTATTACTATAGATCTTCCTAACAATATTAATCCATTTATCACAGATATTCATATTTCTCATTGCCGTCCATAACAATTGTCGAGGTACACTATCATATGCCATCTCTAAATCTATAAAGGTCATATGTAGTTCTTTATTTTTTGCTAGGATTTTCTCTTGTAATTGTCTAATACAGAAAATATTATCAATACAGGATCTTCCACTCCAGATTCCACACTGTTCTTCTCTTAAGTTATCTTTATCTCCTTAAGTTTAAAATTTATAATTTTACTAAAAATCCTAGCTGTTGAAGGTATGACGCTTATACCTCTATAATTGGAACACAGTTTTTTTATCACCTTTTTTAAAAATAGGAGTAATGTACGATAAATTCCAGTCTTCTGGGATATCGTCTCCAATTTCAATTTTATTAAAACTTTTTGTTAAAAATATTACTAAAATATCTCCTCCATGTTTTAGGAGTTCCGTCTGAATATTTCCTGGTCCTGGTGCTCTCCCATTTTTTGCCTCTTTCAAAGCTCTTTTTACTTCATCTTCTGTTATCTCTGGAGTGTCAAATTTATATTCTACATCCGTATCTTGAAGTCGAAACTCATTTCTATTTTCTTGAAGTAAACCTTTATAATGTTGCATCCATTCTGATGGTCGTATCAACTCAATATTTTTCTTCTTTCTTTCTTTCTTTCTGATTTCCTGATATTTTGTAATGTTTTCCACGATTCTTTGGATCTAGCATATCCAATTGAATGATCTATATTCGAGTATATATTATCCCAGTACTCATTTTTTGTTCTTCTCACTTCCGCCTTTGTTTTATGTTTTAAAGTGATATATTCATTTCGAGATGTTGTTGAGTGATCTGATAACCATTTCATCCTTGCTTTCTTTTTTTCTTCTACTAATTTTTTAATATCGTGATTAAACCACTCATTATTTCTTTTTAATTCTACATTTTCTTTCCCAAGTGCTTCTAATGCTGCTGAATGTATACTTTCCTTTAATTGATCATACATTTCCACTGCAGATTTATTTAAATTTATATTAAGTTTTTATTTTAATCTTGATTGAAAAATATGTTTTATACTCTCGTCATATGGTAAACTTACTTTATATCTTTGTTCATAAAAAAAAGGGTTGTATTTATTCTGTCTTCCGTTACTTCAAATATTTTGTTTTTTCCTACTTATTAATATAAATTTTCCCAAAAGTATATAATGGTCACTTCCGCAATCTGGTTTTCTATACACTCTAACATCTTTCACTATCATATCACGTTTTTGTATCACAATTATATAATCAATTATTGATTTGAGACTTTTTGTTGGCTGTTCGCATGTGTATTTATGTAGTATATCCTTGGAAGAAACTATTCATTATCATATAGCCATGCTGTTTTCGTAAACTTATCAATCTATCTCCATTGTCATTTTCCACTTTTTCCCCAAATGGTCCAATCACTTCATCTTTCATTCTACTTCCTACTCGACTATTAAAATCTCCTGTTATTATTACTTCTTGATGTTTTTTTTATTTTGTCCAATATTTCTGACAATTTGTCAAAAAAATCATTTTTCTCTATGGTCGTTGCATCCTCGTATACTTATGGCATATACTCCTATTATTATAAGCTCTAACCCAAAAAGTTTGAGATTTAATTTAATAATTTTTTTATCAATTTCTTCCCAAGACACTATATTTTTTACCAACTTATTTTTTATCAAAATGGATATACCTCTTTTTGCTCTACTAGATTTTGGTACTCCACTCCAGATATGTGTATAATTTCCTGTCCTTTCCGTTTCTTTTTTGTTTCTGAGAGTACAATAATATCTGCATTCATTGCTGTAATATCATCTATTACTTCTTGTTCTTTAGTATTCAAGCCTTGAACATTCCATGTGCAAATAGCAAAGGTCCGTTTTCGTAGCATAAATCTGTCACATTTAAATCCATCCGGCTGACATATTTTACTGAAGTACGTAGCGATATACTTTTTTCCAGGGCCAGGTGCCAGCCTGACGCCTAACCCCCAGACACGGAGGACCTGGTTTTTTTTTAGGGTTTGCTCCTTGGCCGACAGGTCTCAGTTTTAAGGCGCTGCGAACTCGCCTTTCGTCCCATCCTGTTAGCTACACTCTATTAAGACTGTAGTCAGGGAGCACGACGAGAACGTAAGGTTAGGACTTGCTGGCAGAGCTGCTAAAAAGTCACAGTGGCATTACTCGAGATTTATTAAGGTATACATAGTCGGCATCAGTACCCTTCTCGAGGCCGTACCAACCATTTGCTCCCCTATTAATTTTCTATATTATTAATTATATGAAAGTTTCCAGGTCAGTTATTTTCTTCCGTCTATTGATTATTTTATTTATGAACTCCAGGTTATGTAATTATTTGGGATATACACATTTTAATATAATCATCTTCATTAGTAATTATATGTTTGTAGGTTTCTACCGTTTCCCCTGCCACAGGATATATCCATACTCATCGCCACACTTATCGTTCAGACTTCTATAAATATAGGGGCTTCATCTCATCTCATCGCTACGTTGAACACGAGTTGAGGATGTTATTGTCATTATCAAGTTACACTACTGCTTAATGTTTATCATTTTGTCCTCAGACTTCAGAATCATAATTGTTAAGTTACGTGTAAATTTGTTGAATGCAGGCTTTCACGGCCGGTAATCATGATGTTGAGTGATTCCGGGTTCTGTGGCCGTGGTCCATAGTTGGTGTTGATACCAGACGTTTCGCCCTCAACTGCGGAGGGCATCTTCAGTGGCGAGTGCTTCTAGGCGTGTTTCCTGGTCGGAAGCTCTACTTAGAGTGAACGCTGCGGGTGTTGTATTGATACTAGTGGTGGGAGCAGGGTGAGCGGGCGTGGCTCTTGCTGATTGGCTAATGGTCGTCTCCTTGTTGTCCCTAGTGTTGATGCATTTATTTTCTAGTGTACGGTACCAGGCCTTAGACAGTTTAATACCTTCCTCTTTTCTGTTAATATTTTCCTTATGCTTGTGTATTTCTATAGCCTCTCGATATAATCTAGGGAAATAATAGGAAGTTGTGGCTAAAACTTGTGTATCATCGAATAGAATCTGGTGTCCATTCATAATGGCATGTTCTGCTACAGCCGATTTATCCATTTCTCCTTGTCTGCAGTTTCTTTTGTGTTCCGATAAACGGGTGGCTATACTTCTTTTTGTGGTCCCTATGTATGGTTTACCACACGAACAAGGAAGTCGATATACGCCGCAAGTGGAGAGAGGTGGCCGAGGATCCTTAGCTGAGCGAAGGCAGTCTTCTATTTTTCTTGTAGGTCTGTAAACTGTTTTTATGTTGTATTTTCGTAGGAGTTTTCCGATACGATCTGTGACTCTTTGTACATATGGTAAGTAGGCTATGCTGGTTGAGGGTGTGTTATCCATTCTGACGTGCTGTCTTCGTGGATGTATGGTTTGTCTTATTTCCTTGGATGTGTAGCCATTTTTCTGGAAACAATTGAACAGATGGTGTTGTTCTTGTTTAAGGTGTTGTGGTTGGCATAACTTAGTCGCTCTGTCGAACAGTGTCTTAATGACACCTCGCTTTTGTCTTGGATGGTGGTTAGAGTCTTTGTGCAGATATCGGTCTGTGTGTGTAGGTTTTCTGTAAACTGTATGTTGAATTTCCCCATTGCCAGTCCTTATTATTTGAACATCCAGGAAAGGAAGTCTTCCATTATCTTCTTTTTCCATAGTGAACTGTATTTTGTTGTGTCTGCTGTTAAGGTGTTGAAGGAAACGTTCCAATTCTTCACTGCCATGTCTCCATACTACGAATGTGTCATCAACATAGCGAAACCAATGTTCTGGAGACTCAGCTCCCAAGTCTCCAGAACATTGGTTTCGCTATGTTGATGACACATTCGTAGTATGGAGACATGGCAGTGAAGAATTGGAACGTTTCCTTCAACACCTTAACAGCAGACACAACAAAATACAGTTCACTATGGAAAAAGAAGATAATGGAAGACTTCCTTTCCTGGATGTTCAAATAATAAGGACTGGCAATGGGGAAATTCAACATACAGTTTACAGAAAACCTACACACACAGACCGATATCTGCACAAAGACTCTAACCACCATCCAAGACAAAAGCGAGGTGTCATTAAGACACTGTTCGACAGAGCGACTAAGTTATGCCAACCACAACACCTTAAACAAGAACAACACCATCTGTTCAATTGTTTCCAGAAAAATGGCTACACATCCAAGGAAATAAGACAAACCATACATCCACGAAGACAGCACGTCAGAATGGATAACACACCCTCAACCAGCATAGCCTACTTACCATATGTACAAAGAGTCACAGATCGTATCGGAAAACTCCTACGAAAATACAACATAAAAACAGTTTACAGACCTACAAGAAAAATAGAAGACTGCCTTCGCTCAGCTAAGGATCCTCGGCCACCTCTCTCCACTTGCGGCGTATATCGACTTCCTTGTTCGTGTGGTAAACCATACATAGGGACCACAAAAAGAAGTATAGCCACCCGTTTATCGGAACACAAAAGAAACTGCAGACAAGGAGAAATGGATAAATCGGCTGTAGCAGAACATGCCATTATGAATGGACACCAGATTCTATTCGATGATACACAAGTTTTAGCCACAACTTCCTATTATTTCCCTAGATTATATCGAGAGGCTATAGAAATACACAAGCATAAGGAAAATATTAACAGAAAAGAGGAAGGTATTAAACTGTCTAAGGCCTGGTACCGTACACTAGAAAATAAATGCATCAACACTAGGGACAACAAGGAGACGACCATTAGCCAATCAGCAAGAGCCACGCCCGCTCACCCTGCTCCCACCACTAGTATCAATACAACACCCGCAGCGTTCACTCTAAGTAGAGCTTCCGACCAGGAAACACGCCTAGAAGCACTCGCCACTGAAGATGCCCTCCGCAGTTGAGGGCGAAACGTCTGGTATTAACACCAACTATGGACCACGGCCACAGAACCCGGAATCACTCAACATCATTACGTGTAAATTGTTATTTTTCAGATTTATTTATGGGCGTTGTGTAATGTTTTATGTTTTATTGTTGGGCGTGTCTAAGTTTCATTTTAAAAGCAAAATTATTTCGAAATCGGATGTATGCTTTTTGCACCGTAACTTACTTCTAGATACATTTATTATATGTTTATCACAATATATACCTTAGTTTACTTTTAATGGTGAAATATTAAATATGGTCTTCTTCTTCTTCCTTCCAAGTATTAGGCCAAGGCCTGTTACGATCCTATAGAAAATTTTCCCTCCAGCGTTTCATAGGACGGCCCGGTGATCTTCGTCCTCTTGGTATATAATTATAAACAGCTTTGGGGATCCGATTTGAAGTCATTCTTTCAAGATGGTGTTTCCAATTTAGTTGGTACTGTTTAATATAGTATCATAATAAAATACAACAAACAGATCAGTCATGGACGGAAGAATAAAACAAAGCAAATCTGAGTAATTAGAAATGTGAAAGTTTGACGTTTGTTAAATAAATTTGTCTGAACGCGCATCACCTACATTTGAGGGGTTAGAGACCACTAGCACCCTCAGGAATATGACGTGTAAAAACAATGTAATACGACGGATACGAGTGTCGAAAACGATTAAATTTAAGTTCAACTTTTTACGTATAGTTTCCATAAGAGGGAGCGAGATGGGAAGAAAAATAAAAAGTAAAAACGGACCGTGATTAGTATTGAACCTATTGTCTTTGTAGTCGTAAGTTGATTCTCCACAGGGATTTAAAACCACTCGTATTTAGTTCAAAACCGCATTTCGGAGTCGCCGAGAATCAAGTTCACGTTTAGCGCCGTCGACAAAAGAGAATCGAGAAGGTGAAAAGTAAGCTGAAGACAAGGAAATACGGATAAATTATGTATGGGATTTTATATATAGGCTGTGTGCGTGTGTGTAAATTATTATTCGCTAAATTATGTAGACAATCATCCCATAAACATCAAATTATTTTACGAGCCTGAAAATCTTCAGACTCAGATCCCGCGGCTAAACGTCCCTCCCGGAGGAATTTTCCCTTGGAAACGGTCGGGTTTGAACCTACGACCTTCGGACTAGAGATAAGGAACATCACCACTAAACTGACATGAAATTATGTAGTTCACAGTAATTTACAAGGTTTATAGTTCACTTGTCCACCGCTGTGATCTCGAGGTAGCGTGCTGCCTTGTCACGCAGCAGGCCCGGCTTCGATCCCCGGTCGGGGCAGTTTTTCTGGGTGAGGCTTTTATCGGGGTTTTTCCTCACCTGTAAAACAAATGTCAGGAAAACTTTAAGGCCCAAACGGTCCCCGAAATCATATGGCCAACATCCTTATCATTATCATCCTTACCATTATCATTATCATCATCCTTCACCGGTGTGGAAAGCAACGGGAAGCTACCACACCTACACAATTCCCTAGTAAAGCTGCAAGCATAGCATGAAAATGCTGTGATTGCAGTGAAGGACCTGCCTTCGAGCAGAATTACTATGGATGGATAGTTCACTTGATTGACAATTACTAACTAAACCAAATATCAAACCATGTTATGCTGTAAGGTAGGTAACAGCCTTCTTGGCAGTCGAGGACAAACCAATTGTCTTTAAGTCGAAAGAGAATTATTTACAATTGTATTTGGTCTGAACTTTGAATGGGGATCGATACGGGTCGATAGTCCTCACCTCGTAAGGACTAATCAGTTATACTAGCGGAGACGTTAGACGCTGTCATGGGCAGACGATAAAAATATAGGCTAAGTAACTTCTTTACCGTAAAATTCACAAATTAATAAGTTCAGAACAAAACTCCCCACTATCATATGTTATGGCTCAAGAAGCTTGCACTATGACGTCACATTGTAGTCGCGTGGAATATCCCGATAATGCAGGTGACTACAATTTTGACCTAAAAATCCTATAACCCGATCGCAGCGCCATCTACGGGGTCCACTTTTGAATGTAAACCATCCCGGGATCCTCTAAAAAAATAAAAATAAAAACCGGTCCAGTAGTTTAGGCAATTTTCAATTCCTTATTGCTTTAATAGACGAATACTTCTAACTGTAGGATTTCGCTCTGTTTCTTGACAATTCCTACCTACTTTAGTTTAATAGAATAATCTGAGCTTCGTTGTCAAGCATAGAACAATGTGAACGCTACACTGGTTTTTTTTAATTTTCGTTTCAGGTGAACTCCTACACGTATTTATTTTAACACACAATGGATGACGGCTGATCACTCACGCATCTCAAAACCTACATATAACATTTTCACGAAGATTGGTTGAACGGCTTTAGAACTCTGCAAAGGACAGACATATATACATATATGATATGAAAAGTAGAATAAATGCCTGAGTCGGGATTTAAACCCGATTTCTAAACTCTGTTCATTTAGGGCTCTAACCATCTGAGCTACTCAGGAATCCTAACTCAAACCTTTCTTTTTCTTATATATATATATATATATATATATATATATACATACACAGTATTATCAATTTGCACGAGAGGTAGTGGGATATCATTCCAATAGACATCTAATGGCCACTGTAACAAGTAAGCATATTTAAAGAGAATATTTACTTATAGCAGTAACGCTTGTATAGTTAGATGTTATAACTGCATTTTTGACTTATGTCAATGAAGGTAAATATGACATGAAAAACAAATAAATGTCAGTGTCGGGATTTGAAACCGAGTTTCTAAACTCTGTACGTTTAGTGCTCCAAACATCTGAGTTACTCAGGAATCCTAACACCCAACATTTATTTTTCATATATATATATCCCGACTCAGGCAATTATTTTTTTTCATGTCATATTTGCCTTCAGTGTCAAATGTCAAAAATATAGTTTTAAGTTCTATATATATATATATATATATATATATATACTAGAAAAAGGCCTACAATTCGGTTAACAGGGAGAAGTTATACAGTATGCTGCTGGAGTTCGGAATTCCTAAAATGTTTGTTAGACTTATACGAATGTGTCTAAATGGAACAGAGAATAGGGTGTTTGTAGGCAAACAGTTTTCGGATAATTTAGAAATTCACAATGGGGTAAAGCAAGGGCATGCATTATCTCCTCTACTATTCAATTTTGTATTAGAGCATGCAACTGAATCTTTGGAAAATGAAGAAAGCCTACAGCTCAATGCTAGTAATAGGCTGTAAATTTATGCTGATGATATGGTATTTTTGAGCGATAGCGGGGAGATATTAAAGGCCAACACGCACACACTATTGAGTAACTACGAAATTGGGGCTGGAATTAATATAAATAAAACTAAATATATGTTCACACATAGAAATGCGTTTATAGTTGAGATGGACAACTAATAACAAATGAAGGGAATTTTGAAGAAGTGGCTGATTTCAATTATCTAGGAACATTAATAATTACAAATAGGAATGAGATGCACAAGGAAGTTAAACGCAGGTTGAATTCTGGAAATGCATCCTGTTATATATTTCAGGAACTCTCGCCATCCCAACTCCTTTGAAAAAATGTTAAACTGAAAATAAATAAAACAGTTATTCTGCCAGTTATATTATATGGATGCGAAACATGGACTATTACTTTTATGGTGGAAAGAAGATTACGAGTGTTGGAGAATAAAGTTCTTAAGAAACTTTTTGCGCAAAAAAAAAGAGATGAACGGTTTAAACTACATAATGGTGAGTTACATGATATGTATAAGAAGCCAGATATAATAAGAACAGTTAAGTCTCGTAGATTGCGATGGGCAAGACATGTGGCACATATGGGGATCAAAGAGTTGCATGGATGATTCTTGTAGGAAAACCAGACGGAAAACGCCCAGTTGTTAGACCAAGAATGAGGTGTGAGAATAAAATTATGCATGTTTTGAAGGAAGTAGATTATACAGTGCATGAATGGAAAACATTAGCTCAGAATAGGGATATATGGAAAGCTTATGTCAGTCCGTCCGTGAACCTACGGATTCGATAGAGCCACTGAGTTAATTATAGATTATTTTAATATTATATTAATTTGTATAAGTTAATGGAACGACTTACGCATTCGCAGTCCATTTGTCACAGTTGATACATATATTATCATTATAATTCCAAACATTTTAAAATCGTCAAAGTTTCTATTACAAAGCTATTATTATCAAGTCTTGACTAAGTAGCTTTGCTTTCAAACGCGCTACCTTTTTTTTTGTTCGCGATTATATATATATATATATATATCCATCCATAGTAATTCTGCCCGAGGGCAAGTCCTTCACTGCAATCATAGCATTTCCATGCTATGCTTGCAGCTTTACCAGGGAACTGTAGACGTGGTAGCTTCCCGTTGCTTTCCACACCGGTGAAGGATGATGATGATGATGATAATGATAAGGATGATGATGATAAGGATGATGGCCATATGATTTCGGGGACCGTTTGGGCCTTAAAGTTTTCCTGACATTTGTCATACAGTTGAGGGAAAGCCCCGACCGGGGATCGAACCCGAGCCCGCTGCGTGACAAGGCAGCACGCTACCTCGAGACCACAGCGGTGGATAGATATATATATTTCCCGCTACGTCTGGTAATAATAGAGAATATGTATAAGAAAAATAAATGTTTGTTCTGGATTATCAGCTGTGTGTTCATGCATTTGCTGGGTATTACGTAAGTCTACCTGTTTTACACACTTTTCTTTTAGTTAAAGATATTTGTGACAATTCAAAACAAAAGTTAACTACACATTTTGTTATGTAGGCTGTTGTCCAACAACTGATAACACTCAACAACAAATTTGAACTTTTTGTCGCTCGCAGAAATGAAAATAGGTGATTTTAGTTAATTGCAATGCGCTGATTTTGAATTTGAAGTCCGTTTTTCTCTATCACCTAGCAGGTTTTTTCTGCGAGGAGTGTTCAACGTTTTTCGTTATATTTCGCATATTATTGCTTATCTGCACTTAGTTTCATTTGTTTGCAATAATATTGCTAGAAGTAATTGATCTATGTAAAACCAAATCACATAAGATCCAAAAAGTTATTTTTTTTCTAATCTCACCTTTCAAAACTTTTCCTGGATGAATTACGCCGATAAGATGCCAGCAGTAATCAGCAAACATGTTGGTCACTGGTTTCCCTTTATAACGCTTTTCCATTTCTAAAATGTCTTCGTGGAACCTTTCGCCATGTTCATCACTGACGTCACCCAAGTTCGGTGAAGAATCACTATGTTTAACAGGTCGCATGGCTGACTGCATATTTGAATACTAAACAGAATGCTTCTTTTTTAAAGTGAAACCAGATATATTGACCGTACAGAAATAAGTCAGTGATGTGGTCCGAAGGTTCCCTCCACAACATTGGAATGGCAAATGGCATGCACGAATGCGAACCTTTTAACCGCCTTATTAAAATCCGTTGGCAGATTGTACAGCAAAAATTGGGGGCCCAATATTTATCAATATCTCCACATTTACTATAGTTCCCGAAATATAAACTGCACGCCTTTATAACTAGTTTTGCGCTGAGAGTTTGTACAATATTCCCCACAAACGTAACAGGATAAATTAGGAGAATTTTTACAGCGGCGAGACATTGCAAAATTATAAAAACACTAAATCTTACGTATTAAAATATATTATAGTAGATTGTTTTAATTCAATTTCTTTAATGATACACAATAACGCATATATCGACACTTCACAATCACAATGATCTAATGTAAGACAGACTGCACAGAACGAGGTATTACAAGCCATTACTTCACGTATTTGGTAGTGGCAATCAGGAAATTTTGTATACCTGTGTATTCCTGAGGGCTTAACAATCCCTAAGAGAAATAAAACCACACAAAAGAAAAAGAAGGGTGACCAGTTTGAGAGACTCTCACGGAAACGATCACCTCTGTTAAAGGTTGTCGTCTGACTCCGGTTAGGTGATTGGAAAAAACTAATATCATTTTCGTCTTCTGCGATTCCGAAAACATAGTTATTGATACATTTCGAGCCTGTGAGTAATTCTTTGTTTTTGTGTGTAATTAAACAAAAATACTAATAATTTATTCTTGTTCTAGGGATGGCGTGAGAAACGACGATACAATAATCACTGCACAGTAATCCACAATGTGAAAAAATCTGGAACTAACTATTTGGCACCGAAATTCATCCACCTGAGTAAGATTAAAAATTATAACTGTATACTAAAATCTGGCTCGGAATAATTTGTGCCAGGACTTGTAATCAGTTGTTACACGCAATATATTAGTTAATGGCTAACAACTTATTTGCGAGCGACATCGAAAAATATATTAAACTATAAATATAGATAGGCGTATTAATTTAGAAAGCAATAATAATAATAATAATAATAATAATAATAATAATAATAATAATAAATATTTATTTATTTACAGATTTTCAAAGTTTACACATCTTCCTTGCCTAAAGTTTAATTTACCTTCTCCATTCGTCTTTATCCATCCACTCCAGTTTTTAATATTACTTATACCCATGGTGTTGATGACATTCGAAATCTCAGGCACCTCAGGCTCGTCGAGCTTCAAGGGGTCCTAGAACTTCACGGGGTCTTCGAGTCTTTACGGGGTCTTCGAGTTTCACGGCTCTTCGAGCTTGACAAGGCTCCCTCTTCAATAACATGAATGCGTAATTCTGTTTGACACAATTATACGTATTGAGTTACATTAATATAATTGACGGATAATGTGTCAATAGTTTGACCAAAATGTGGAATAAAAATTCAGGTTTTTAATGCTTAATTTAATCGCCCGAAAATTAGTGTAATAATTTGTATAACGGTTAATCTATTTCATGGATTTGTACCTCATCTACTTGTGCTTGTGTAGTAAATTGTTCGCATGTTCCCCTCTACCGTAAAGTAAAAAGTTTGCTGATTCTTTGACATTTTATATCACTGTGCACTGGGCGGCTGGTAGCGGGAAAAACAACAGTATTTGTTGCGGCAGAATTTCAGGAACCACAAGCGGCAGTAGGGGCACGCCGTAGCGTAGTGGTTAAGGCACTGAGCTACAAGCCGCAGGGTCGAGGGTTCAAGTCCCGTTGGGGTCAGGATTTTTAAACTGACCCAAACCTTCTGGCGGCAATATGGGCCTGGGGTCGACTCAGCCTCTAACTGAATTGAGTACCAGACGCTTGTTCTGGGGTAAAGGCGGCCGTCACGCAGGGCTGACAACCCGGCTGACATCAAGTGCCGATTGTCTAGAAAAAGTGGGAGCCTTAACCTCCTACTACCCCAAGGGCCTCCTGAGGCCTGTCGTGGGATCACTTTACCTTTACTTTACAAGCGGCAGTAGCCACGTCGGCGGCAGGTGAGCAATTACACGTATCGATATGTAACAACTTCAGTAAGTCTTTAGAGCAATCCCAGTATTATTTAATATATAACGTGTCCACAAATATAGTATCATACTTTAAACTACTACTTTTTCACTTTGGATAATCGTATCTAAATGAAATTGGTGACAATCAAAAGATAAACTCAAAATGTTTTGGGTATGTTAACAATGTCAACAATGGAGAAAAATGAACAACAATACAGACACTAAACTAAATTAAATCATGTTTCTTGTTGTCGATATGGGTTATTTGTTGAGTGTTTAGCAGACAGGTTAAACGTGAATGTTTGTTGCGCTTTTGAAACTGTGTTGTTATTAAATAAGTTTTAAGGAGTTATGGCGAACCCCTAAGAACACAGTAGGTGTGTTTTGGAATATCACAAACGCAGAATCCGATGCTGGTTCAGCGTGCTTTTAGGCGAAAGTTTCAACATCAGACTCCTGCACCCAAGTCAATTTTGAAGTTTTGCCGTGATTTTGTGGATCGTGGCTGCATATGTATTCAAAGGAAAAGCCATTCAGGGAGACGATCTGTCGATGCAGGGTTTGTGGATCAAGTGCGGGAGACATTTATTGCGTAGTCCCAATAAGTCTGTCCATAGAGCTAGTCATGAATTAATACCCCTAAATCCACAGTATCTAAGATGCTACGTACACGACTGAAGTTCCACGCCTACAAACTCCAATTAGTGCGTAAGTTGAAATCTGATGACCATGCAAAGCGATTAAATTTCAGTGAGCATTTCATGGCACTAACAGAGGATAATAAAGAACTGTCAGAAAAAATAATTTTCAGTGATGAGACAACTTTCCAGATTAGTAGAAAAGTGAACACGCATAATGTTAGAATTTGGGGGAGTGAGAATCCAAACACCATTGTGGAAGTTGAAAGAGACTCCCCTAAAGTGAATGTCTTTTGTGCCGTATCGAAACGTAAAGTCTACGGCCTATTTTTCTTTCTAGAGGCCACTGTCAACGGTGCAAACTATCTTGATATGCTCACTGAATTGTTATTTCTACAATTTGAACAAGAAAGGCAATGAATATCTTTTCCAGCGAGATGGAACACCTCCTCATTGAAATTTGCATGTTCGGGAGCATCTGAATGACCGGCTTCCAGGAAGATAGATTGGACGTGCCGGTGATGATGATAATGTTTTCTACAAGTGGTCGCCGAAGTCACTGACTGGACGGTCTTTGACTTCGCTTTATGGGGTTACATAAACGATCGTGTCTATGTACCCCCATTGCCTCAAAATCTGCAAAAAATCCAGCTTCGTATCATTACTGCCATTCAGTACATTTCTTAACATATGTTGGAGAGTGTGTGGCGTGAATGGGAATATCACCTCCATGTCAGTAGCATCACTCATGGGGGCCACATTCAATGTCTATGAGGTATAGCAAAAACGTTTTGAGTTTATCTTTTGATTTTCACCAATTTGATTTAGATATTATTATCCAAAGCGATGTAGTAGTAGTTTAAATAATGATACTATATTTGTGGACACGGTATATAATTTGCTGGACCTGTAAATTTGAATTTATTATCTGAGAGAAAGGATGGAGTAGACTTAGATGATAATGAAAACACTCGTAGGCAATTTCACATTAGATATTCGCTACTAAAACGGTTGTGACTATCTGATATTTTATAAACACTCTTTAGAACTTATATATTCTTTCCCTCGATTATTATAAAGTTAATTTTTTTAAATCAAATTCAAGACGACACTTCAAGTATAAATACGATTATATAAAAAGGATAATCATTCAATTAAAGATGTTAGGACCAAAACTTATTTCGTGACTATCTGACAATACCTGGACTATATAAATGATATGCTACCACAGTACTGGATATATATATATATATATATATATATATATATTAGTTATGTTCTTCTCTCTAATTAAACTAGTCGCTGTGGTAAATATAAAACGCAACTTTTAAAATGTATCCTTGGTATGATGTTTCAACGAAAAGCGGTAGGTATGATACCGTTAAGTCGTGGAGATCTTTGCGTGAGGATGTGTACGGCGAGAGTGATGACAACGATTAATAATACCTGTTTACGTAAAGTTTATGTATGAATTTTTAACTTTTTATCTTAGCAATATTTACTCATACGCCAATTATTATTTTAATATAATTACATACTTATTAAAAAATATGCATAACAGCATAGTTAAAAACTTTGTTCTGTTGTAAAATGATCTCTATTTCAAGCACAAAACGTAACAAATCACTGTAACTACAAGATATTTTCAGAACGTTGTTTGAAACATCATATCCAGCAAATTTTGACGTGCACTCATAGATTGATAACTGAAAGTATATATGAAATGTTTATAATGAACAATTAAATATTTATTTTTTGTTAGTAATATTTACAGACATCTCACAATGTGATATTGTTTGTTCTCTCGAATAAGTGAAAGAATAGTGAAAATATTAAAATATTAATTTCAAAATCAAACTGATCTTTGGAAAAATTGGGAATACCGAATAACAAATGCTGCATTATATTGGTTAGATCTACAAAAATATATGCATTTACATTGTAAACCTGTAAATAAATAATAATTATTAAATATCATATTTACTATTATTATATTATTACTGTTGTTATTGCCCGAAAATAGCCAAGACTAACAGCTGCTGCCTTACAGGTCAGTGTTGATTCTACAAGGGCTAGAGGAAGACAGCCTGGATGACAAATTACCTGGTCCTCCAGGTTGTGGGTTTTTAGAAATTTATAAACTCTCCCTCGAGATAATAAGTTTAACAAATTTATTAAGGATCCGTAATCTTTTATTGTATTTATAAATCCCTGTTCTATAGATATAAAATTTGCACTGCTGTAAGACCAAAGAGAATAAAGTCGGACTGAATCAATGGGAGCAAAGTTTCAGTTGTAATGTAAACAAACCTGCGTTTTCATTGGTCGAAAAGCTGTTTACATTTAAACGCGTAAGGAAATTTATTTCGCATTCTAACACTGGAAATGAGCACCGCTGCGGTCTCGAGGTACCGTGCTGCCTTGTCACGCAGCGAGCTTGGGTTCGATTCCCGGTCGGGCAGGCTCCTGGGTGAGGATATTTCGGGGTTTTTCCTCACCTGTTAGACAAATGTCAGGAATCTTAGGGCCCAACGGTCCCCGAAAATCATCCGGCCATCATAATCATCATCCTTCACCGGTGTGGAAAGCTTGTAACACTTTGGGGAGCAAGTATTCACTCACATCTTTCCAAGAACTAATGGAACACATCCGAGAAGTTTATCTTACAGTTTACTTAGTTATTAGTGTATTTTCTGTGTTAATACTGCACTCAGTGTAAATAAATATATATTCATTCTATGTTCGCTGCATTGTAATAAATTGAAGTTTGAAAATATATGTTGCATATGTTGGTTGCATTGGAACACAGAATATTCGTTAAAATCAATATCAAATATATTCATGGTATCTATCTAGACATAGCGTAGAAATGAACTTACTTAGAGTAACAAGATTGGATCGGATAAAGAATTGAAGATATAAGAATAGAGTTATATATGTATCCACTGATTTAAAAATAATTCAAATAATACAGAGATAAATGGTTTAGAAATATGTAAAGAATGAATGTAACAAGATTACCAGACGCAGCATTTAACTGCTAGCCAAGAGGAACAAGGAATGTAGGAAGATAGAACAACCATGAGGCGGAAGAGGCAGTTTGCTAGCCCGTGAAGTGATTCAATATTGTAAAGAAATACATTCAAATAATCGTTAGAAAAACGTATAAAACGTTGTAAATGGTTATAAATGACTTTAAAAATGAAACCGTTTGAATAAAATACGATAAGAGTGAATGAAGGTTGGGTCTCGTACTGTTGAGCTCACAACTTGTGCAGTTAGTTGCACATCGGTTGAGAGTTAGTTAATGTTTTGGCGGAAATTGTAGGAAATTATTGAATTGGACTTTAACATTTTACCGTTGAATTTGTCGAGTACCAAATACAGAAAATCTCTACAGAGGAAGCTACCAACATTATTAGGAAATCTGAGACTTCATATCCCTCACGACATGCAAGAGTGGCACATTTTAAATTGATAAACTTCGTAGAAAATTGCATTAAAAATAAGAACAATTATAACTAAAGTCCTTAAAAATATATTGTTTTATTTTCGGGCACCACAATAGTATCCTAGGTGTAGTTTCTAAACATGATTAGGAGAATAGGATTTGTACTTTTTTACAAAATTTTATTGATTGATATGCCACTATTGCACAAATTAAAGAAAACACGAAAAACGAAGTTATGCCGCTTTAAAGTAACAAACACAACCAATTAAGTAAACATTTTTAAATTTGCAGTTTTTTCCGTAGGTCAAATAGTCCCCCATTCATTTCTCCGGGCGGGGACTACTTCAGGGAACCCATGCCAAAGTGGAGTGCGATGGGCAGGACATGTGGCACGAATTGGGAATGAATGACGTGCATGGAAGCTTCTTGTAGGAAAACCAGAGGGAAAACGCCCAGTTGGTAGACCAAGAATGAGATGGGATAATAACATTAACTATGACTCGAGGGAAGTTGATTATACTGGGAATGATTGGAAAGCATTAGCTCGGGATAGGGATGTATGAAGAGCTTATGTCCGCGCGGCCATGAACCTACGGATTCGATAGTGTAAGTTAGTAAGTAAGCAAGCAATTTTTTCTGTTCCTTGTTAGGTAAATATGAAAATAATCATTTGTTGTCTTATAAAAATAAAGGTCAACATAATCAATGAATATGTATTCTTTGAAATCACAGCCTAAAAAGTAGTGAGAGCTGTATATTATCCGACACAGCAGAAAATTGACCTGCGTTGTTTGTGGATGATTTGCCTATCATCCCGCGTACACTCGTTTCACGTCAGTCTGTCAGTTTCAATTAATGTTTGTATGCGGGAATATAGCAATGATGAACAATGTAAGTGCTTCATTTGCTATTTGTTCCTGACTATACATGCATAGTATCGCATCTTTCAGGTGCCTACATCCCAATATATTTTATAACACGAACTAACTCATACGTAACAAACAATGTTTATTTATTTCAATTGAAACTCTTCTAGTTGTTACGTCGGTTACTTTATTTGTGACTAAAGTTTATTAGAACATAAAACTCAAACATGTATTGTATAACTTCTATTTAATATTCTGCACCCCAAGATTTTTTGTGGGGGAATTTATGGTAGTTCTGAAATTAGACTTTGTCAATTCTAATTTTATTTTCGCGTTTAATGAGTTCATAGGGGTTAAAATAACACATTTCAAGAAACAAAAAAAAAAAGGTTTTTTTAGGTGAGAATGTTTTATGCATGGTATCACATATGATACTTCGGTCGCAACTAACATTTTGCTCTTTAATTAATAATGAATATATATATATATATATATATATACATATATATTACCCTAACATGCCTTTGTGGCGAAATAGGGTTTGAAAATATTTTGGAGATTCAGTAATACTATATATATATATATATATATATAGATTGTAACAGGACCTCGCCGAGAAAATGATAGGGCTGATAGGTCATCATAGAGGATCATTTCTTGTGAAGGAACATATAGTCGCATACAAGTCGTTTATGAGTTATGCGCAGATGAAGGTGTTCACCCGTAAGGGTCGGAATTGAATACAAAAAATTGTACACATATAATTTTATTGAAAAAGACAAGTTTTTTTACAATACGGGTTCAAACTATAGGTGTTTTGATGACGCCAACAAGAATCCTGCCATGATTGGCCGTGCTGGGCGATCGTTGCTGCGACGATATCAAACATGCAATGAGGCACAGGGTCGACCGTTTGAACACTTATTGTAAAAATGTATCTTTTTCAATAAAATGATACGTGTACAATTGTTTGTATTCAATTCCGACCCTTACGGGTGAACACAATCTGCGCATAACTCATAAACAACATGTTTGCTACTATATGTTCCTTCACCTAAAAATGAGCCTCTCTGCATGGCCTATCAATCCCTATCATTCTGTCGGTGAGTTCCTGTTACATCCTATTTATTTATATATATATATATATATATATATATATATATATGCTGAACTGTGAAGGTATTGAATTTGATACCACCGATCGTAGTGATTTGGAGTTAATCCCGAAACGATAAAAATATTAAACGCCAAAGGTCACCTATGGATGTACGAGGATTTGCTACTTTCACAATTGCTTGTTGAAATAAAATTGAAACTTCACATATATTATTATTTTGCTCTCACTTTGTCATTCATCACGTCACCTTACGTTTTAAGTACAATTATTAAAGACTGACAGCCAATACTTTACTTTCTGTTATTAGTTGCTTCAGTTACTGTGCAATTCACTAATATGCAATATGTATTCTTCAATAGCTAAAGTTTCTGGTCGTCGTTGTGGTCCACGATTTTCGTAACGAGGTAGGAGACTGCCATAACCGTTGAGAAATTGATACAAATATTCGCCGATTTGGTAACTTTCTATTAGAGTAACGTTGATGATACATTTGTTTTGCCGCTCTTGAATTACGACAAATATCTCCATAAATTAATAACAGATCTTTATATTCTTCAACCGTGTAAGTTAATGAACTGCAGTCCACCGAATAACTGCACCAGTACTGGACTTGTACGTTCCATGGCTTGTAGTCATCTCTCATTACATAAACATGCATTTTTATTTAATTTAACGAAAACGCATAAATAACACATATGTATAATTTAAAGCTAATATTAATTTCCTAGTAGATACATCTGACGAAATAACGGTTTTCGTATTTTTACTAACAATACAAGCAGTATATCACAAATAAAAGCCTCTTTTTTAAGAAAGCTATCAAGTTTAGATGGGGCACGCCGTTGCGTAGTGGTTAAGGCACTGCGCTACAAGTCGGAAGGTCGAGGGTTCAAGTCCCGGTGGGGTCAGGATTTTTAAACTGGCCAAAACCTTCTGGCGGCACTATGGCCCTGGGGTCGACTCAGCCTCTAACGAAAATGAGTACCAGACGCTTGTTCTGGGTAAAGCGGCCGTCACGCAGGGCTGACAACCCGGCTGACATAAAGTGCCGATTGTCTAGAAAAAGTGGGAGCCTTAACCTCCTACTACCCCAAGGGCCTCCCGAGGCCTGTAGTGGGATTACTTTACTTTATCAAGTTTAGATCCTATATTGTACGGGCCTATTTTTAATTCTGTAGACCGTTCCCGACGACTGTGATATATATATATTGCAAATAAAATATGTTGTATTCTTTGTTGAACTCTGCATGATCAATTTAAATTGATCTTTATGACTTGTATAGAAATTTTGGCCATTCGCTGCCGTCGTGCGTCTTGTGAATATTCGATCGGAGAACAAGTGTCTGCTAACGTCATGTTGGCCAATGTGATAACACACGTTCCCAGTCGAGTCAATTGGCAACATATTTATTCAGATATAAGCAGATTTTATCCCGCGAGTCCACTACACTAGTGGCGAGTCAGTAAATCAGTTCACTTGTTTGTTGGCGGGGTTTTGTGCTAAGTTGGTTACACTGTCTGGGCAATGACTAATAATAATAATAATAGCTTTATTTTACCTGGCAGAGTTAAGGCCTTATGACTAATATGTGTTTTACATTGTAAATATGGGGATGTTATGTTCGTTTGAGCTCAAATTCTCATTTCATTTTATTTATTTTTTTAGAAAAATTAACATATATATTTCTCTCAGTTTATTCATAATAAATTGTGTGTTTTCCTGATTTTTATTTTTATTTATAAGTTATATGTGGCATGGTGGTATAAAAGCCCTCTTTATTTTTTCTCTATGTTTAATATCTCCGTTTCTACTGAAATACTGATAAACAAATTTTTTACTTTCTGTTAGCACTAAAATACGAGGGGATTCTATGCCAGCAACTTAAATTAAAGTAAAAAAAAACTAAAAAACACACAATGTATTGTCGCATTATGTGAATAATTATCAGAGAACTATATGTGTTGGCTATTAAAAAAAGTGGAAATGCTATAAATAAACTGACAATTTGAGCTCAAAGTAACCTAAAATCAGCATATTTTCAATGTAAACTCTGTATTAATCAATACACAGAACATATTACCAAAAGAACGCTAAACTAATATGGTGAAATAACTCGCCATTTTCTCACACATCTAACACTAATATGCCCACAATGTGAGTAAATATGTTGGCAATAGCCTCTAGCGGGAGAATATTCACGGTGTCACATATTACTCGACATCTCAATATAAAATAATGTTTAACAAGACAAGTCAGTGGTTAAGAATCGTATAGGTATTTTATAAAAATCTCCTCCGAGAAAATGATTAATAATAGTTTATTTTTCTTATTTACACAGCATTGGAGAGGATCTAGGTATGAAAATGACGTATTTACAGCACGTAATATGGGAAACAATTAATTTGTGTTCCGTCATGTCGGATGACACATCAAACAAATTTAACGTAATTCACGAAGTTTGTTTACAATCTTTTGATCATTTCACAAAGATAACGATCGTCTACATTCACTAAACACTGTTACTATTTCATACGCCATTAACACAAAATATGGCTAGAAGTTAGCGAAGATTCGATATTTAATGCATTGGTTTATACAGAGCGACAGGTACTCTTTTCTTTATAAATGCACTCACATTTTGCGATTATGAAACTGATGGTTAATTGTATACAATCTTTCACCATTATGCCACTTCTTTCCCTACTTATATCGCATACACACGTGACCGATCTTCCTCTTTATAAAATCTCACCACGTTATCTTACGTTGTTTCTGGCATTCTCTTCTGACTTTGGTTAAATTCTGTCCACTTCTAAGGTTCGGACACCTGGAAGGCAGATTACGTTATTCCGACGACATGATAGGTGATAAATGAAGATAAAACATCACTTTAATTCTTAAAAGTAAATTTAACCTAAATGTCAGTTAATTGGTGACTACATAAGCAATTCCCTAAGATTAATTAATTAAACATAAAACGTAGTTTTATTTGATTTTCATATTTATTATATAATTCAGGGACAGCTGTTTCTTCAGACATGTTAACAAATTATGAATTGTGTTCCAACTGATCTAAGCAACAATACAACAATATTTATTTAATTTTTTTAATTTAACAAAGGGAATTCATTCAAATCAAGTTGAGAATTTAACAGTTTGTTACTAAAATATATATACAGTCAATATGCCCATTTCACCAATAAATGTTTAAAATGGTCAACAAGTTTCTACAGCCAAGCTGTCATTCTCAAGACCAGATATTGACTCAATTGAGACTCATTGAGTCAATATCTGGTCTTGAGAATGACAGCTTGGCTGTAGAAACTTGTTGACCATTTTAAACATTTATTGGTGAAATGGGCATATTGACTGTATATATATTTTAATATTGTATCACCAAGAAGATCAATTGTGTATTAAGTTTGTTACTACTTTTAAATGTATTAATTTCTACAGCCTCCAAAAGATGTAACTTCTTATCCTTATCACAAACGTAAAATTTCAGAATTTGGATCGAAACAATGATTAAATTGGAATACGTGGTTAGCATATTTTGAATATTCTAAATTTCTGTTATATGCTCTCATGTGTTCCTTTATCCGAGAGATAAAAGGTCTACCAGTTCGTCCTATACAGACATTGTCACATGTGCCACACTTCAATTTATATACACCTGATAATTATTCTTTTTTATTTTGGTTTTATTGTTTTTTATTATATTTTGTAAAGTTTTATTAGTTTTAAAGGTAAAACTTTAATTGTTTTTTTTGAAAATGAACTTTCTTAATTAAATATTCTATAATTTTAGTGTCGTAGTTATTATTAATAGCTAATTGCTTAATAATATTCAATTCATTATTATATTCCAAGGGCGAAAGAGGGATATTTAAAATTCTATGAATGTAACTATTAAAGGCTGCCATCTTATGAGTATATGGGTGAAGAGAAGGACTATGGATAGTGGTATCAGTATGAGATGGTTTGTGAAAGATACCAAACTCAAACTTATTATCAATGTGTTTTGTTGATAAATCCAAGAAATTTGTACTATTATTTGTTTCGAATTCCATTGTGAAATTAATTCCCTAAGAGAAAAAATCTTGCGATATGAGCGGGAATCCAATATATATCTCATAATATGTAGACAGAATCTCTGACCACAAAATATCGTGAGCCTAGTTTCTTTTTGGTTCTCAAATACAATATCGAACATTCTCACTTAACCTCTAGAAATACCGGTAAGTATTGTAAGAAATAGTGCGCGAATAATTCTATAAAATTACAGGATTTAAAAATACAAAATAGGAAGAATCGCGAACCGCAGTAAGAATATGGTGGATTTATTGACTTACCAATAACTGCTGCTATGCTAGTGGACAAAAACAGTTGTATTTTTCCTATTTCTCTTTAATTATCTCACATTTATACACAAATATAATATATTCAAATACAAATATTTCCAAAATTCATAAATGTTCATATACGTAACTTCAATTAAATTATACACATTAAAAACTGGTCGACATTAACGCGGATAAACTAAAAAAATGGCGAGCAGGTCAATTCTCTCTCAAAGCTTATAACATGTCACAAAGACAGAGATACCTATAATAGTAAAACTCGCGCCACGTTTGTCGAAAGAAGGAACTAATAGCACCGATGGACAACATAATTGTAAAACCTCGGAGAAAGAATAATTTATTCATCGAGCTAATTAAAATGGAGTTGATTAGGTGTTTAATTTTTTTATTATTATGTCACAGTTTTGGAATTATAATAAATTTTACGTTATTAGGTAACAGTTTTGGAATTATAATAAATTGTAAAATGGAGCATGTTGCTTCAAGGAGTAACGTTCGGGACATCTCGAGTTAAATTCCCGTGCCGATTAATCTCTTTGCTTTATTTTCTTGATTTCCCTCAGACATCGAAGCAAATTATTGATTAGAATTTTAATACCAGGACCCATTTCATAATATTCACCATATCATTATATCAATAAATATAAATACAAAATACAAAGCATTAGAAAAACTACTTTTTTTCAGCATATAGAACTACAAAAATTCTACATAATTGCTGGATCTAAATATAGTTGATATTTAGGAACGAATAGGAATTAGTATAGAGAAGAAAGGGTTTCAGGCTGGAACAAACATAATTCCGGATGAGAAAGCGGTGACATGATTGCAGATTCCAGGAGTATATTAAATAGATGGAAAAGTTACTTTAATCAGCTATTAAATGTACATACAAAACAGGACATTGAGGAGAATAATTTACAGACAGCACATGTGCTAGTCGCAGAACCAAATGCATTAGAGGTTGAAATGGCGATTGAAAAATTGAAGATGTATAAAGCATCAGGTTCAGATGAGATCCCAGCAGAACAGATACAATCAGGGGGAGAAAAATTGATGGAAAAGATACGCTGGTTGCTTAGTATGATATGGGAAAAAGAAGCTCTTCCAGATGAATGGAAGGAATCAATTATCGTACCAATTTATAAGAAAGGAGATAAAACTAATTGCACACCTACAGGGGCATCTCATTACTTTCAACTTCGTACAAAATTCTAACAAATATATTAGTCAGCAGACTTACTCCCTATATTGATAACATTCTAAGAGATCATCAATGTTCATTTAGAAGAAACAGGTCTACAACAGATCAGATTTTTAGTATAAGACAGATTTTAGAAAAGAAATGGGAATATAATGGTACTGTACATCAACTATATGTAGACTTCAAAAAAGCATATGATCCAATTAAGAGGGAGAAGTTATATAGTATCCTGCTGGAGTTCGGAATTCCTAAAAAGTTAGTTAGACTTATACGAATGTGTCTAAATGGTACAAAGAGTAGGGTGCGTGTAGGCAAACAGTTTTCGGACACTTTTGAAATCCAGAATGGGTTGAAGCAAGGAGATGCACTATCTCGTCTACTATTTAATTTTGTACTAGAGCATGCCATTAAATCTTTACAGAATGAGGAAGGCTTACAACTCAATGGTATTAATAAGCTGTTAGCTTACGCTGATGATATAATACTCTTGGCCGATAGCGAGGAGATACTAAAGGACAACATGCACACACTATTGAGTAACACCAAGAAATCTGGACTGGAAGTATATATCAATAAAACTAAATATATGGTCACACGTAGAAATTCGCTATATAATGGAAATGGACAGCTAATGACAAATGAGGGAAATTTTGAGGAAGTGGCTGAATTCAAATACCTAGGAACAATAATCACAAAAAGGAATGAGATGCACAAAGAAATTAAAAATAGGCTCAATTCTGGAAATGCATGCTATTATGCATTGCAGAGACTCTTGATGTCCCAACTCCTTTCAAAAAACGTTAAACTGAAAATATATAAAACTATTATTCTACCAGTTATATTATATGGGTGCGAAACATGGACTCTTACTTTAAGGGAGGAAATGAAATTACGAGTTTTTGAAAATAAAGTTCTTACGAAAAAGTTTGGACCGAAGAGAGATGAACAGGCAGGTGAATGGAGAAAGACTACTTAACAATGAACTACATGGTCTTTATAGGAAGCCAGATGTAATAAGAACAGTTAAGTCTCGGAGACTGCGATGGGCAGGACATGTTGCACGTATGGGGAGTGAAAGACGTGCATGGAAGTATTCTTGTAGGAAAGCCAGAGGGAAGCCGTCCAGTTGGTAGACCTAGAATGAGGTGGGAGAATAACATTAACTATGATTTGAGGGAAGTAGATTGTACATGGAATGATTGGAAAGCATTAGCTCAGGATAGGGATGTATGGAGAGCTTATGTCCGCGCGGACATGAACCTACGGGTTCGATAGTGCCAGTGAGTTTAGGAACGAATAAATGACAAGATTTTTGGGCTAGTGGTCAGCGTTTCTTACTGTAGTACATGAAGTCCCAGGTTCTATTCCCGGTCAGACCAATACTATTTTTTCCTTAATTCTTGAGGTTCCCCATGGTCTGGTATTAAGGTTAAGCTTAGGTCAAAGACTCTCCTGGCGATTCTTTATCATTTATCACTCTTCGGGGCAACGTAACTCAGCCATCCATTTACCCCAGTGTAAGGATCGCCAATGCCAGGAGAGGAAGCCTGAAATGTCACAAAAGACAACCTGGTGCTTTATCGAATCCAGAGCTACGAAAACTAAACCAAGTTTCAAGAAAACGATTATTTTTTCTCCCATCCCATTAACGCAGTTTAACAGGTACTTTTACACGTCACCCGGGTTTCACAGTCTCACCTGTCAGGAGAGGAATTTTAACTAAGGACCACACACATATTTTTGACCACACAAGGATATGGAGGACTGCACGAATGAGGGATCAGCTCTATGCCAGGGCTTCTTCCGAGACAACACAACAATAAGAAAGAACATTGGGAAGAAAAACTTGATCAACAGGATAAGAATTATCATCTTTTAACATCTGAAGTTCAACGTGCAATGGAAAACTTTCATAGTGATTCTACGATGAGGACTGAAGTTCGACAACCGACTGATGTCCCAAGTCGACATAGAATTACGAGTCCCAAGTTCGACGGTTCTACATCATGGGACATATCTAAACGGCAATTTAATACCATCTTAACACACAATTGTTGGACAACGGAAGAAAGGACGACCCAATTAATCGCCTCCTTACAAGGACCTGCTGCAGAAATTCTAAGAAGCCTTCCAGGAGAATGTCGCGCCGAGGACATTATTGGATGCATTAGACAACCGTTACGGCAATCATCACCTCAGTGCAGCCTACCGCGCCCAGCTGAAAGCCCGTGTCCAGCGCGTCGGGGAGTCACTGCACGAATACACCATGGCCATTGAACAACTAGCCCACAAGGCCCTCAGCGGACTCCAAGCAGTGTTCATCGATGGACAGGCGGCATCCGCATTCGTCTGCGGTCTGAGGGACCGTGAAAATAAACAACACCTGCTGCTGGCGGAACATCAGGCCATTAATGGAGCACTGAATGCGGCATTACGTCTAGAGGCGGCACAGGAGACCACAGGCCACCTAGACCGGTAGGCGTCGCCACGAGTGAGACGACTGACTACAATCGATGCCGAGGAGCAACGCTCACCACCACCCGAGCGTCGGAGGCATGGAAGACCGGCCTCCTGGAATTGTGGGCGGGTTGGTCATCTGATGCGGGATTGCAGACAAAGGCCCGCGAACCAAAGATGGTACGGTCTGAGGAGGGAGCCACCGGCGCCGATGTCATCATCATCTCCTCGTTTCGTAGTGAATGCGGTGAACGACATGGACGAGAAGGACTTACTGATGATGGACGGATTCATGGACGGCCCTGCCGAGTACTCGTAGATACGTGAGCGTCGCTGACCATCGTGCGACATGAAGTAGCAGAAGGGTTGGCTGAAAGAACACCGCTACGGAAGTTTGAGCTGCGCACCGCGTCGGGGGACAATATGCCTGTGGAGAAGGAGGTTCTCCTGGATTTGGTCCTGGTAGGGTGCGAGCTGCAACTGTGTGCGTTTGTCGCTGGAGTTACCGAGGACGTCATCTTAAGCCTGGACGCCCTGAGAATGTACGACGCTACTGTGTACATCAGACAACGAGTACTCCGCTTTGGAAGTATTGAGGTCCTACTCCATTTCGAGAGCAGCGAAAGGGAAGCCGAGGAGGACAAGCAAGTTCGAGATGGAGGCCAGCCTCGTCGCTACAAACGTCGTCGTCGCTTTGAGCCCGGCAGTTGTTACAACATGCAGCCCCAGCGTCCGTCCCTCAAACGACAACCAGCTAAAGGGAGGGGCGAGTTGATTGAAGATCATGCAGGAGATGGAGGTCTTGGAGGAGTTAGACGTCATGGAGGAGTTGGAGGTCATGGGGGATCTCGTCATCGCTTCGTCCATCCTAACTTCAAAGGTGGGCGTGAACAACACCGGCGACCACGCATACAGGAAGGGCAGAAGGTTAATGAAGGAAATAGCAGCAAGCCCATGAGAGAGCGACCTCCGGAAGGACGACACCCACGTCCTCCTTACAGTCGTCGGATGCCTCATAAGACTTGTTGTCCGCCCTGCAACCGGCTGGACTATTGGAAGACTAGCGAACCTCCAGCATCCCAGGGATAGACCATACAGGGTGGTATGGTCATGGAGAAGAATCAAAGGGTGGTCTGCAAGATTCAGCGCCAGCACGGAAGAGGAACGGTTATGAATCACCCAGATCGACTGGCTCCTAAACAAGGGAACTGGTCGCGACGATCAGCTGTAAAAGGGGGCATTGTGACTCGTTGTGGCAGCGTCGTTTAAACTGCGCGGGCCGACGAGAGAAACCTAGCATTGGTGGATTGGAGAGTAGCCAATCGGGAGTCCGGGTCCACCTATATTTCTAGTCTAATGAGCTAGAGAGTTCTATGAACATCTATTCCCCCATTCGAGAAACATCGGAAGACGAGAGGGTTCCATGTCGAAACATCTCGTTCATGGACCTGGAAATTTCCATCTACTCGCCTATAAATATGTGGTGAGGACGGAGAACTCTCATTTTGAGGGAGGAAAGGAGATTACGAGTATTTGAGTCCTACGGAAGAAGAATGCGCA
This sequence comes from Diploptera punctata, assembly GCA_030220185.1. Lineage (NCBI taxonomy): Eukaryota > Metazoa > Arthropoda > Insecta > Blattodea > Blaberidae > Diploptera > Diploptera punctata. Next base: position 217,747 of record JASPKZ010008298.1, read on the forward strand.
TGCGCCAGAGTTTATAGAGCCAGCGAAAACCCTCTGTCGAACCACTTATCGATTATCATCATCGATTACTATCAATATCGTACTAATGTTCAAATATCTTATGTTAGATAGCAGCATGTCGCTGCGAAATTTAAATGACCAATCTTTGCAATAAATCCCCAAATCTATGTTAAGAAATATATTAATAATATTAAAATTACCAATCGTGTATTAAAAATGGGTATACACTTACTTATCACTCCCTAACGCCGATCCCTGTCTTGTGTTGGAGAAGTTAAATTGTGCGTGTAACTATGAGGAAGGATTGTGTCTGCAACTGTGTTATAAGTGATTATCTGACAAACTTTATGAAAATTATAGCTGTGAAACAAAATCGTTATTAAAGAATTAGTGATAATTGTAAGAAGTAAATAAAGTGAAAAGAAGAATTCTATATGGCAATTGTGTAATTATTTAAGTGAAAATTAGTAAAAGGAAAACCCAGTACCATCAGTGACAATATTATATTCTTCAATTTGCATACGCTTTAAAATGGGCAAACATTATATCAATAATATTTAAATTAATATTGGGAAGTAAACATTATGAGGTTATATCATTAATAGTGAGTGGAGAACATATTTTAATCGACTCACCTCATACATTTTCAAACTTCTTTGATACCGACGGTTTCAGATATTATCATGTCCTTCTTCAGTCATAGCTTCCACTGATGAAATTCCGTGATTGTTATTTTCTTTAGTGAATAAGAACATAATATCTAACAAATTAAAGAAATTGAGAAAGATAAAGCAACTTAAAGAATGCTCTACCCTACAAACTGTTAGTAAAGAAAAGAATAATTTCAAGAAATTACTTACCATCCAATAGTACATGGGAAATAAAAAAAATATTTGACTAATACAACATTACTTTGGCACCAATAAATAAATGTAGTCTGGAAAACTTTTAAATACCAATAAAAAAATCAACATCCCAGACAGTAAGAAATCTGGAATTTATCAAATTAATTCTAATTATTGTAGCAAAGTATACATAGGAAAAACAAAAAGGAATTTGGAAACACGCACAAAGAATATTTTAGAAATATTAAAAACTGTGAAAATCAAAAATCAGCTATTGCTGCACATAGTTTAATAGAACATCATAGCATTGGAAAAGAAGCGAAACTTTTGAAACAATTGGATGAACCATTGGAATTGACAATTTGGGAAATGATATTCATTCAGAAGAATAAATATCGATCTATGAAATTCGATATTGCGGTGGATAAAAATTTAATTACAAAGTTTATAATCCCAACGAAAGATGGCAGCACAAGACGTGATGTCACTAAACAAATCAACAATCACGGAATTTTATCAGTGGAAGCCATCACTGATGAAGGAAATGATATTGCCTGAAACCGTCGGTATCAATGTATGAGGTGAGTCGATTAAAATATGTTCTCCACTCACTATTTATTATATCAATAAATTAATTAAAATTTAACTAACTAACCCAACGGAACTATCGAACACGTAGGTTCTTGGCCGCGCGGCTATAAGCATTTCACACATCCCTGTTCTTAGCTAAAGAATTCTAGTCATATCCTGTATAATCTGCTCTCATCAAATCATGGTTTTCTCACCTCATTTTGGTCTACCAACTTCCCTCTGGTTTTCTACAAGAAGCTTCAATGCACATCCTTCATTCCCTATTCATTGCACATGTCCTGCCCATCGCAGTCTACGAGACTTAACTGTTCTTAAATGTCTAATTTCCTATAAAGACCACATTGTTCATTGTGCTGAACTGCACTTTTACTTACGCTTGATTTTTCAGTTTGTTGTTGTAAACTATAGCTCTTCTACTGTATTTACTAACATTATTTAATAGTTTAAACTTTTTCAAACAACTTCTATAACCATATTTGAAGAGAAAAATTATACGCTCAGACCGGGACTTGAACCCGGGACCAAGGGTCCCGGGTTCAAGTCCCGGTCTGAGCGTATAATTTTTCTCTTCAAATATGATTTATCCATCAATGAGATGTACGAAATCAATTATTAAAACTTCTATAACATTATTAGATAATTTTCAAGTATTTGTCTAAATACGTAAATCACAATATTATAACACTGTTACTCAGTATTTTGAAGCTAACTGCTATTTTCTCCACGGAGTATATTACTTAGTATATGATTTTTCTATCGCTGTTTTGGGTTATCGCTGGTTGGATCGGCGTTAGGGAGTGATAAGTAAGTGTATACCCATTTTTAATACACGTTTGGTAATTTTAATATTATTACTATATTTTTTAACATAGATTTGGGGATTTATTGCAAAGATTGGTCATTTAAATTTCACAGCGACATGCTGCTATCTAACATAAGGTATTTGAACATTAGTACGATATTGATAGTAATCGATGATGATAATCGATAAGTGGTTCGACAGAGGGTTATCGCTGGCTCTATAAACTCTGGCGCATGCGCATTCTTCTTCCGTAGGACTCAAATACTCGTAATCTCCTTTCCTCCCTCAAAATGAGAGTTCATGCTTGACATCCATATAATATAACTGGGAGAATTACAGTTTTATATATTTTCAGTTTAAATTTTTTTGAAGGGAGTAAGGCCAACTAGATGCAAAATAGCTCGTATTTTAGAATTGAGCCTATGTTTAATTTGTTTGTGCACCTCATACCTATCTGTAATTATTGTTCTTCTGTATTTGAATTCAGCCACTTCCTCAAAATTTCTCTCATTTGTCTTTAGCTGTCCATTTCCATAACACACACATATATATATAAACATATACGTAGTTTAATTGATGTTTACTTCCAGCACCAATTTCTTAATGTTACTCAATAGAGTGTCCGTTTTGACCCTTAGTATCTTCTCGCTATCGCCCAATAATACTACACCATCAACATAAACTGGCAGCATATAAATATCACTGGTTTTTAGACCTTCTTCATCCTCTAAAGTTGTGATGGGATGCTCTATTTTACGTAAGTATATTCTTTTAACATCCAATTCATAACATACAAAACAGAAATAAAACAAGATACCATAGTGATAATTCCACCAAAAGTCATCTGGGATGCAGATTTGTCCAATTAAAATGGAAAAACTATACTGCTCAAAAAAATTAGGGGATATTGTAGAATAACCTATTAAGACTATGTTTTTTGGAATAGTATTAGATGCAAGCACTTTCTATTACTCCAAGATAATGTAAATAAGAGTTTGAAGTTATTACGTAACCTCGGTACCACACCAGAGGGCAGTGTCTGTACTGTTGATGTGAAAGGGTGATGTGGGGGTGAATGTTTTGTTGCTGTTTTTAAATCCAGTCCAGTTTTCAGTTAGTGAATGACTTGCCTTAGGGACAGTGATGCCTCGACAACGTGATTTACCTGAACCAATGGATTTGAGGGCCATAGGAAGGATGGAAGCTGGACAGACACAACAAGAGGTGGCACAAGCCATTGGAGTGTCTCAAAGCGTGATTTCCAGTCTTTGGAATCATTTTCAAAGAACATACTGTTCACAGAAGAGCCTGACAAGGTCGACCAAGGGCAACAACAGCAAGGGATGACCGTTACCTCTTGTTAACAACCCGTCGGAATAGACAGCAGAATGCAACTCAACTGCGAAATACACTTCAAACAGCAACAGGACGCAGGGTGTCAACTCAAACTGTCCCTAATCGACTGCATGGAAGTGGTCTCTATGCCCGTAGGCCCATGGTGTGTACCAGGTTAACTCCACAACGCCGTAGAGATCGCAGAAACTGGGCGGAGGAACATCGTGGGTTGAGGCATGCTGAATGGAGATCAGTTTTTTTTTCTGATGAGTCGCGATTCAACATGGAATGTGATAGTCGGCGTGTATACATCTGGAGAGAAAAAGGGACACGAAACAATCCAGCTTTTGTACGTGAAAGATCCCCATATGGTGGCGGTGGATTGATGGTGTAGGCAGGAGTCAGTAGTGGTGGACGTACGGACCTCTACGTTATCCAAGGTGGTACTTTGACTGCGGTAAGGTATAGAGATGAGTTTCTCCGACCTTTATCGTGCCTTATGTTGGTGCCATAGTCGATTCTTTTCTTTTTATGGACGATAATACACGACCCCACAGAGCTGACTTGGTGGACGACATGCTGGAAGTGGAGGATTTCGAGCGTATGCAATGGCCAGCTTCCTCCCCGAACTTAAATCCGATTAAGCATGTGTGGGATGCATTAGGCAGGTGCATTGCAGGCAGACCAGCACCTCCCACAACTGTTCCAGAGCTGCACATTGCTCTTATGGAAGAGTGGCCACGTATCCCCCAAGAACTCATTGCTAACCTCATTGCATCAATGCCATACAGGTGTGAGGCAGTGCTTGGCCGTTCGAGGAGACCATACACCATACTAAAGAAAAAATTTTCACCCATGTTAATGTTGCTTTGTTTGTTTGCCATATTCCTAATCAGGATCTCTTTGACATCTGGTGTGGTACAGAGGTTACGTAATGACTTCAAACTCTTGTTGACATTCTTTTGGAGTAATAGAAAGTGATTGCATCTAATACTGTTCCTAAAAACATAGTCTTAATAGGTTATTCTACAATATCCCCTAATTTTTTTGAGCAGTGTAGTAAAAGCAATAAAGGATAAAGTTTCCATCGACTGCCGCTAACAAATTGTTCAAGTTCGAAGTAGACATTACGCGCATGCGCCAGCAGATAAATGTCAATAAAAGTTTAATCACGTAATGCTGTCAACATACACAACATGTTTGTAGAATTAATATAAGCTAATCAATTTTTGCCTAAAATTACCTAAACGCTAAACTAACGCAATTTAAGTACTCTAACCTGCAAAAAAAAATAAATAGGTATATTTACCTTGTCGTGGTGGAGTTGCTTGCGTGCTTAAAAGATCCTGAGAGCTATGCCGGCGGTAGCATTGCTGCCGATAGGGTTACCCATGTCGGACTGGTCGAAGGTGATAAGCCAGACAAAAAAAGTACCTTGGTCGAAAGAGTGACGATCTTTCACCGTAAAAATACAACCGTCAAGAATTGCGGACATGGGTTCAACTGGGGTAAAATTTTCCGGAGATCAAATAGTCCCCCAATCGGTTCTCTGGCCGGGGACTACTTCAGGGAACTCATGCAAAAGGCTCAAACACAGGGACATGTTCCTAGGAACATGGAATGTTAGGACTTTATACAATAGCGGGGCACTAGAGATATTAAAAAGGGAATTAGATAAATCGCCATTGGATATAGTCACTTTACAGGAAGTTAGGTGGCCAGGAGAAGGTAGTCAGGAATCAGGAAGCTTCGCAATATACTACGGGGGTGCAGAAAGACCTGCATTTGGAACGGGTTTTTTAGTCAGGAGGAGGATCCTATCCGCTATGCGAGATATTAAGTTTGTTAGTGATAGGATATCATACATAATTCTAAACGGTAAACGACATGATTTTATAATTGTAAATGTACATGCCCCCACAGAAGATAAAGATGACAAGATCAAGGATGAGTTCTATGAAGAATTAGAATCCTTATTTGATAGCTTTTCGCGATATCATATGAAAATTGTCTTAGGAGATTTTAATGCAAAAGTGGGGCGGGAAGATTTATTCAAACCAACAATAGGTAAATTCAGTCTTCATGAAGATAGTACCGACAGCGGGATTAGATTAGTCACATTTGCCACATCAAAGAATCTCATTGTTAAGAGCACAACATTTCAGCATAAGGATATTCATAAATACATCTGGAAGTCACCAGATGGAGAAACTCGGAACCAGATAGATCATGTATTAGTGGATAAACGCTGGCACAGTAGCATCATCGATGTTAAATCAGTTAGAGGGACAGACTGCAATTCGGATCATCATCTGGTCAGAGTGAAAATCAGACAACGGCTATCGCTTAAGAGAGGAGCAAACGCTAAAGATGATTCTCTAAAATTTGAATTTAAAAACTTGAAAAATGATGAAATGCGGCATGAATACGAAATCAAAATAGCTAATAAATTTGAAGTACTGGAATCTTCATATGACAATGTGGCAAACGAAGAAGAAACTGATATAAATAAAGAATGGGAGGCTATAAGAGATACTATTAAATTGTTAGCATCAGAAAGAATTGGTTATTTAAAAAAGAGGCAAAGCAAGAAATGGTTTGATGAGGAATGTGTCGACATTGTAAAGAAAAGAAAGCTAGCAAAAATGAAATGGTTACACGAAGCAAATGAGGTAAATGTAGAGCAATTGGATAGTATTAGACGGGAACCCACCAAGTTTCTAAAGAGTAAAAATAGTGAATATTTGAGAGAGAAGATTAATGATCTTGAAATAAATGCAAAAAATAGGAACATTAGAGAATTATATCAGGGAATTAGTATAGGAAAGAAAGGGTTTCAGGCTAGAACAAACATAATTCGGAATGAAAATGCGGATATGATTGCTGATTCCAGGAGTTTACTAAATGGATGGAAAAGTTAATTTAATCAGCTATTAAATGTACATACAGAACAGGACATTGAGGAGGATCATTCACAGACAGCAGAAATGCTAGTCGTAGAACCAAGTGCATTAGAGGTTGAAATGGCGATTGAAAAATTGATGATGTATAAAGCATCAGGTTCAGATGAAATCCCAGCAGAACTGATAAAATCAGGGGGAGAAAAATTGATGGACAAGATACGCCAGTTGCTTAGTATGATTTAGGAAAAAGAAGCTCTTCCAGATGAATTTAAGGAATCTATTATCGTACTAATATATAAGAAAGGAGATAAAACTGATTGCAACAACTACAGGGGCATCTCATTACTTTCAACGTCCTACAATATTCTAACAAATGTATTAGCAAGCAGACTTACTCCCTATATTAATGACATTCTAGGAGATCATCAATGTGCGTTTAAAAAAAACAGATCTACAAGAGATCAGATTTTTAGTATAAAACAGATTTTAGAAAAGAAATGGGAATATAATGGTACTGTACATCAACTGTATGTAGACTTCCAAAAAGCATATGATTCAATTAAGAGGGAGAAGTTATATAGTATCGTACTGGGGTTCGGAATTCCTAAAACGTTAGTTAGACTTATACGAATGTGTCTAAATGGCAGAAAGAGTAGGGTGCGTGTAGGCAAACAGTTTTCGGACACTTTTGAAATCCAGAATGGGTTGAAGCAAGGAGATGCACTATCTCCTCTACTATTTAATTTTGTACTAGAGCATGCCATTAAATCTGTACAGAATGAGGAAGGCTTACACCTCAATGGTATTAATAAGCTGTTAGCTTATGCTGATGATGTAATACTCTTGGGCGATAGCGAGGAGATACTAAAGGACAACACGCACACACTATTGAGTAACACCAAGAAATTAGGACTGGAAGTAAATATCAATAAAACTAAATATATGGTCACAGGTAGAAATTCACTATATAATGGAAATGGACAGCTAATGACAAATGAGGGAAATTTTGAGGAAGTGGCTGAATTCAAATACCTAGGAACAATAATCACAAATAGGAATGAGATGCACAAAGAAATTAATCATAGGCTCAATTCTGGAAATGTGTGCTATTATGCATTGCAGAGACTCTTAATGTCCCAACTCCTTTCAAAAACGTTAAAGTGAAACTATATAAAACTATTATTCTACCAGATATATTGTATGGGTGCAAAACATGGACCCATACTTTAAGGGAAGGAAGGAGTTTACAAGTATTTGAGAATAAAGTACTTAGGAAAATTTTAGGAGCAAAGAGAGATGAACAGACAGGTGAATGGAGAAGACTAGTAAACAATGAACTACATGGTCTATATAGGGAGCCATATATAATAAGAACAGTTAAGTCTCGTAGACTGCGATGAGCAGGACATGTTGCACGTATTGAATGAAATACTTGGATGGAAGCTTCTTCTAGGAAAGCCAGGGGGAAAACGCCCAGTTGGTAGACCAAGAATGAGGTGGGAGAATAACATTAACTATGATTTGACGGAAGTAGATTATACAGGGAATGATTGGAAAACATTAGCTCAGGATAGGGATGTATGGATAGCTTATATCCGCGCCGTCATGAACCTACGGGTTCGATAGTGCCAGTGAGTAAGTAAGTAAGTGTAAATAGTAGGCTTAAATTCTGAAATTCTAAAGTATATGCTGGCTGCATTTAAACAAAAAAGTAAAATGGTTGGAAAAACAATATGGTTGCTATACCAAATGGTAATAACTGTTAAATATTCCATTAAAATGTAATGTAAAAATATTTAGAAAGTGTTTAAAATATTTTCAAGTGATAGTTAATTTTAATCCGTGAAAGTGAAATGAGATCAGAATGTGCAGGAGTTGTAGGAAGCTTCAGCCGCGATAAAATTATTATAAGTGATACCACGAGTGATTTCCAATTTATCCAGAGGATTTGGAAATCAAGAGTGGCATTTGTTAGGCCTATTTAACGAATAAAATTAAGCTGTTTACTCACAAATCATTATTTAAGTATAGTTATTTTAAAATATTTTAATATTTAATATAAACGTCGATGTTTGAAAACAAATTAGAAATCTTTGGTTATGCTTCTTTTGTTCATCCCCTGCAACTAGATCATAATATTATTTATTGCCAAATAGGATAGGAATATTGTAAGAATGCACCCTAGTGGAGATAAAATGAAACACATCAAACTGTATATTATAACCAACATTATAGGTTATTAATTATTTTTTAGGAAACAACTCCGTAAAATCAGTATCTGAAAACACAATTATTGAACACCCAATTATCAATAATGTTTAGTTCGAAGGTATCTGTTCAATATTTGCTATAATCAACGTACTTGTTCGAGAGTCTGTAACTGCAAAATAATGTTATTACCTGTCCATAATATTAAAAAGGAGGCGCTATCTTTAATATGATGAACAGAAGTAGATAAATATCGAGCTGAAACACGACTGTGATTGGTTGTAAAACAAAATTCATTGAAACGTGATTGGTCATTGAATCCCATTTGGGGCATGAGTTAAATAGTCAGTATGATAAATTGTTTTATTTTTTATCCAATTCGTAGTTACAAGATCATATTCCATCTGAATTAAAATATATGTTGTTTGAGAAACTAATTCAATTGTTTTCATTTATTTTGGAAAAAAGCTGAGAAAGTTAATATACAATTTATATTTGTGGGGCGGTTGGATAAATGTTTTGCATAATAAAACTTCATTTACACATACGATAAATAATTTGTTTTAAAACCTAAATTTAATGACGTTATGCATCAACCGGCTATTCTCCATTATGTAAGTTTTGGAAAAAATATTTTTAAAGTTTAAGTTAATCTTCAATATTTATTGTTGTGCCAAACTAACAATACTGGATATTGCAAGTTATTTTCCTTCTTTGACAGTTGTGCAACAACCATCTAAAATGGGGAATACCTATTTGGCGCTTAGCTTCAGGATTCAAAACTTAGATTAACATTTACGGAGATCTGGTTTCATAGTTGTTTGTTACAAAACATAAAATCTCTGATAGGACTGGTGGCGTTTACATTTTTTTTATTAATACGGTTGTATTAGAGCTAAGAGTGTTACTTCGTCAGTCAGTGCAACAACATGTCTATATTTTAAACGGCGCTTAGTCGGTTGATTCAATTAATATTTGTTTAAATATTGTCAAACAAAAATTAAGGTTTTATAAAATATCGAGTTATTTTTTATTGAAATGATGGTTTAAAGTGATGTATGAAGTCTATTAATTTGACTGGATGAAATAACATTGGCACGTCTTGACTTTACACTGCTTCCACTATTATTATTATTATTATTATTATTATTATTATTATTATTATTATTATTATTATTATTATTATTATTATACTATCGTCGGAAAACTGCAGTTTACAAATATATATTTTGCGCCATAGTCCGTTTTGTCGTACTTACAGCAATGACGACCATGATTCAAAGTTCAACTTCCTACATTTCGGGGATGCCAACGTAAATAAGTATACTGTAATATTACATATTACAAACGCGCATGTGGGAAGTAAAACCACTGCCCTCTATGTATACTACGTACAATTTATATACAAAAAAACCAAAAGGTAGTGTTAATACACATTATATGTAACAAATCACTGCATTTTAAATGAACCCAACTTTATTTGGAACAATATAAAACAGTAAATACGTACCTGCCGCCATTTTATGACTAGACTGGTATCACGACCTCCCGTTGTTGCAACTAATAAACATTGCCCACTCTATTAACATTAGTCAATTATTTATAATGAACTCAAATATTCCCAACAAAGATGTTATTATTTTACTATTATGTATTATTTTGAAAACATCATCGCATAAAAAATAATGTACAACGCACGTTTGTGAAGTGTTTTACAGAATCTCGGAAATTGAAAACCTCGATATCACTCGGTTTTTAAACATTATCCTCAGTTCTGTGAAAACCACTTCCCAACCTCGCTTCGTAATATACTATTAACTACATGTTGGATATTTATTCATCATCCACTTCAACTCACTTAATGAGGACCTGTTACCCTTGTCTCATAGAATGAGTAAAAAACTGAATAAGTCGTTATAATGCTTGGCTATTGTAAGGGAAATAAGTAATATCAACAAACAATAATAAAATAATAATACATTTCCTTGCACTATTGAACCCATAGGTTCATGGTCGCACGGACGTTAGTAGTAGTCCTGGTCGCTCCACTGGGAAGCATAGGGCCTTGAAGCAGCTCGTCAACGCACTCTGTTTGCCAATGCCTTAATTTCATTTCAACTCATCCTGCCTGTTCAGCTTCATCCCTGATGGCATTACTCCATGTCTTCCTCTTCGCCTTTTCATTCCTTGGGATTTCCGCCATTTTTGTGATGATATCATTCTCTCTCCTTAACCCGTTTTCATTTTCTAAATTTGATTTCTTTACAAATTTCACCTTGATACTATCTTCTCCAAAGTTCTTTATTTGTTATAATCTCTGGCCACCATATACCGAAGATATCTCTCAGGCAACAATATACAAAGATTTGCAATGTCTTTCCAATTTGTTTTGTAGCCTTCCAAATTTCACAGCCCTATAATAAAATTTATTTCACATTTGATTTATATAATCTTAGTTTAAGTCTTAAAACTTTATACTCAAATACCGTTACTTCTAATATCTTTTCCTCCAATAAAATAAGAGTCCATGTATCGCATCCATGAAATATAACTTGGAGAATAACAGTTTTATATATTTTCAGTCTAAATTTTTTTTGAGAGGAGTTGGGACGACTTGTGTCCCTCCAATATATAATAGCATACATTTCCAGAATTAGGCCTACGTTTAATTAATTTGTGCTTCTCGTTCCTATTTGTAATTATTGTTCCAAGGCATTTGAATTCAACTACTTTCTCAAAATTTGCCTCACTTGTTATTAACTGTCCATTATTGTTTATCATTATACAGGGTGGACCGCTCGAATGGACCTAATTTCAATTGCTTGTTACTGGCAAACGGTTGAAGATAGAAACTTAAAACAACGTTCATATTACAGAAAAACTCACCAAGTTTTGATATCCAGATCACCACATCTCTATATGAGCCCCAGCAGTCACTGTGACGATATCAAAGCGATGAACAATTTCTTGCCAAGTACGTTGGAGTATGTCTTCTGGAATGTTCTCAATAGCCTCTATGATGCGCTCACGAAGATCACGAAGGTCTTTGACTGGGGTGGTGTAAACTTTATCTTTGACATAGCCCCAGAGAAAGAAATCCAGTGGTGTTAAATCGGGAGATCTCGGGGGCCACGCGATTGGTCCTCCCCTACCAATCCAACGGCCAGGGAAAATGTTGTCCAAAGTCGTACGAACTTCATTGGACCAGTGGGGAGGAGCACCATCTTGCTGGAAAACGATGTTAGGCTGCAGTTGTTCAATTTGTGGAAAGAAGAACTGCTCCAGCATGTCAAGATATGTGGTACCACGAACAGTTTTCTCGGCGAAGAAAAACGGTCCAATGACCTTATTATGTGACAAACTGCACCAAACATTCATCTTCGGACTATCACGAACATGCTCTTGAATAGCGTGAGGATTCTCCGATCCCCAGATCCGCACATTATGCCGGTTTACCTTGCCTGACAAATGGAAAGTGGCTTCGTCCGAGAAGAAAATCTTGGTCATGAAGTCAGGATCAGCGCCGAGACGGTCCAGCATCGTATTGGCGAATTCCACTCGTTTCGGCATGTCATTCGGCTCCAGACGTTGCACTAACTGCACTTTATATGCGTGCAGTTTGAGGCGTTTGTGGACAATCCGTTGTAATGTCGATTTTGGTATTTGAAGTTCCCGCGAAGCTCTTCTTAATGACTTCCGGGGGCTTCGCTCAAATGCGGCTTGAACATTTGCTACCATTTCATCGGATGCTCTGCGACCACCACCATGCTTCTTCAACACAGATCCTGTAGCTAATAATGTATCACGCCACTTCTTTATGCTTCTAGCAGTTGGAGCATCACGGTTAAACACACGCCGGAACTCCCTTTGAACTCTAATGATTGATTTAAACTCCGCATACCACAAAACAGCTTGCGCTTTCATCTGCGGAGTCGCCATTTTCACAAACAATTAAATCTAAGAACGAGAAACGTATCTTTGTGCCATCTACCGACAGGATTCGAAACTTGGTGAGTTTTTCTGTACTATGAACGTTGTTTTAAGTTTCTATCTTCAACCGTTTGCCAGTAACAAGCAATTGAAATTAGGTCCAGCTTGCGCTTTCATCTGCGGAGTCGCCATTTTCACAAACAATTAAATCTAAGAACGAGAAACGTATCTTTGTGCCATCTACCGACAGGATTCGAAACTTGGTGCGTTTTTCCGTACTATGAACGTTGTTTTAAGTTTCTATCTTCAACCGTTTGCCAGTAACAAGCAATTGAAATTAGGTCCATTCGAGCGGTCCACCCTGTATAACTTAATATATTCTTATGTGTACTGTATATTTAATTGAATTAATAATAATAATAATAATAATAATAATAATAATAATAATAATTTTAAGGGAGGAAAGGAGATTACGATTATTTGAGAATAAAGTTCTTAGGAAACTTTTTGGACCAAAGAGAGATGAACAGACAGGTGAATGGAGAAGACTCCATAACAATGAAATACATGGTCTTTATAGGAAGTGAGATATAATAAGAACAGGTAAGTCTCGTAGACTGCGATGGGCAGGACATGTTGCGCGTATGGGGAATGAAAGACGTGCATGGAAGCTTCTTGTAGGAAAGCCAGAGGGAAAACGCCCAGTTGGTAGACCAAGAATGAGGTGGGAGAACAACATTAACTATGATTTGAGGGAAGTAGATTATACAGGGAATGATTGGAAATCATTAGCTCAGGATAGGGATGTATGGAGAGCTTATGTCCGCGCGGCCATGAACATTCGGGTTCGATAGTGCCAGTGAGTTAGTTAGTTAGTTAGGTAGTTAATTAGTTAATAATAATAATAATAATAATACTGTAATTAAAGCACAGTGCCTATATAGAGCAGAAACATTAATTTTGAACAGAAAAAAAAGGTACCGAAAATATAGAAAAAAAAATAATGCAAAATTATAAGAAAACGTTTAGTCCACAAGTCTTAGGTGAAGCATTTAGACTCAGAAGTAAAAAGGAAATAAAAATATATACAAACACCCATAGTGATATTAGAAAACGAAGGTTAACATTTTATGGCCATATTAAAAGAATGAACTCAAATAGGCTTACAAATAGATAATGGAATTCTACGAACACAGAAGTAAAGCTCCAGTGGATACTATGAAGTGGATTGATGAAGTCAAAAAGGACTTAAATTGGCAGAAATTACTAAAGACGATATCCCAAACAGAGATATATTAGAATTATGGTGAATAAGTGGCAAGTTGACCAAGAGGACAAACCGAAGAAAAGAACTGGAACAACTTGGACAGATGATAGAAAACAAGCTCATAGCAAATGAATGAAAGAAATTTGGGCTCAAAGGAAACACCTCTAAGTAGTTTGAGTAGTCCTACATGGGCTCATTCGCAATAAAAAAATAATAATGGTAATAGTAATAATAATAGTAATAATATTTTTGTTATTCTCTCCTGGTTGGTAGAACTGTAGCCCACTTACAATTCGTCTCGAAACGAGTGTCTGTTATGGCCGATTATTTCTTTACCAAAGAAAAACTCGATTATTTTTGTTTAATCTACATTATTTATAATACATCTTGAAAAGGCGCTCTTCAATTCAACAGGTCGGTCCTGATTGACTAGTGATTATCATAGTCTTTTCAGGTTTCGAGTTTCGCACTTGCAATTCTGGCTTAGGTGAATGGATTTTTAGGAATATAAAATTCCTATATACATCATTGGAAAGAGAAATGTGCGATTGATACCATATCATAGACGTACAGCTTGTAACAGATCCTAAAACCCAGAAAAATAAAAAATAAATTAAAAAAAAATAGAGAGACAACTGTGTAAGATTCGTCAGTCCATTGACGCCTGCATTTGAATAGGACGCTGATTATCCCACTTGTATCCTATTTTGTTTGAGTTTACTGTTTTCAATATTGAGATCTTAGCTTTCTCTTACTTTTTCGACTTCAATAAAAAAAACTGCATTAACAAAATCATATATGGCTGGTCTGTGGAGATTTCGAGATTATTAGACTATTATTAGACTATTACTCGGTCCTGCAAGCTGGTTTCACAAAATACCCTTGTTTGTTATGTGAATGGGATAGCAGAGCTAGGTCAGAACACTGGGAAAGGGATCAGTGGCCACGTAGGACTAATTTAGTACCGGGCGAAAAAAATATAAGGAGCGAATCTCTGATTGATCCGTCAAAAGTATTGTTGCCACCACTCGATGTAAAATTAGGTTTACTGGACGAATTTAATAAAAACTCTAGATAAGGACAGCGAGTGCTTTGAATACCTTTACGGTATATTTCTTTCATTATCTAATGAAAATGTTAAAACTGGTGTCTTCGTTGGCCCACAAACTCGAAAACTGGTGATGGACAGTCAGTTCGAGAAGTGAGTCGAGAAGTGAAGTTGCCTGGAATGCTTTCAGAAACGTTTTTTTTTTTCATTTCCTTGGAAATGAAATAGACCCAAATTATGTTAACATAATGAAAGTGATGCTACAAATTTACAAACAGATTGGTTGCAACATGAGTGTCAAAGTTCACTTCCTTCATTCTCATTAAAATTACATATTTCCCTGATAACTTAGATAATTTAGGAGATATTAGTAATAAAAAGGGTGAAATATTTCACAAGTTTATAAAAAAAATATGTAAATTATGTATCGAGGGAAGTGAAGTGTTAACAGGATGGGTGACTATAGCTGGATGTTAAAAAGGGTCTGCGCTGAACAACATGCGAGAAGATCAAAGATGAGAAAATTTGAAATGCAATATTGAGGTAAAGTTATGAATGTGCTTATAATTATTAATTATTATTACAAGACACTATTTTAGATTATATTAAAACTCAGTAATTAAGATGGTACGGACATGTCCAGCGAAAGGAAGAGTATCGACTACCAAAATCTGTTTTGGAATGGAAACCTGATAGAAGACGAAGCAGAGGAAGACCTAAAACCTCCTGGAGTCAGGAATATGTTTATACATGAAGGAGAAATATCTACAACCAGGATATTGGATGGACCGACAAAATTGGCTATTAGGAATCGGACGATGTCAAAGACATTAATCAACCGATGATCTGTCTATCTATTATCAAGTAATGTTTATTAGAGATAAATAAATTCTGGCCTAGTTTTTCATTCAAAATTATTGTTGAATGTAATTTTTATTACGTTCCACAAAGGCATAATTCCATTTTTAGTTATTCATGAAAATTTTGAAAACCTGACGTGAAGGGTGAAAATGGATATCATTTTAAAATTTAAGAAAGAAAAGTTCCGTTTAGATTCACCTATCAGTAAAATAAAGTAAGTTTTAAAATGCAGAACGATGTTATTCGTGTTCGTTTTCTTGGCAATATTAAGATGAAGTGACGGTTACCACAAATGAATGTTTACATTCAGAACACAGGTTAAGTTAGGATGGGTTAGGTACGGTTAGGTTAGATTATATTAGGTTAGGTTATGTTTTAATTTAATAAGTATAAAGCACAAAATATGCATTATTAGTAATATATATAGTAATCTATATAGTTTATTTTGTTCATTTGTCACTCAGTTGGGTCAGGGATGATTGTCTGTTCTCGCACCATATGGCGTGGTATCTTCCCGCACCACTCGCACTTACACTCGTTCGTCGGTTGGTGATATCTTGGTCTTACACACTTTGAAGTGGAAACCGTGCGTCGCTAGTCTTGTCACTGCGTGTCGAAGGTCATACAGGGGTTCTATCCAGTCTTTGTGTACCATCGCGTCCGTGCAAAAGAAGTCATCCCATATCTCTCTGCGCTTCCTTTGCATGTCTTTCAGTAGTTTCTCATAGTTGGGGGTGGATTGCAGTAGAAGTTGTTGTCTCAAGTCCTCCACCAATGGTAACTCTCCTGTCAGTATATACGCTAGGCGTGAGGGTGTGAACTTCGATAGGCCCAGAGCTCGTTTGTGGTACGTGCTCTTAATTTTTTCTAGGTCTGCTAGATTCTGGTAACTTAGGTGCGTCCATATATTTTCTAGTCCATAAGTTGCTACCGGGACTATTTTCAGCTGAAAGAGTTTCAATGCTGTCTGCAGTGACATCTCCCGGAGGTGCCTAATGTCGCTCATTGCTCTTACTGCAGCATTCTGTCTGTCTTTAATATGTGCTGTGAACGTTGTCCCTGTCGTCTGCATCGTTACTCCAAGGTATTTGAACTGTTTTACTGATGTCAGGTTTTTCCCTTTGTATGTTAGGTGTGCCTCTTTACCTCCTTTTCTGAAGGTCATTGTAACTGTCTTTGATTCATTGAGGGTTAGGTCATGTCTTTCTGCCCAGTCCGCTACACCATTGAAGGCTTTCTGTAAGTCCCCAAGACTTGTGGATGACAGAGCCATGTCGTCTGCATAGAGGTAGATATTTACGTTTGTTGGGATTGTTCTTGTGACGTCAGCTGTGGCCAGGGTGAACAATAATGGGCTGAGTGGGTCCCCTTGTAGGACGCCGTTCGTCTGTTGTATTTCTTTGGAGTTGGTGATGTTATCCGATATTTCGATGCAGTTGTTGCTTAGTAGATTTCTGACGAGTTTTAATTCGTGGTTGTTTCTTCCTAGCATGTCTTCTAATTTGTCGATTAAGGTCTGTCTGTTTACATTGTCGAATGCCTTAGAATAATCCAGGAAGGCGGCATACAATTTTCCACCCGGTCTCATAAGGGCTTCCTCTATATCTCTTTGCAGGCAACCGATCGCCTGCATAGCTGATCTTCCCTTCCGGAAGCCGAGTTGTTCTTCTGGTATTTGCGATTCTACTGCATTTGTGATGCGGTCACATAGTAGTCTGTTGAGTAGCTTTAGTACTACTGACTCCAGGGCAATCTCACTATACGAGTTCGGGTCGCCGCTGTCTCCCTTCCCTTTGTACAGCATTTTTACTGTCGCCTTTCTTCACGATTGTGGTATAGTGCCCTGACGTAGGCAAGCGTTGAATAGAGTCGTTATGCATTTTCCTAATTTTTCGATGGAGTATTTCAGGTGCTCATTGAATATAAGATCGGGGCCGCATGCCTTGTTATTCTTCAATGCCTTTATGGCTGATATCACCTCAACTTCTGTGAAAAGCTCTGGGTCTTCTAGGATGTCGTTTGCTGGCTTGGTGTGGGGCGGGTCTCCTTGTTTTGTAGAACTTTCGTTAGGTGAGCTTCCCATGTTTCCATGGATATATTTCTTTGGTATTTAGGCTTTCTAGGTTGGAGTGCCTTGTATGGGTTGGCTTCTTCCTCTTCTACGAGTTTCTTTTCTATTTCCTTTTGAAAAATTTTCTTTGTCGATTTGATTATTTGTTTGTATTTTTTTCTGTTGATGTGATATACTTGTAGGTTTTCGTATGTCGGGGTTTTCCGTGCTGTATGCAGCGTTTCTAGGGCCAGTCTGCGGGCTTTATAACAAGTTTCGTTGAACCATCTCCATCTCTTCGCCTTTCTTGGTCTGTTTATTAGCGGTTCTGCTGCTTGACTTATTATCCTACCTATCTGGCGTGTTGCCTCGTCTAAGTTTCCCTCTACGATTTGCAATTGTATCTCGTTGATGCTTTGTTGGCTTATGAGTTCTGTGTTTATTTTCCTAGATACTCTCTGTTGTGGCTTGGTTGGGTTCGTCTTCTTCTTTTGCAATTCACATGTGGTTATAACTTGTAGGTGTTTTCTTCTGACTTCTTGTGATTTAATTGTAATATCCTTCAGGTTTATGAAGACTAGATCAATGGCGCTTGCTCCGTTCGGGCACAGGTAGGTTATCTGATTCCTATCGTTCACGATGGTTAGCCCTTCTTGTTCTAGATATTCCATTACTTGATTAGTTTTTAGGGATAGCTTGACTGTCCGGCAATTTAGGTCCCCTGCTAGTATCAGTGACTCTTTCGATGTTGTCTTTGCCAGTGCAGTTGAAATTTTCTCCTATTATGTCGCTGGCAGTCATGTCCGAAATATACACCCATGAGTGTACACAGCCTCGTAGCTACCAATAATATGTTGTCTGTCTGATGTACGATTGAGAAAGTCGCCAGCTTCGCCCTCAGCATGCACCCTAGATTGGTTAGACTAGGTTAGGTTATGTTACGTTAAGATTGGTTAGGTTAGGTCAGGTTAGGTGAGGTCTGGTCAGGTCAGGTCAGGTCAGGTCAGGTTAGGTTAGATTAGATTAGTTAGCTTGGTTTGGTGAGGTTCGGTTAGGTTTGATTAGGTTTTTTGTTTAGCTTTTTACTGTTTGACTGGAGTGTTCACGCAACCTTGTTTGATTCAGTAAGTTGAGCTTAGGTTAGGTGAGGTTAGGTTAGGGTAAGTTAGGTTTGGGTAGGTTAGTTACGATTAGGTTCGGTTCGGTAAATTTAGTTAAGTTTAGGTTATGTTAGTTCAGTTTCGGTTTGATTCGTGTGTTTAATTTAGTTTAGGTTTGGTTAGGTAAAGTGCTGGTTAGGTTAGGTTTCATTTGGTTATGTTAGGATCGGTTAGATTAGGTTAGCTTAGGTTAGGTTCGGTTAGGTTCGATTCGGATCGGTAAGATTAGGTTAGGTTAGGCTCGGTAAGGGTAGGTTTTGTTTCGGTTTGGTTAGGGTGGTCACTCCACCCTTGCTTGGTTAAGATATTTCCCATATTTAAGACACAAATGTATGCTATATTTTCATATACCACAATCAATATGTTGATCGGATTACAGGAACCGAATACCACAAACAAAAATCGATACAATGTAGCTAGCCTCGCTGGATCTTGGTTTTCAGTATTGAAGGTCCATCACAAAATACAGCATAAAACACACATAGCAACACATATGTCCACTTAAATTAAGTTACAGAGAGGAACCGTTTAATGAATAAGAGTCGATAGTTACAAATAGGAATGAGATGAACAAGTAAATTAAACATAGGCTCAATTCTGCAAATGCATTGGAGAGAATATTATCATCCCAACTTCTCTCAAAAATCGTTAAACAGAAAATATATTAAACTGTTGTCCTCTCAGTTAATTATATGGACGTGAAACATGGACTCTTACTTTAAGAGTAGAGACAAGATTACGAGGATTTGAGAATAAAGCTCTTAGGAATAGTTTTGGACCAAATGGAGGCAAACAGGTGAATGGAGAAGACTACAATACACTGAGCTATATTATTGTTATAGAGAACTAGATATAATAACAGTTAAGTCTGTTAGATTGCAATGGGCAGGACATGTAGGGCACGAACTGGAAATGAAAGACGAAAATTGAAACTTTTAAAAAACAAGACGGAAAACGCCCAGTAGGTATACAAGGATGAGGTAGGAAAATAACATTAACCATCATTTAAGATAAGTAGATTACACACGGGATGATTGGGAAACATTAGTTCAGAATTTATCATTTTGATAGTGTCATTGAGTTAATTAATTCATAATAAATATTTGAACCCAATACAATTCCATGACGATGCTGGTGGGGGTATTTGTGTTTTTCAAGTCCCCAGAAACCAAACTAGCAATTATATAGTTACATAGTTATTGTTAGAGCGCCCTTGCTAGGAAATCTTGGCGAGAAACCGCACAAAGAAGGTATTCAGAAGAAAATGTCAGATAGCATCAATGTCGAAAGGAAATTGTGACTTTTCAGCGTTAGAAATGGTGGAAGAGAGATCAGCGGGTAGGAGGAACACTTTAGCCGTTAAAAAGGCGACTCTCCTACGGGAGAAAAGTTTAAACAAACCAATACGTTCAAATGGTGTTATGTCATAATTAATAATCAACGACACTATTTAAAACCTAAACTAATTCGTGTCGCAATTATTATCTAGGGAAGAAAGCACCAACAATTTTACACAGAGACCTCTTCTTACAAGTTTGGTACTATCGTACGTGCCATAAATCTAGATTATATTGGAAATATTTGCGTTCATTATAAACAACTGACTGAAATTAGCAGTCTGGCCGTATATACACTAAATGCTGAAAATAATTCAGTTGTGACTACAGCAGGCAGTGACACCAATCGGGGATAAAATGGCGGAAAGAATGAATTTATTGATTAATATCGTTTGAAATGAAGCTCAGTTGATTTAAAATGTAGTGATTTTTCTTCGTATAATGTATAATCACACTACCTTTTGGATATATTTTTGTATATACATCGTACGAAGTATATAAAAACGGCAGTGGTTTAATTCCGGCCCTGGGTCACTAATTTGTGATATTACAGTACAGTAATTTAGTTATTTACGCCTATAGGATGGCAACACCGAAATTTAGGAAATTCAACTTTCAATCTTGGTCGCCATTCCTCTGAGTACGACAGAACACACTATCGTGCAATAAATGACTGTACTATTGTGGTCTTTGTTACTAATGTTGACGTAATAACTGTATCGTAAGGAAGCAACGTCACTAAATGTGAAAATACAAAAAAACAGTTTTACAAATTAATTTTAAAATATATTAATATTTGAAAGATTGAGTTCAGAAGTATTTATTTTACCAATATATAGGCCTACCGTGGATATTTATTTATACGCCTTCCTCTATCGGGTAAATATTCAAAACCATTGTTATCATCTTTAAATGTAGGGAACAAGGAAATATCCAGGAAAGTCACTTTTCGGCCAGTGAGGCGATTAGAAACAAAGGGAAATAAATGATTTTTTCTCTTGACAAACGGGGTGTGTTTAAGCATTAATGTATTTTTACAATTATCTGGGGGAAAACACTCATCACTCGAAGTTATCATTTTGAATTACCTATTATTTTCTTATACAACTTCAACTTTAAAACTGTTTTCTCAATACTGTACAACTTGCACTTTTGCTCCTAACCTCATCAATTATACAACGTACAAACCTTTTTTAAACAGCATGTGCCAAATTTGGTAGGTAAATTAACCCATAATTATACAGATTCCTTTAATCCCTCAGATTCCTAAAATATAGTGCTTTCCGTTGAGAATATAATACTATATTTCGACAATAAAGTGACTAACGTACTACTATTCCTGTCCCTCAAATGTGTATTAATATATCACGTGATGCATTGCATATGCATCTGAAAGCTAACTCATTGAAAATAAAAACAAATGTATTGTAAATTTGCAATAATATCTGTTTTTCATTCTTATGGATAACATTTTCATTCATTTTGTTTTTAAAATAACATCTCCTTCTTTAAAATAAACAAAACCTCATGCCGCGAGAGTCTTGCAAGACAATTGATCTATTAATTGGCTGACCTCTCGTGTCATTTTATAGAGGTAGGTAAAAGTGTGTAAAGTAATCCCACTACAGGCCACAGACGATAATTTAAACAGTATATGGTTGGTATGTGGTCAAGATGTCTTCTAATTTTTACAATCGTTATTTATTAGAGCTGCCCAAATTCATCGCGATCCTGGTTGGGCACCGATCTTCTTACTATCTAACTCACTGGCTCGATCGAACCCGTAGGTTTATGGTCTCTCCATATATCCCTTACTGAGCTAATATCTTCCATTCAACCACTGTATAATCTACTTCCATCAAAGCATGGATGTTTTTTATCCCACCTCAATCTTGGTCTACCAACTGTGCGTTTCCCAAAGGACACCGATCTCCTACTGATCAATTTTCCGTGAGAAAATTCCTTCTCCATAGAGACTTGGAGTTTCGTGGACCAGAGACAAGACATGATACATTAGGTCGTCGGATTTTTCGATTCCTGTATTAATTATTATAAATAGAAATCTTCGCATTAATGATTTTCTTACGTCTATTGCTTTCTTTGTTCATTAACTCCAGGTTATGTACATACTTAGAATATCGTACTTATTGATTTTTTCTACCTTAATGATTTTCCCTCATTTGCAAGTTAATACATGACATTCAGACTACAATATTATACACTACGTAAGTTAGTTATTTCGGTAGATGAACATAATGTTTCAGGTCTAGTTTAATGTAAAAGTTAACAAAACAAATTTCATAAAACATCACGAAACGTCTTGAAAGAAGTGAGTATGTAAAGGCATCAAGTTATGTGGTGGAAAGCTCTCATCACCCCAAGTTATATATTTGTGTAAGTGTCAAGCTATGACATTACAGAGAGCTATTGAAAATGTAGATGGTGGCTGACGCCTCTTTAGACAATTGGATACTATTTATCTCCCGAGTTTTCAGTACTGCTTGATGGACATTTTTAGTCAAGTAAATATATCTTGTATTAATTGATTTTAGAGGCTGAGTAGAACCCAGTGATATGATCCTACCACAATGGTTGGTAATGTGGTAAAAATCCTGACCGCATCTGGAATCGAACTCGCGACTCCCGGCTTATAGTCTATTGCCTTATCAAATTATGCACCGTGTTTCTGACTATTTTTTCCAGAATATATTAATGAATTTCTCCTATTCCATTTTGATGATCTTATTCTTCTTCTTCCTTCAACGTATTAGGCCAAGGCCTGTTACGATCCTATAGAAAATTTTCCCTCCAGCGTTTCATAGGACGGCCCTGTGATCTTCGTCCTCTTGGTATATAATTATAAACAGCTTTGGGGATCCGATTTGAACTCATTCTTTCAATATGGTGTTTCCAATTTAGTTGGTACTGTTTAATATATTCCAAAATTGGCGTAGTTTTCAATTCTTTTAAGATATCGGCGTTCCTTTTCCGATCCCATCCGGTGTAACCCGCTGTTCTGCGCATGAATCTCATTTCACAAGCCGTTATTCTGCTTTCATGTTGTCTTTTTAGTGTCCATGCTTCACTACCATAGGTCAACACTGGTCTAGCCAAGGTGTTATATAAACGTAATCTGGTG
The DNA here is from genome assembly GCA_030220185.1 of Diploptera punctata. NCBI lineage: Eukaryota > Metazoa > Arthropoda > Insecta > Blattodea > Blaberidae > Diploptera > Diploptera punctata. The sequence goes on from JASPKZ010008298.1 coordinate 241,223, forward strand.
TTTTTTTGTACAAGGGATGGTTTCATAACTTGATTAATAATTCCTAAACTTTTATTATAACTAGTAACTTTTTCCAGGGATATCTTTTTCATCCCAGATAGATGATCTTATTTAATACACTAATTCACCCTCTTTTTTTATTTTACCCTAAATGATTTTTTTGACCACATTTTTTATGCTGGGCGGATGAAAATAAATATGAACGAGAAATAAACATTAAATAGGTACAAGATGACTTGCCTAGCTGAGTGTTTAGTTATGACTCCGGTACACAAGAAGGTAGTCAAAGAACAACACAATATAACAAACGCATATCATACCCAAAGTTAAGTTAGAAAGAGGAAATGTTTAATTAATAACAATCCTAAAAAAAAATGATCTACGACCATCAGGGATTCCATGACCCTGACGATAGTAGGAATATTTCGAGCTAAATCAGAAGTACCATGGCAGTATTGGAGAAACCTTGAGCGAGAAACAAAATAATAAATTAATCTCTAAGAACGTGTCAAACTGCATCAATGCCGGAAGAGAAAATTTGACTTTCCAACAAAAGATGGCAGAAGAGAGATCAATGGGCAGGAGGAAAATGTTAGCCGAATAGAAGATAATCTTCTACGGGATATAATCTTACATAAACCTAGCGTTCCAAGTTATAGTTTGGATGTTAGAACCCACTCCAAAAATAATCCGAGAAAAGAAGCTAGACTATGTATAGTCGGGTAAAACTTAGTTTTAAAAACCTAAAATTCATTCAGTGTTATGATATAATTTCTAATTAAGGACGGCTCTTTAACATCTAAGATCATTAGTGTACAATTCAAATCTGAGCGAGAAAGGATAAACATATTTTGTTCCGAGTTATGTTTCTTCACAACGTGAGGTTCTTTTACGTTCCGTAAATATATTCACGGTACCGAAGTATTTGGTGACTTTCCGACGGAACCGGTACTCAGTATTTTTGCGACCTGTAAATCCACAGATCTCTGAGAGTTTGAACTCGTGACCCTGGGATCCAGATGGACGCATGGTAACCATTAGTCTAGTCGACCAAGATTTTCTATGACGTTCAAGAAGAAGAAGAAGAAGAAGCAGCAACATTGGACAAAGAGAATATATTTGATATATTTTTTCTATTTGCATGAATATTACATAATTACTAACCAACTCACTGGCATGATCGAACACACAGGTTCATGACCACACGGACATAAGCTCTTCATACATCCTACCCTGATCTAATGGTTTCCAATCATTCCCTGTATAATCCACTTCCATCAAATCATGGTTAATATTATTCTCCCACGTCATTCTTGGTCAACCAATTGCGTGTTTTCCTTCTGGTTTTCCTATAAAGAAGCTTCCACACACATCTTTCATTCCACATTCTTGACACATGTCCTACCCATTGCAATCTACTGGACTTAACTATACTTATTATATCTGGCTTCCTATAAAAACCATGTAGTTCAATGTTATGTAGTCTTCTCATCTCTCCATTCACCTGTCTGATTAACTCTCTTTGGTCCAAACGTTTTCCTGACAACTTCCACCCAATGTCAAATTAACAAAATTTTAACTTAGTGTCACATTTTTATGAAGATAAAGCTGTGATTTGAGAATTTTTAAACATGGAATTCCACGAGAAAATTAAATGTTATTTTTTTGTTTTATTCCATATTGGGCTTTTCCGCTATGTATAGTTAATCCATCCATAGTAATTCTGTCCGAGGGCAGGTCTTTCATTGCAATCATAGCATTTTCAAGCTATGATTTGCAGCTTTACAATGGATTTATAGGTGTGGTAGCTATCAATTGCTTTCCACACCAGACTAGGATGATGATGATGGCCGGATGATTTTCGGGGACCGTTGTGCCCTAAGCTTCCTGTCATTTTTCTAACAGGTGAGGAAAAACCCCGAAAAAAACCTCACCCAGGGTCCTATCCCGACCGGGAATCGAAGCCGGGCCCGCTGCGTGATAAGACAGCACGCTAACTCGGTGGACGTATAGTTAATATGAATACATCAATTCCAACCCTCAGGGGTCCTCATCTAGGGGATATGTGGATGGCGACCACAAGGTGCCCAAGCTGAGCAAAACATTTCTTCCACTTACCTGTGTTTTGCACTCTTTTAACTTTACTATCTAACCTCTCTTGGTTAACTCTTGTTTTTTCGACTCCGACGCTATTAGGGCATCTGAGGGCTAGGGAGTCTTTCCTTTCTTCCATTTCTTCTTTCCTTTATTTTGTTTTCTTCTCCAGAAAAGCCTGACCAGAGGCTATAAGATGGCAGCCCCATCACTGGTCTTGCCTTCCTTTGGCCAGCAACCAATCGAAGGGACTATTATTATGCTTTCAAGTCTTATACGAGAATTACCCGGCGAGGGAAAATTTTCTATAGGATCGTAACAGGCCTTGGCCTAATACTTGGAAGGAAGAAGAAGAAGACATCAATTCCAATAACCTCACACTTTGTACGTAGGGCACGTTTATGTGACCACTTGTCCGGAGAAGGATTTTAACTATGGATCATACACTCACTTTTTTAACCACACAAGGACATGACGGGCCTCGTTGAATGAGCGATCAGCTCAATACCAGGGCCTCCTCCAAGGCAAAACAACACTAAGACGAAACACACCATCTACACACCTATTTATACTAAACATGGCGAATATGATAATGATGGTCTGGTGAAGTTCGGGGAACATTTTGCCCTAATAATTTACAAAGAATATAACTTTCATATAACATTTGTATAAAGTGCGCCTTGTTCAATAACAAATAGGCCTAATTATGCAATAACTTGCGAGTACGTTACGAAGCAACGCCACTAAATGAGAAGTTGAAAAATATTTTAAATTAATAAAATATTAATATTTCACAAATTGAATTCAAAACTGTTTTGTCTATAACTTTATACTGCTACGAATTTTAGACAGATCAATGACAAACGCTTTTTTCTATCAGGTAAATATTAAATCCATATTCAGATACCATATTTACCGTTTAAATGGCTGACATAGCTAGCTCATTCAGTAACGTAACAAATGTGTCTCTAAACTTACAAATATTTTATTTTACCTTACTTTAGATAATATTTTGTTATTATGCTTTAACATTTAGCCATTCCTATCTTTAAACAAAATTGAACTCATGGAGCGATGAGTGTGCAAGACACTTGGTGTAACAGCCGCAGTCCACTGTCATTTCAGAGAGGTAGACGTTATAGCCATGTGCGATAAGTGGAACCCGTCGGATTCCCAAAATGTTATACACGGTATATATCGGTATATTCCTAACAATTCTAGGTGGACACCGTTCCACACTAGCCGACATCTAATAATACATCAATGTCCACCTGCTGTGGTCTCGAGGTAGCGTGCAGCCTTTTCACGTAGCTGGCCCGGGTTCGATTAACGGTCGGGGCAGGCTCCTGGGTGAGGTTTGTTTCGAGGTTCTTCCTTACCTGTAAGACAAATGTCACTAATCATAGGGCACAACTGTCCCCGAAAATCATCCGGCCATCACCATCATCCTTCACCGGTGTAGAAAGCAACGGGAAGCTATCACACATATAATTCCCTAGTGAAGCTGAAAAGCATAGCATGGAAATTCTATGATTGCAATGAAAGACCTGCCACCTGGCAGAACTACTATGGATGGATGAATGGATGGATGGATTAAATAATGCACTTTTTAAAAAATAAATTTGCCATTAGGCCTATGGATATTTAAACGGAGAAAACTATATATAATGTATCTACAATGGCGTAGCCAATTTTTGAGCCATGGCCTGACCTCTGCAAGAAGTTACTAGTGCAAGTTAAGTTTTAGTTACCTTATTTGCTCATAGGTGTCATGAATGGCATACCGTCAACACACACGAACCAATGAGACTACTAAGGTATTACTAGAATGTTGAGGTCGGTAAATTTTGATTAGAGGCTTCTTTATTCAGGATTAAGGATCTTTTACGTGCCTGAAAAATCTTCAGACTCGGGACCCACAGCTTAAAGTCTCTCCCGGAGGACTTGCTTCTTGGAATATTCCGTCCTAAAAATCCATGGACCCCGGCCGGATTTCAACCCGCGACCCTTGGAACCAGAGGTGAGGAGCATAACCACTGCATGATAACTATATATAATAACTATTTACATTTATAATGTGATTTTTGCCCTAAGTACAATTAACATATTTGTGAAAAGAAGAATTTTTTCATAAAATTGGACGAAATGCGCCTTGTTGCATAGCGACAGCACGAATGATATAATAACCGTAACGTTACGAAGCAACGTCATTCAATATGAAATAGAAAATTACGGTTTTAATTGATATTAATAAAATATTAATATTTTACAGATTGCATTCAAAACTGTTTAATCTGTGTAGCTGAGATTTACAGACAACGTTTCCTCTATCAGGTAAATATTAAATACATTTTCAAATATCTCATTTACCCACGTTTAAATATTCATTATTATGATATATCGTGATGCATATAAGGTATGTTAATTGAAATTATAACACATTTTATTCTCAAATTAGAAATATTCCATTTAATATTATTTCACAACATGTTATGTTGTTTATACTGTTTTTATTAAAATTCTACGTCCTTTAACAAAAGAAATACTTGTTTGCGGGAGAGGCCTGCAACTGTCTAACCACTTAGGACTATTATATTTTTTGAGAGGAAGTCGATAATCTAGATAGTATATGGATAACATGTGGTCAGCCTCAACCTGCAGCCGCTATATTTTAGAGTTATCATAATTCCTCATGATGCTGACTGGGTATCGGCCCCAAACTGGGCAAAATTGCACAAGAAAATCGTTCCTCATAGCGAGTGAAACCAACTCACGTACCGTAGCTCCGCGCCAAGGCATGCTGCTTCATCCCGATCCATTCTTAATTGTATGACACTTTCCGGGTCAATTATTTTCTTATGTCTCAAGTGGAGTATTTGAACAATTTAGGCGACCAAAAGTCGATTTACTGAAATTTATTCTAGACAGGAAAAACATAGCACATGTCAGAGCTGAATAATCAGGCGATAACACGTCACTCAATTTTCATCAGGCAGAGTGTTACCTTGAGTCTGTGTGACCAATCGAAAGTTGACCGTCTCTCACACTGCAAGTATCTTTCCTCGGCGCTCTTTGTACAAGCTTATGTTGCACATAAATTATTGCGTGTTAGGGATTATATTTTAAGCGGATAGTTATGGATTGTGATAAACCAGAGTAATTATTAACACATTTTAATTATTTTTATTCTCTTGACAACTATTTTGACTCAGATAAAGCTTCTTCAAATAGGGCAGTTTCTCGTTATTTTCTCAAGTACATATTTATCAAACTTGAGTATTTTAGTTATATTTCTGGACATTTTCCGCCACTTTCCTTTTTGTATGGTAGAAAGTTTAAAGTATTGGCTTCACGATTTCTTGAAAATCGATCGTGGAAATTCGCGGTTTTCCGAGATATTCAGGTTCGTTTAGGTATTAGCAACAAAGTGATATTTTAAACTACGTGATTATTTCTCGAATTTTGAAATTCTCGAATTTTGTTTTAGAGCCATCTTGCATCAGTATAATGACTCGATAAATCTGTTTAACATTATGAAACAGCAACATTTGCCGAATATTAACAAAATAAGATTTTTTAGGAAAACTGCCTTTTACACTTAACATTTAATCAGACAAACAAATAAAGAAAATGAAGCACAAAACTCACATTTTAAGTTCGAATTAAAAAGAAGATGGATAGCAGCACACAAGAAAGAGGAAACATTTCTTAATAAAGTAGCAATTAACTTGAAGGAATATTCACAATCCCGAAGGTAGTGAGTCTAACAGGACGGCCAACGAAAACATTTCTAGATTTGAACGAGAGAAGCAAAAGAAGAAAGCAGAGGTTTCACATGCCAGTAGAGATACGGGTGTCCTGACTTAAGCTGCATAAGCGAAGTTAGGTACTGCAGGAAGAAGCGATGGTTGTAAAGTACATGGAAGTAATCAATTCTTCAATGTGGGCAGGAAAATTATAAGAGAACACACTCTTATAGTCTTCAGAAAGGAGAATCATCAGTTTTAAGAACATTGATCATGTTTGTTGAAGATGGTTTTCTAAAACACAGTGTTAAATAACATGGAACACCGACAAAAAAACATGTATCCTTGCTGCAGTGTGTTGAAAAGGGAGACATGGATTGCTATCCGGATGAAGAATCACATCATGTTACTGACACTTTTACTGCAATTAATTTACACCAATTGTTGGATTTAACTATTACACGACTGCTGACATTTAGAAGAAGTAGAACAGACTTAAAATGAAGAAGAAAATACAACATTGGTGTTAATTTGCAACTGGGGTTGTGACAGATCGCAACAAACTCAATATATGTCAACTAGAAATTTCAGTATTATGCTGACTCAGATAGAAATATTCTTTTACAGTTATTTTGTGCCACTTCAATTAATTTTAGCGCAAATAAAAATAATGAAACCTACACGTGCTTAACATATTATCGCTAATTTCAGATCGTGTTCAGACTTGTGTAAGGCCACAACCTATAGAAAACGCACAATTTTTAAGCAAACTTCGGAAATACTACTTCCAGTCAAATCTGGGAATTAATTCTCAGAGCTGGTGAAAGTATCTTCTGATAAAGAACTGTGACTCTGGTCATCAAATCATCATCATCATAAAAGTGATCTTATGTAAGAATTTTTATGCAAATATAGTTTTTGGCCTTAACCGATTCCACATGAGCAAGTGGAAATATCTAACAAAATGACACATTTACTTGACATTGCACGTTCTGGACACAGATGGAATGTTTACTGCTTTAGCGGTGCTCTTATTCACGTACAGCTTCCCAAGTCTGATCACAGTGATTAATAATTGAACTACATATTTTAAAAACGTAAAGTACATTTTTTTTGCTGAAATGTACTATCTTTCTCTTAAAATACAACTAATTTAATAAGAGGGCACATTTACACTTAATTGAATTGCAAAATTAATTTTTCCGCCTAAATCGGCCAAATACCCCACTGTGTGCATCTATTGATTTCTTTACTTATAAACTCCAGGTTATGTGATTGTCGTATCCACATTTTAATACAATTATTTTCATTAGTAATTATATCTTTGTAGGTTCTACCGTTTTTTCCTACCACAAATTTCAATTCAGAATTTATCCATACTGATCTCATACATATTGTTCATTCGTCCCTGTGACGTCAGACATGATCCAACGGCACAATTATCGTTTACAGACTTCTATAAATGTAGGTGCTTCAGCTCATCTCATCTCACCCCTCATCCCGACACTAAGTTGGACACGAGTTGAGGATATTATATAATAATAATTATTTATCTTTATCAAGTTACACTACTGCTTAATGTTTATTATTTTGTCCTCAAACTTTAAAATTACACATTGTTAAGTTACGTGTAAATTGTTATTTTTCAGATTTATTTATGGATGTTCTGTAATTTTCATAATTTATAGTTCGGCATGTCTAAGTTTCATTTTCTTCTTCTTCTTCTTGCAAGTGTTGAACCGTTTTGGTTTGTTCCGGCTTCAAGTATTATAGCTGTTGTGTCCATCTTTTTCGTGGGCGTCCCGGATCTCTTCTTCCTCATCTTGGTTGATAGTTCAGACTTTTCCCAGGCAATCTGTTGTTATCCATTCTGCAGACATGTTCATACCATTTACTCCTACACTCATATTTTATCTGTCAAACCGCATATTTGGGTAGTTCTTTACGGTAACTTCACTTCGTTTTTTATGCATTAAAGTGTATCCTGCCAAAAATCGTAAATATTTCATTTCTGCTGCTAAGTTTCATTTTAAAAGCAAAATTATCTCGAAGTTCGGATGTACACGTTTTGTGCCGTAACCTACGTCTAGACATATTTAATAATAATAATAATAATAATAATAATAATAATAATAATAATACTTTATTTATTCTGGCAGAGTTAAGGCCATATTTAGTGTTTTATCAAAATATATTCTTCAATTTACTTTTAATGGTGAAATATTAAATATAGTCTTATAATTAAATACAACAAACAGATCAGTCATGGCCGGACGAATAAACAAGGCAGAATTCTTATTCAAATTTGAGTAATTAGAAATGTGAACGGTTGTCGTTTGTTAAAAAGCATGCTTTAATGTTTGAAAGGACGTGACCTACATTTAGGAAACTATACTATGAGGGGTTAGAGACCCCTAGCACCCATAGGGATATGACATGTAAACACAACGTAATATGACCGATGCTACTGTCGAAACCGATTAATTTTAAGTCCAACTTTTTACGAAAAGTGTCCCTATGAGGGAGCGAGATGAGAAGAAAAATGAATAATAAAATGGGCCGAGATTAGCGTCTAATGCATGGTCTTTGTAGTCGATAAGTTGATTATTGACATCCGGATGACATTTAATCCGAACTTTTGACATCCAGTCTTCCTTTGGAGGTTAAGGGGGACAAGGACCAAAAAAAGAAATAGAAAGTAAAAAATGAGCGAGAATAGTGTGGAACCTATAAGAGCCGTAGTCGGTAGACAGATTGTTTACATCCAGATGAGATTAAAAGCATAGCTCCGCAGGGATTTTAAAATAATCGAAAATCACTGACATTAGTTTAAAACCGTATTTCGGGGTCGCCGAGAATAATGACGATAATTCTATACATGAAGTTCACGTTTAGCAGAAGAGGAGTGAGAAGGGTGAAAAGTAAGCTGATGACGACATGGAAATACGGATAAATAACACATGAGACTTTCTATATTTGTGTGTGTGTGTGTGTGCGTGCGTGTGTGTGTTTGTGTGTGCGGATAAAGGAATATAAATTATATTATTCGCTAATTCATGTACACAATCACGTCATATACATCAAATTCTATTAAGAGCCTAACAATCTTCGGACTCGGATCCCATGGCTTATAGTCCCTCCTGGAGGACTTCCCCTTTACATTTTTCCATCCTAAAAATCCGTCGACCACGGTCTGGTTTGAACCTACGACCTTTGGACTAGAGGTAAGTAACGTAACCACTAGAGCAACACGGCCGACATGACGTTAGGTAGTTCACATTAATTTACTAAGTTTCCAGTTCACTTGATTGACAATTACAAACTAAACGAAACATCAAACCGCATTAGGGTTATTTATGTTGTTAGGTAGGCAACAGCCTTATGGACAGTCGAGGGCATTATTAATCCAAATTGTGTATAAGTCGAAGGTGCAAGAGGGTCTTAAAAATCGTATTCAAAATTGTTTGTGGTCAGAACTTTGAAAGAACCAAAAATGGGGATCGAGACCTGTCAATTATCATTACCTCCCAAATTTCTTACAATAGACTACTTTTTCTACTTACTCATAGAATTATTTACGATATACTAGCGGACCCGGCAGACGTTGTCTCCTCGTGTCATAGCCGGACAATAAAAATATAAGTTATGTTTTGTCGTAAAATTCACTAATTAATAAGTTCACAAGAACACTTCTCACTGTCATCTGTTGTAGCTCAAGAAGCTTGCATTATAACGTCACATTGTAGTCCCGCGGAATATGTCGGTAATGCATATTTCTACACATTTGATATAAAAAAAATCCTATAACCCAATCGCAGCGCCATCTACCGGGTCCGCTTTAGAAAAAAATAATAAAATTCGGTCCAGTTGTTTAGGCAGTTTTTCATTTTGGATTTCAAGTAAACATCCATTTCTAATTGTCAGATTTCGCCCCTCTTTAGATAATACCTACCTGGGTTTGTTTTAATGCGATATCCTGAGTTTCGGTGTGAAACATAGAATATTGTGACCACTAGAGCGATGTTTAAATTTTTATTTCAAGTGAACTCCTTCACTCAATGGTTTTGTAGGATCCAGTTGTGATTCTAAACCACTTCTATTTGTAGGATTTCGCTCATTTTTGGATAACACCTACCTTGGATTATTTTAACAGAATACACTGATATTCGTTGTGAAACAACGAAAAATGTGATCCCTAGAACTGTTATTTAAATTTCGTTTCATTGAACTCCTACACCTAATGTTATACAACTTAATAGATAACGGCTAATCACTCGCCGCATCTAAACGCCTTGATATACAAATTTTCACGAAGATCGGTTGAACAATTTAGAAGTCTACACGCCTAAAGAATAGACAAACATACATTCATAAGTATATATATATATATATATATATATATATATATATATTTTATAAATATTAATGGATCGACTTATCCATTCACAGTCTATTTGTCATAATTGATACATAAATTACCATTATAATGTCAAACACTGAACAAAAATTTAAAAATCGTCAACGGGTTTAAATAACAAAGCTATCATTAGAATTTTGAAAGTAATTTTTGTTACATTTTACAGAGTTATAATTTCTTGTCTAGTTATTCATGAGTAGTATTTTGAGTTTTACGTTCAGTGGCGTTGCTCCGTGATGTTACAGTGTTATTATGTCATAATTCGTGTTGTCGCTGGGCAACAAGGATATTTATATACAAACTTTAGGAGAAAAATATATGTCTTTGATAAACATATTATGAATAATTTAACTATGTTAGGAACATCATATTAATTTAAGTAGCAAATTATGTTCAATATGTTCGTGGAATATATTCATAACCGCTGTTTTATCTACAAAAACGTAACTTTAATTTACAAATGTAGATAACTTGATATTGTGATTGTAATGTGCATATGAGAAAATCATTCTTTTTCTTTTAATTCACCTCCTCCTTATTTTTGTTACATCCTGTAGTCAATATTGATGGAAAAATGGTTACCAAGCTCGGGTCTCTTAACTAGGTCCTCATATTCAAATCTTGTCACATTATATTGATATTTCAGGTCATAAAATACTAAGTATTTGTTTTCTGATCGGAATTAAACACGTGGATTCCCTTATAAATTTACGGCACGTAAATGAAATTAGAACTTGAAAAGATAATAATTTGTTAGCGCGGTCTTGCCAACTTGAATTGCGATTTTTATAATCTTAGTTGTTACAGTGTGTTCATAAATAGTAATAATAACAGAATGAATGTTTGACATCCTAATGTTTTCCCCGACAGTACATACTTGAGTGTTTGTTATGCCCTAAAACCCATCCCCCAACTTGGAGAACCATATTTTTTACGATTTTCCCCCGTATGACACGGATATCTGTCGACCGCGATGGCTAGTGGTAATGTTGGATGACTCTGGTCCTACGGTTCGCAGGTTAAAACCCTGCCCGTGCCGATGGATTCTTAGGATGGAACAATGCAAGTAACAAGTCCTCAGGAAGTTACTTTCAGTCGTGGGTGCCAAGATGAACATTTTCAGACTTATAAAAGAAGCATAAGCCTGTATAAAGAGGACTTCATCGCCCTAATATTTACTTAAGAGAGACAGAACAACTTAGATTACAGATGCTGCCGGAGAGATTTCTCAAGTCGGATCGAGGGAGAGTGGCGTGTTGGGATCTTTTAGGACGGATCGAGAGTGAATCAAAACATGCAAATTTTTGGGTACAGTAAGAAAATTGAGATATAACAAAATTGTAGATTAAGGATATATGTATTAACAATAAGAAGAATCTCAATATGGTCTTTGTTTTCGATCTTTAATCATGTTATACAATAAGTAGGTCTGATAAGTTGAATAGTCTGATAGTGCACTTAATGTCTGCAGGGACGGGGGGAGGGGGGTATGAGCGTGCGGTGTGTATATGTGTGGGGGTGTGTGGGTGTATGTGTGTGTGCTTTTTTTTTTTCTAATTTGTTTTCTAGCATTTTTTTTTTAATATTAATGTACGGAATGTGGATGAATGTAGATATGTATTATTTTGATTTAGTGCAGACAGAGATTTTACTTATATGTAGCCAGTTACTGTTTTTTGATACAGGTGTATTTGTAGGTATTTGTTTATATTATTAGTTTTATTTTTTTATTCATGGAAAAATAATGCACGTACGGCCAAGCAGGCCCGTGCGCAATGTAAATGCATATGTATTTTCTTTATTCTGAAAAAAAAAGGCAATAAATTCCATATTCTACTTAACTTAGTTGTCAACTTGATGACTGTTTGTGGCTGTGGGTTGATATATACCATTCATAAGATATGTAGGGATATAAGCAAAACGAAATTAACTTAGTCTAGTAATTCATAATAGTCCGCACTCCTTTATAAAAAAGTTAAACACAAAAAAATACTTATTCTGTCACATATGTCATATAGGTCCACCTCTGTGGAAAGCAAAGGGAAGCTACCACACATATAATTCCCTAGTAAAGCTGCAAAGGATAGCATGAAAATGCTGTGAAGGACCTGCCCTCGGGCAGAATTACTATGGATGGAATTGTTATGTAGATGCGAAACAAGGACTTTCATTTTAAGGGTAGGAAGGATATGACGAGTATTTAACAATAAAATTCTTAGGACAATTTTTACAGCAAGGAGAATTGAACAGACACGTGAATGGAGAAGCTTATTAAACACAGAGACTTTATAGGAAGCCTGATATAATAAGAATAGTTAAGTCTCGTACACTGTTTTGGGCAGGACATGTGGCAAGAATGGGGAATGAAAGAGGTGGATGGAAGCTTCTTATAGGAAAACCAGAGGGGAATTGTCCAGTTCGTAACCAAGAATGAGGTAGGGAATAACATTAGCCATGATTTGAGGGAAGCAGCTTATACAGGGGTTGATTGGAAAACATTAGCTCTGGATAGGGACGGAAGGAGAGCTTATGTCAGCGCTGACATGAGCCTACAGGTTCGATTGTGCCAGTGAGTTAGTTAGTTAATCTTAAAAATGGAGATATTAATGTCCAACATTGTGCTGATACACCATTGTAGAATGTCGGTTACCTTCTTTAGGAATAACGTGTTCTCCTACCACCACATATCCTGTGGGAATGTCAACATTTCTATTTTCGACACTTATGTTTTCTGATATACTACATTTTATTACTTACTTGCCTAGTTTCTCGCCCGTGGTATATCCTGCAATAGGAGTCTCCGAAACGTTTTTCTGGAAGTAATATGAATACAATTAGAGAAAATATTTATTGTTATTATTTTTGTTATTATTATTATTATTATTAATTATTATTATTAAGTGCTTTAGTTGATGTTGGTATACCACTCGTAAACATACTCGCCTCTGGTACAAACTTCTCTGTTTCCAAACAAATATATTAGTAAGTGAACTTACTCCCTATATTGATGACATTCTAGGAGATCATCAATGTGCATTTAGGACATCTACAACAGATCATATTTTTAGTATAAGACGAAATTTATAAAATATATGGTAATATAATGGTACTGTATGTCAACTATATGTCTATTTCAAAAAGGCATAGGATTCAGTTAAGAGGAAGAAGTTTTATACATTACCTTCCTGGACTTCGGAATTACCAAAAAATTAGACATATACGAATGTGTCTAAAAAGCACAAAGAACAAGATTCTTGTAGGCAAACAGTTTTCGGATACTTTTGATATTCACAATGGGTTAAAACAAGGGGATGACACTATCTCCTCTAATATTCAATTTTGTATTAGAACATGTCATTAAATATTTGGATAATGAAGAAAGCCTATAACTCAATGGCATTACTAGGCTGTTAATTCATGCTGATGATTGAGTATTATTGAGCAAGAACGAGGGGATACTAAGGGAAAACACACACACTGTATTGAGTAACTCGAAGAAATTGGGACTGGAAGTAAACATCAATATAACTAAATATATGTTCACACATACAAATACATTATAGGTTATAATGGAAATGTACAACTAATAAAAAATGAGGAAAACTTTGAAGTGGCTGATTTCAAATATCTAAGAACAAAAATTTTTAAATAGGAATGAAGTTAAACATAGGCTCAATTCTAGAAATGCGTGCTATTAAGCATAACAGGGGCATTTGTCTTCCGAACTCAACTCAAAAAACGTTAAACTGAAAATACATAAAACTGCTATACTTCCAGTTATGGTCTCTTACGTTAAGGGAGGAAAGGAGATTAGGCCTACAAGTACTTGAGAATAAAGCTCTTAAGATAATTTTTGTGCCGAAAAGAGATGATCGTGAATGGATAAAACTGCATGATAATGAGCTACATGATAAGTGTAGGAAGCCAGACATAAAAATAACATTTAAGAATCGTAGACTGCGATGGGCAGGACATGTGACACGTACGGAGGATGTAGGAGGTGTATGAAAGCTTCTTGTAGGAAAACCAGAGGGAAAACGCCAAATCGGTAAACCAAGAATTAGGAGGGAGAATATCATTATCAGGTAAGTAGATTATACAGAGGATCGTTATCTCAAGGTAGGGATGTATGGGGATCCATGCGTCCAGGAACCTACGGGATCGATAGAGCCAGTGAGTTAGTTAGTTAGTTAGTTAATGGAGTCCATTTTCACGCAGTGGGCCCGGATTCGATACAGTTGGGGATAGGCCCCTGGTTGAGTTTTTTAGGAATATTTCCTCATTTGTAAGACAAATGTCAAAAAGCTGAAGGTCCAACGTTCCAAAAAAAATCATCCGGCCAACATCATCATCATCATCATCCATTTCATTATCATCATCACCATTCACCGGAGTGGAAAGCAACGTGAAGCTACCACACTATAATTCCCTAGAAAAAGCTCCAAAAATACCATGGAAATGATATGATTGCAGTGAACGACCTGTCCTCGGACAGAGCACTATATATATAGATACAATGGAAATGGACAATTAATAACAAGTGATGGTCATTTAAAGAACTGGCTGAATAAATAATTTATAACTACGATATTAGGGAAGTTTTACACAGGAGATGATGACTTCAAGATAGGGATATATGGACAGCTTATGTTCGCGCGACCATGGTTCCATATGCAGTGAGTCAGTTAGTTAGCCTAAATACTTTGTTACCCTGAATCTAATTAGCATCTAACTTAAATGGAGGCAAGATGTTAGTTCTTGTTGTAAATGCTAAAAACTGGTAACCTGGGTTTTAATCCGACATCAAGATACTAAAGTTTTGGAGCTGCTATATCCAAGATATAGAATGTGGACCTGTATTGGAAATTATACAATTTAAAATAAATAGCCATCAAGATAATCTTGGGGGCTTTTGTGTTGCTTTCAAGCTGATGACTGTAGAGAAAGTATTGGGCTTTTTTTTTTTCAAAAAATTAGTGACTATGTCTTAAGACTTGATTATTTGTTACTTACTTCGCTCCAAATTGGATGTGAATCCAGTTTGTTGATCAAATCGAAACGAGAAACGTAGAGAAGTATATACGTTTAATGTCTGCAAATAAGTAAGTGCTTTGGATAAATTTATATTATAAAGATTTTATTTGTGGCTATGATCAACAAGATTTCGATAAGAAGCGGGGAAATCAGAAATGAATATTTGGCACAGGGATTATTGCATGCCCCAATGTTGGGTGGGAATATGGGGATAGGATTATTGGTCAATAGCCCAGGTTTGTTATTGATCATAAAGGATTGCCTGTGGGCGCCGGATTTACTAAAGGACGTCCCCGGTTCACTCCCTGGCGGAATTTGGGTACTTCGGCGTTTTGTACTCAATTTTAAAATATCGGTAGGCATGAGGTTCTTATTCAGGAATTCCGCGAGGACTTCGTCGGGCAGAATTAAATGTGGTCGAATACATTGTGTTGAATGTAATTTATTATGTCTTGAAAACAACTTCGAAATGAAGAACACTGTACATGTTATAATTATATTCCCTCGCACTGATTTCACAATCGGCGATGGCGTTTATCGTGGGTTTACCGCGTTAATAATTAATTCATGGCGTATTAGCTCACTGATCTATATATTAATTTATAGAGTTTAAATATTCAGTCGATTCCCTATGATCGATTAATTTCTTACGTGGTTACTAACAGTCTAAAAACCTAAACTCGTGAAACGACGCCCTGCACCCTGGATGACTCTTTCAATTCGTAACTTGATGGCTGATAGAGACGCAGCACATACGAAATATAGACTCGACAAAACAGACACAAATCTCAATCAATATAAACAGTCACGTAACAAGACAAATCAAGCTATAAGAAACGCCAAACTTAGACATTTATACAGACTAACAGATACCAATACTTCAGAAATCTGGAAAAACTTGAATAGAATGGGAATAGGGAGAAAAGACAACGCAGGTAGACACAATTAACCGTTTCTCTGGACACACTCAAAATCACTTCACAGGGATAACTACTACTCCAAAGGATAAATAACAAACAATAAATGAATTATCACTGACAAATTAACCCGACAGAGAACATTTCCACTTCTCATATGTTACAGATTACGGCGTAAAGAAAGCCATCATGCGAATAAAACACCAAAGCAGAAGGAACTGACCGTATAAATATTACTTTACTGAATATAATAATCGACGCTATACTACCTACTATAACTCATATTTTTAACTACTCACTACAAACTTCTATATATCCCTCATTGTGGAAACAAGCCCTCGTACGTCCACTGCCTTCAACCCCGAACGACTTTCGACCCATTAGCATTTTACCCACCCTTTCAAAAGCTCTGGAGCGATTAGTCCATAAACAACTGACTGACTACCTAAATGAATACAACCTTCTAGATCAATTTCAATCAGGCTTCAGGACAGGACACAATACAAATACTGCTCTACTAAATATTTGCGAAGACATACGCGAAGCTGCTGATAATCGAAAACTTACCATTCTTACATTACTGGACTTTAGGAAAGCATTCGACACGGTAGACTTGTACTTATTGTTGCATAAACTTAAACTTAAAAACCTCTTACTCTCTGATAGTGCCACGAAATGGTTCAATTCCTACCTTCATGAGCGCCAGCAATCTGTTGTAGGAAATCATGCATTATGTTTTTCTTGGTCCTTCTGTAAAGCTGGGGTTCCACAGGGTTCGGTGCTTGGGCCTTTGCTTTTTTCAATTTACATAAATGACATATCATACTCCCTAAAGCATTGCAAACATAATTTATTTGCAGACGACATACAAATCTACATCCAAACCGACACATATTCACTAAATGACGCTGTTGCCAAAATTAACGAGGATCTTGACTAACTAATGACTTGGACAGTTAAATATGGACTGCAATTAAATCCTAGAAAGTCACAATCAATCATTATGGGTCACCAGAAACTATTATCTACAATTAACGTAAACACAGTATCGCATGTGTCACTAAATGGAGTTCAAATCCCTTATAGTGAGACAGTAAAAATTCTAGAGTATTTATTAACAACAACTTAAATTGGAATACACAAATAAACCATACTTGCAAAACAGTCTTCTCAATAATACATTCATTAAATCGCGTACCAAATTGTCTGTCATTCGCTCTTAGGAAAATGTTAGTAGAAACACTTGCAATGCCCCGTTTTGATTATTGTGACACTCTTTTTACAGACTGATTAAATATTATTTCCACTCAAAGACTTCTATGTGTTCATAATTCTTGCGCACGTTTTTATTTGTGGTATTCGCAAATTTGACCATGTTTACACCGTCCCTGGAACAATTACCGTGGCTTCGTCTAACAGATCGCAAAACTGTCCATTCCTCATCCCTTCTCTATAAAATACTTCACACATCATCGCCTAATTATTTATCACTTTGCTTCATCAGACTATCCGACACACACATAATCTTGACACTCGATCCCATCAGCACATTGTCCTTTATATCCCTCCTCATCACACTGTATATTATTCATTATCTTTTTACGGTCTCACTTACCAAAACATGGAATTCCCTTCCGCCCTATGTCACAGACTGTCAAACTATTACAATCCTTCAAAAACGAACTAAAGAATTATTTAATAACAAAGTAACTTATACACCTCACAGATAATATTCTTCTAACAATTAATAAATTTAATTATTTATTAAAATAATATTAAGAATAACAAATATTTTTATTAGTTTTGTTTTAAATATTGTATAATCGTAAAATTAGTTTTCTATATCTCATTATTTTTCTTTGTTTTTTGTATACACACAGACAGGGACAATTTAATATGTCTTGCTTGTATACATTTTATTATTAGTTTTACTCTTAATTTTAGCTAACAATAACTCATATTTGAAGAGAAAAATTATACGCTGAGACCGGGACTTGAACCCGGGACCCTTGGTTCTCTAGACTAAGTGCTCTACCAACTGAGCTACCTGAGCAAGTACCGATCTAAACGCAAATCTTTCTCTATATACATTGTAATTCCCGTCCACCAAATGCTGTGAAGCCATGCTTCTATCTTGCAAATGACGGCTCCTTTATTAAGAAGACCATATTTGGGAATTATACATTACAGCCAGTACGACTTTTTCCAAGTTTTTATTATTCATTTCGTACATCTCCATGATGGATAAATCATATTTGAAGAGAAAAATTATACGCTCAAACCGGGACTGGAACCCGGGACCCTTGGTTCTCTAGACCAAGTGCTCTACCAACTGAGCTACCTGAGCAAGTCCCGATCTAAACGCAAATCTTTCTCTATATACATTGTAATTCCCGTCCACCAAATGCTGTGAAGCCATGCTTCTATCTTGCAAATGACGGCTCCTTTATTAAGAAGACATATTTGGGAATTATACATTACAGCCAGTACGGCTTTTTCCAAGTTTTTATTATTGATTTCGTACATCTCAATGATGGATAAATCATATTTGAAGAGAAAAATTATACGCTCAGACCGGGACTTGAACCAGGGACCCTTGGTTCTCTAGACCAAGTGCTCTACCAACTGAGCTACCTGAGCAAGTACCGATCTAAACGCAAATCTTTCTCTATATACATTGTAATTCCCGTCCACCAAATGCTGTGAAGCCATGCTTCTATCTTGCAAATGACGGCTCCTTTATTAAGAAAACATATTTGGGAATTATACATTACAGCCAGTACGGCTTTTTCCAAGTTTTTATTATTGATTTCGTACATCTCAATGATGGATAAATCATATTTGAAGAGAAAAATTATACGCTCAGACCGGGACTTGAACCCGGGACCCTTGGTTCTCTAGTCCAAGTGCTCTACGAACTGATCTACCTGAGCAATTACCGATCTAAACGCAGTGAGCTACCTGAGCAAGTACCAATCTAAGTGCAGATTTGCGTTTAGATCGGTACTTGCTCAGGTAGCTCAGTTGGTAGAGCACTTGGTCTAGAGAACCAAGGGTCCCGGGTTCAAGTCCCGGTCTGAGCGTATTATGTTTCTCTTCAAATATGATTTAGCCATCATTGAGATGTACGAAATCAATAATAATAACAATAACTGGTTGTATTATAGAACGTAATATAATATATATTATCTTTTGATCTAATTTTTATTTAGTATTTAATATTAGAGATAATTGAGATTGTTATATTCTGATGTAATATATGTTTGTCCTGGTGAGTGGAAGAGAAGGCCAGGCTAAATAAATCTAATCTAATCTAACAGTCGAGAAAATTGCTGCGTCTTATTTTACTCGCGGACACTATTTCTAAAATATATTACAGGACTTAGTAAGGCCGTTTCTAACTGTGGAATTTTATATGAATTTGGGCCATTTCAGGACAACATAAACTGCACAATTCGTGTACTCAAGTATTGGTTGCGGCTATTCCAAGGTGAACAAACAATGCTCAGAGCAATTTGTTACGAACACCAAATTAGGAACGCAAATGGGAAATTCTGGGCAGACAAGGTTAGGAGAGAACTCCAAAAGATTGGGACAGGTTGGGTATGGGAAAAAGGGACTGAAAATCGCAAGAATGTGTGAATAAAAATTAGAAGGAGGTACTTAGATATAAACCGACAAAATATTTTGGCCGAATGTGCGGGAAAACTATCACTGTTTTTACAAAGAGACCTAAAATAAGTTTGGGGAAAAGAATCTTATATTCTCAATCTAGGATTTAAAGACAAATCAGGGCTTGCTTGGTTCAGGCTAGGGGCATGGAAATTTAAAAAAATTAGCGACGATCACGACATGCGAATATGTCCAATGTACGGGAGCTTTGAAGACGAGATACATATATTAGGAAAATGTAACGATTTAGAATATTGGAGGCATCAGGTATTACCGGAAAGATTTCCAAATTCAAATCGTGAAAGATGGGCATCCTACGAGTTAATGGTAAACCCGGAAAATTGGATAAACTTGGGTAGATTTGTGGACAAAACGCGGAAAATAAGAACAACACTTATTCAGGTATAAATAAATATGTTAACAAATTGCAATACCAATAATTCTTAATAATTCTACAGAACTAAATTAATGTATAATGTAATTGTATTGATATCTAATTGTAATATTATTGTATTGTTTTCTTTTGTGTTTGTTGTTAAACATCAACTTATTGTAACGGACTGTCAACAGCACGTACGGTTTACTGCCCGTGCGATCCATATTTGTAAATAACATTGTATGTATCTTACTTTTAGTTTAATAAAGTCCTTATGTATGTAATAAATTATCCTTGCGATTAATAAAAATTTTAAGTCCCGATACTTTAGATACTTCGGTGAAAATTCTAAGTCCTTAAATTTAAGTTACCACTGGTGACCATACTGCCAGTGTTTGATGAAGATATGGGCAAGGACCGGAGCACAAGCACAAGTGTCTGAGGTTTGTCTCCCTCGCCTATTACGTAAATTAGGTTCTCCCACTATATCTACCTCGTGGACCTGAGATCAGTGCTTAGGTGCACGTAACAAATAATATGATTGGTTAATGTATCCTTATAGTATAATCTGGGAAGGTGTTACAATTTTGTTATTGGTGATTTTTGCCGTCAGAGGTTGGGACATATCCGTGCTGGCTTCACGTACATTCGGGTCACAAGTTTGTTACTTAGGCCACTGTTGTTTTTCCTAGGTCATTGATATTTAATTTGTACTAGGCACTAACGCCAGAGTTTTCTACCTTCGCACACTTTTTTACTAGCGTTGTTTGTCCCACGTTGAAATCCCCGGTCATATATTCAGTTATTGTACTCTGAACGTCAGCGCATAGCTGTAAAATTCTGCCTCACAAGAGAGTGCCAGTTAAACCCTGAGAATAAAGGATTTTGTCAACATTTTAACTCTTTAAGCATGTGTCGGTCACTTCCGCCTTCACAAAAGAAAGGGTGGCATTACTTGAGTTCTCTCTACCTTGTTAATGACTAGTCATTTAGTTCCCATTAATGCTAATTTCGTCGGATCATTTTATTTGTCATTTATCATTTCACAATCATATTCTAATAGCTTTCCTGATTAATTTAACTACACTCATGACCTAAGTCCGACAACTAATCCTCTCAATGGTTTTTCTAATTGTTTATGATTTTTATTGACTGGCACTGGGATTTATTAATTTATTCAGTTACACTATGCAAAGGAAGCTGAGTGAATGACTTGGTACATGTTATAATAAAGTACAAGATTACCTAATATAAAGTACCAAAACAACAAAATTACATTTTTTGACTTATAAAAAGAATGACGGAAGACATTACTGAAAAAGATCTATGAATGAACCCTAAAGAAAGGGAGAAGGAACAGAAGTAGTAGTCATAAAAACGGAAGAAAGAGGCCTGGATGAAGGGGCGTGGGAAAATAGAGTGGAGTGGAGATTGGCTGCAGAATGTTGAAACAAGTAACGGATGACATAAAACATATTATAAAACCTGGAAATAAATAACTTAAATAAATTAATTAATACACAGAATTATTAAAGAGTTATAAAAATGAAATCGATATTTTAAAAGTATATGGATATAGCAAGTAACAGAACGATGGAAGTTGTTGTGTTAGAACAAATCCATGTAAGAAATAATACGTATAAAAAGTGAAGAATGCAGCGATCTTTATTTGACGTCTCTGTTTGGGGTCCGCATGATCAAGCAAATATATCATGGAATTTCCTCCAGAATGGGACATATTCCACATCGAATTACTGAAAAGTTTATGTACTATGGAGTAAATACAAGAAAAAATGCTGGGTATATCTAAAGGCTGGCCACATATTACACATATGTGATGTATCACTTGATATCATATCGACAAGTATTTAAAATTTGATAAATATAGTAGTTAAAATATTATGTAATATGTTCCTCTTAGAGGAACCTTGATGATTGGTCTCTTCTGCAAATTTCAACTGTGTAATTTCATAGATGAAACACTTTTGAATGTAATCTGTGAAATATTAAAACTGCATATAATTAATGTTATATAAAAATATTTTTTTCAGTTGCGTTGCATCGGAACCTGACAGTTTTTACGTTAACATTGTAGTCATCGCTGTGCAACATGGCTCAATTTCATATTGTTAATAAAAATTATATTTACAAAGTAACTTGATAACTAATTAACACTATCGAACCACATGTTCAATGACTCTCCATGTATCCCTAACCTCATCAAATCCTTCCCAAAGATCCCCCGTATAATTTACCTCCTTCTAGTCATGATCTCCCACATTACCTACCGGGGGCTTTCTCCCTGGTTTTCCTGTAAGGATCTCCCATGTCCCTCTTGCATTCCTCTCTTCTTCCATTTATCCAGCTGTTCTTATTACTACATCTGGCTTCCAATAAATATCATGTAGTTCATTCTTGGTAGAGTTCTCCATTCATCTGACTGTTCGTCTATTTTTCGTCCAAATATTTTCCTAAGAATTTTCTTAAATTATTATAATATTTTTCCTCCCTTAAAGTAAGAGTCCATATTTCTCATTCACATAATATTACCGGAATATAAAATAAAACGATTGAAAAATATTACTTCAAGATAGCGATGTATGGGCAGTTTATGTCTGCGTTACCATGAACCTATGGGTTCGATAGGCATTGAACTAGTAAGTTAGCCTAAATATTATGGCGGCGCCAATGCTCAGGAGCGAATTAGCTTCTAACTAAAATGCAGACAAGACGTTAGTTCTTGTTGTAAAGGCTAAGAACTGGTAAACTGGTTGATGCATTTTATGCGACATCAATAGAAAGGTGCGAGCCTATCTCAAAGGCCTGTAATGGAACTGTACATTTTAATATAAGTAGCCATAGGATAACGTGGGACTTTCAACCTGATAACTCGAGAAAAGGATTAGGCCTCTGCAACGTGATTATTTTGTTTCTTATGCTCCATATTGGATATGAAGAATATTGTTGATCAATCGCAACAATAAACATAACTAAGTGCACTTTTAATGTCTGAAAATAAATAAGTGCTTTGGATAAATTTACCATTAAAAATAATTAACTTCTGTTTATTATCAACAACGTTTCGATAAGAGAGAAAATCACAAATGATGGTTATAATTAGAGGGCGGATTTTTGCATATTTGCATGTTTTATTCCTTCAAACATAAACATATGCATAGAAGAGAAAAATGCGTTTCATGTCATTTGCAATCAATTGGCAAAATTTTATAGCGCATATAAATGCATATTCAAGGGATTAGGGCACTAATATGTGCATATGGGTGCATATATTATAGGCCTACATTTTTCTCTGTATAATATTAAAATATTAGTTTGAACCCCATAAAATGGCAAGCTTCTCCTTTATTGCCATGTTTTTTTTTTCATTGAGGACAATCTTGTTTTCATTGAAAGCCAGATTACGTATTTCGCACAACAGTGACAATGTCGAGCAGGCAGGGATCTGCAGTTTTAAATCTCGACAGGCCAATAAAGCAATCTGGCCTAAACCATTTCCTGAATGGAATATTTCGAAAGAGATGAACGTGCTTGCCAACAATGATACGGTTTACGGTGGTAATTTCCTGGTTTTCGTTGTCAACCGGCGATATTCTTTGAAGTTTGAACATCAGCTTTATTGAGACTGTCGGCATGCATGTCAAAAACTCAAAAATCATTCCTGAAATAAACTTTCATGTGTACAAAACATACTTCATTTGACACAAAGGAAGCCTGTTGTACATTACTGACCACGTGGTGACAAAACAAATCGGGAATCGAAGTTTAAATTATTTTCTCAAATACCATTTTGTGACGAGTGTTAGTGGACAAAGACAAGCGTTTTCAATGCAGAAGCAAAAATCCAGTACAGTATCTTTGCTTCATTAATGCATTGGTGGGAATCCTAAATTAACAACAAATGGAAAAATTGTCCTACGACAATTCTGCGACAAACATGTATTTTAAATAACTTATTATCAGTTGATCACATTATTAAATCAATACAATACTTATTCTTATTCTGTGAGTGACAGCCTCTGCCCTGTGACCTCATGTGAAGTGGAGAGATCATTCTCTTTGTACAAACACATTTTAAGTGACAGAATGAAGTGCTTTCTACCAGAAAATTTAGAAAAATATTTGGTTATTTATTGTAACAAAAATTGACAAGTGATCGTTAAATGATTATTGACTTACATTTCATAAAACAGACAAGAGAATGACACTATAAAATAAATTAATAACTTAAATTAGGAGCGAAAAAGTAAAAATATTACAATTTTTGCTTCATAAAAAATAAGTAAAATGTTGAGAGAAAATAGTGTATTTTACTATAAGAAGAAAATTCATTTTTGTGCATATTTTTTAAAAAATTTAATAGCATATTTTCAATTTTTTTGCTGCATAGTTGCGTGCATATATTTATGGTTTTAGTGCATATAAATCCGCCCTCTAGTTATAATATAAAAGACAATAGAAACTATCAAAACAACATAATTAAATTATTTGTACATATGAAAAGAATGACGGAAGACATTGCTGAAAAAGATGTATGAATGGAACCCGACGAGTAAGGAAGAAGGAACAGAAGTAATAGTCATAAAAATGAAAGAGAGAGGCATGGATGAAGGGGCGTGGGGAAATAAAGAGGAGTGGAGATTGGCTGTAGAATGTGGAAACAAGTAACAGATGACATCTAACAAATTATAAAACCTGAAAATAAATAAATTAATTAATTAATATAGAGAATTATGAAATAATTTTAAAAATAAAATCTGTATTTCAAAGTCAATGGAGCTTATGAGCAAAGCAAGCAATAGGACGATGGAAGTAGGGGTGAAAAAATGCCATATAAGTTATAGACCAATATAAAAAGTGAAGAATGCAGCTTCATTACTTGACGGAGACATGCTCTGGTTCGAGTCCCTATGACCAAGCAATTATCTCATGGAACTTCATCCAGTTTGGGACATGTTCCACATCGGATTAGTGACACGTTTATGTATATGTAGTAAATAGAGCGGGAGAAACCTGGGAAAATCTAAAGGCTGATCACATATTATACAAATGCCGTAGGCTATGTCACGTGATATCATATTGACAAACATTTAAACTACGAAAAATATAACATTTAAACAAGTATATACGTGGGATGTAACAAAAATAGTGGCAAGATTGCTGTAGAAGCGAAACCAGGCGGAGTTAATTGTTGTAGCTTCTCTGACCTATCTTACAGTAAATGGACACGTCCGTACGTCTCAAAGCGCATGTGCTGTGGAGAAAGAAAATTAGTCTCCTCTAAGTTGCCGCTCTAAGTTGTTGTGTTTCGCCGTGTTTATAAAGCAGGAGCAGCGATCTTGGTTGAAAATGTAATTGTGCTTCTAGCAGTTAAAACCTCAGTGAACAATTAAAAAGAATAAACCCTGTACGATCTAATTATTCATACATTAATACCTTGTAAAAATAAACGAATTCATGTATTTCTTCATTTTAATTTTCAATCCAAATATATATATATATATATATATATATATAATGAAAGTGATATACATTACACAGCATGTAAGTATTTACTCTCTAAACTGAAAGGAACCAGTTATTAAAAATAGTATTTGAAGTTAAAGGTAAGATCAGTAAGACTTTAAGAATTAAAAAAAATGCTCAAAATAAGATTAATGGAAAATGCTTATTTATTATTTGCTCTCATCACATCAATCTGTAAATAATATACAACATAAAAAGTCACTGTTTATAAAGCAAGGACATTATCAGGTCTATGTACACTTAGCAAAAAAAAGAAGAGAAGAAGAATGAGCGGACTCATGACATCGAACATTTATAGTTTTAACGAGCGATTCACACGAGTAAACCAATTGCACAGCAGAGTTACAACACGTTCCCCTTCCTGCAATGAAGAGCATTCTTTCATGTACAGCAAGACAAAGAATGCTTAGCTCAGTTCTTTATGGCTTGTTTTGTATGCAAGAGGTCACACGTTCGGTTCCAGATGAGGTTACGTTTTTTAATTGTTACAAAGCTTTCTATTTTATTCTATGTGCCCTTTCTTAAAGAAAAAAAGACGAACCAACTATTTGGAAGTATTACTATGTATTATTATTATTATTATTATTATTATTATTATTATTACTATTATTAATATTGTCCATCATATGTGGGCTATTATTACGGTCAACTTGACCTACAGGAACTATATTTTTAAGTTGAAGGGTGATGAAGCTATATCAACATTAATTACATACATTTATAGCTTTATTATTAAAACGTGGTTCTGCATACACAATTGGATCCATACCGGTAGCTGAATACTATTGTAGAGTTTACGAAGGCTGGATTATTACCTAATATAATGTAAAGTAGATGTAGATTACTTGGCTGGAATTAAATGTTGATGAGTTTTGCGTAAATAAAAATAAACAACAAAAAATCATTGTCGAGGGATCTGAAGCCTGACTCTCATATATATATATATATATATATATATATATATATTTCATTTTTATGTAATTGGTTTAACGATCTACGCTACTAGCATGTCGGATACCAGTCATTTAAATCCTGGTTGTCTTATTTAGTTTTACACCATGTACGAGAATTGAAATTTATTCCAAATGTTGTAATTTGAGTAATATTGTATACGTCTTACACTCGTAAATATCTAGTTATAAGCCCCATTATTGATCTAACGACCATTACAACCACATACGTCGTATTATAACATTTAACAATGCGTTACCTCGTGAAACATAGACCAAGCTCTTCAAGCATGCGTAGTGGGTCATAACAGGGTCGTATATTGAAGCCATTCACTTTTTTTCTAAGTGTACATTTTTTTTTTGCTGGACATTTGGATATTACGTAAATCTTTTCATTTTAAACGCAAATTTTTTAGTCAAAAATTGAAAACAGCATGTTATGTTGTTATGTAGGCGATTCATATATACCTGATATGGCAAAAAACTAATATGAATTTGATCCCTGTTAGGTTCGTCTTCCGGGCATATAGGCCGTGGTCCAGTCGTTCTTCTACTCGACGTTTCGTCTACTGCTGCGGTAGACATCTTCAGGAGATACTGCGTGCTCTCTGTGAACTCCTCAACAGTCGGCTGCAGACTGGCTGGTCGTTGGAAACTCCCTCCCTATTTATAGGCACGCCCCTGGTGGAGAGGCAATATACTGCGCCCAGCCAAAGATACAAGAGATCCGTTAAGTACTGCCGGTATATATCGCATCCCTTGCAGTTGTGGACAGGTTTATATCGGCACAACAAAAAGAATGGTTACCACAAGATTGCAAGAACACAAGAGGCATTGCAGACTAAAACAAAAGGAAAATCAGCCGTAGCGGAACACTGGATGAACAACCAAGAACATATAATAAGATTCGAAGAAACACAGGTATTGTCCCAAACATCACATTATTACAACCAGACTGTACAGAGAAGCCATTGAAATATATAAACACAAAAATTCCTTTAACAAAAAAGAAGAAACCATGAAGATAAACAAAATCTGGATCCCGGCACTGCACAATACGACAACGAAGCCTATGACTTCTGCTAGCGACAGCCTGGACAAAACAGCACGCAACACGGACCGCGCAGAAAACGCCTCTCCACCAGGGGCGTGCCTATAAATAGGGAGGGAGTTTCCAACGACCAGCCAGTCTGCAGCCGACTGTTGAGGAGTTCACAGAGAGCACGCAGTATCTCCTGAAGATGTCTACCGCAGCAGTAGACGAAACGTCGAGTAGAAGAACGACTGGACCACGGCCTATATGCCCGGAAGACGAACCTAACAGGGATCAAGACGCCGGCCGTGAAAGCCTACAGTTATACATAATATGAATTTATTCCAATTATAGGGATGGCGTGAGAAACGTAGATACAAGCATTGCACAGTGATCCACAACGCGAAAAATAAATCTGGAAATCACTTTTTGGCTATCAAATTCATCCACATGCATAACATTAAAAATTTTATCATCATCATCATCAGAGTACATTCACGAATTTAGGCCATTTGTTGACCTGTTTCGGTCTCAAGAGAAACACCATCCAAAAGTCTTTTGAGTGGACGTCCTGGTCTTCTTCTTCCTGCAGGTTGATATCTTAAACATTTGTTTGGGTATCCTGTGATCTTCCATTCGATGAACATGTTGCATCCATCTTGACTTATATTCAGAAATTTTGTTTTCTAAAGATTCCATGTGTAATTCTTCTAAGATGTCTTCATTTTTTTGTGATCTAGTAGTGTGTATCCTGCAGTCCTCCGAAGATATCTCATTTCAGCGGATCTATGTCTCTGTATATCCTTCTGTTTCAACGCCCATACTTCGCTACCATACAAAAGAGTTGGAAGAGCCAGTGTTTTATACACTTGGAGTCTAGAATGCTTTTGGACTAACTGTGGCTTGAAGATAGAATTTATTAACCCTAAAATTCTTAAAAATTTAGCTATTTTTGTATTTATAAAATTATCTTCTTCATATGAGATATTGCATCCTAGATATGTGAAATTATTCACCTGCTCCAAAATTGTATTGTCCAGTACAATTTTACTTCTGACAGGATCTACACCTTGAAATGCCATAATTTTTGTTTTTTTTTTGTAGATATCTTTAATCCATATTCTTCTGTAATTTTGTTAAGTTCATACAGGTCTTTCTGTAGATTATCTTCGGAATTTGCTATTATTATTTGGTCTGCAAACAATATGGTGTTTAATTTTCTATTTTCTGATATTCTTATTCCAAATTTATATTTTGTGTTCCAGCAACATATTACGTCATTGATATAAATTGCAAAGAGTGTTGGGGATAGGGGCAGCCTTGTCTCACACCACGATTTATAATTCCTTCTTCAGAAAATATGTTATTTAATTTAATCTTTATGGTGTTGTCTTTGTAAATATTTTGTATGTTCTGCTGAAGTAAATTTGGTATATTTCTGTCTTCCAATATATTTAAGAGTTTTGATCTCTTGACTGTGTCGAATTCTTTTTCAAAATCTATGAAATCAAAATGTGTTTCTAAGTTGAATTCTCTTCTTTTTTCAAGTAATAGTTTAATAGAAAATGCTGAATTAAAACCATTTTTTTTTGTATTGTTAGCCCATGTTTTTCCCTTTACAGAGATTTAGGCGCCCTCCCCCTACAGGGAAGAATTTGAACCATACTAATTTAGTTACACTTGTTTTCGTATAGATGTCATTTTGAGTGGTCCGTGGTCAGCGCACCGCCTCATACTGACATCTAGGAAACCAAGGTAGTACTAGGACGGGAAAATTCGGTAAATTCTGCTTAGAGGCCTTATTATTCAGGCTTAAGGATTTTTTACGAGCCTGAAAATCTTCAGATTCGGGACCCATGGCTTAAAGTCCCTCCCGGAGAACTTGGTCCTTGGATTTTTCCGTCCTAAAAAATCCATCGACCCCAGCCGGGTTTGAACCCGTGACCCTCGGGACCAGAGGCAAGGAGCATAACCACTAGTCCACCGCGGCCGACTTTAAAAATTGTATGTGTATAAGAATATCTGCCTGATCTTAATTGATGCGAGGACATTCAATTAGTTGTTACACGCAATATACTAGTTAATGACTGATTTTAACAAAACAAAACGTATTTGCCAGAAAGTTCCAAAAAAATTATTAATCTATGATCATAGATAGGTGTATCAATTTAGATAAAAAATTATTTTTTATTTATTTATTTAGAGATTTCTAAGACTTATACATATTCTTGTGCTTAAAGTTTTATTTTCCTTCTCCATTCGTCTTTATCCATCCACCTCATAACGTTCAATCATTTTGTTCTCATGATCTCGGTCCCTCGGGCTCTGTTCAATAATATTAATGGATAAGTCTGTTTAACACAATTATACCAAGTGAGTGGCAGTAAAATAATTATTAGAAAATTTGTTAATAATTTGAACAAAATGTTTAATAAAAATTCAGTTTTTATAATGTTTAATTTAACGGCCGGATAATTAGGTCTAACAATTAGTATACAGTTTAATTCTTTGGCAGATTTTTTAATCAACTACTTTTTTAGAGAATTCTTCACATCCTTACCCTCTAACAAAAAGTAAACGTTTTTATTTTCACCGGTTCTTTGATATTTTGGATCACTGTGAATTGGGCGGTTGCATTATCGGAACCATATGCGAAAGTAGCCACGTCGGCGACAAGTGAGCAATTCCACGTATGGATATTTGACAATTTCAATAAATCTTTAGAGTAAATCCGTTCTATTTAATATGTAATTTGTTTGAGGTGTGAATTTGGACGTATTTTCTGAGTTAAAAGTTGCTGGAGATTAAGATGATAATGAAAAAATTCGGATGGAAATTGTACATTAGATATTTGCTATTAAAATAGCTGCGAATTTTTATTCATTTTTATGAACAGTGTGTACAACCTATATATTATTTTCCCCCGCTGTTATAAAAGTTTAATCCAAAAACAACGTAAAACATATATCAGTTTGCAGAGGACACTTCAAGTTTAAATATGATTATTTAAAAACGACAAAGTATAATATTACAAATGTTACGACCAAAACGTAGTCTGCGAAAATCTGACATCTGGACTATACAAATAATATGTTACCAGGCTACTGGATATATATATATATATATATATATATATATATATATTATTACATACATATATATAAAGTCTACATTTATTAGTTATACTCTTCTCTCTTTAAACTAATTACTCTCAAGATAATTAAATGTTACATTTAAATTATATTCCTTGGTTTGATGTATCCATTGAATTGCTCAGGAAGAGGGACAGTCGGGGAGCGATATCAGTGATGTCGTGGAGGAAGCAGATTTTTCGACTTTGGTGTGAGGATGTGTAGGCGAGAGTGATAACAGCAACTGGACAACCGTTAATAATACATGTAAAGGTAAAGTTTATATTTTAATTATATTTTCTTTTTAATTTACCAATTCTTACTCATAAGTCAATTATTTATTGCTTTAATATAATTTCTTATTAAAAATATGCATAAGAACACAGTTAAAATCTGTCTGTAAAGTTTTCTGTATGTCTAGTATGAAATGGAACAAATCACTGTAACCTACTCTTAAATGTATTTTCAGAACGTTCTTAGAAACACAATATCCAGCAACTACTAATATTTGCAGACTCAGACAGTGTGATTTTCTGTTTGTTTTCTCTCGAATAAATCAAAGATTATTTAAAATATTAACATATTAATTTTAAAATCAAACTGATTTTTGAAGGCATAGGGAATAATGAATAAAACACACTGCATAATTTTGGTTAGATCTACACACATTGTTTATATTTATTGTAAACCTGAAAATAAATAATTATTGATATTCCGATTCCGATTGAGGGTCTTTCCACTTTTCAGCGGTTGCCCTTTTACCAGCCGGCTGCTGGCCCTTCACATCCACATGTGTCAATCACAGAGGTAGATGATCAACAGCCAGTGTAGGGGTGACATGTGGTTAGCATGTCGAGTCCCCCAGCCGTTATAGCTGGTTCCTCAACCTGGAGCCGCTACTTATTGTAGCTACCCAATTGCCTCACGATGCTGGGTGGGCACCGGTCCCATACTGGCCGAAATACCATGAGAAAATTTCTTCACCCATGGAGACTCGAACCAGCGCAAGTCCCGTAGCTCTGCGCCAACGCTTCCTACCTTAACCGCTCGGGTACGGCGCGGGACATTTTTTTGATATTAGTGCCGTTTTTATACGAAGACAACCAAAACTAACAGCTGCTGCTTTATAGCTCAATATTTGATTCTCTAAAGGCTAGAAGAAGACAAAAACCGATGACAAATTACCTAGGGTCCTTGTTGGATATGTTAGTAACAGACCAGCTCCGTGTCTTAGAGACATAAAATGTATACTCCTATAAGACCAAAAGGGAATAAAGTAGGACAGAATCAATCCGAGCAAAGTTTCAGTTGTAGGCCTACGAGTAATGTAAACAAACTTTATGTGTGGATTGCGTCGTAACTATTTACATTTAAACTTGCAAGAAAATGTGTTTTGCTTTCTAACACTTGAAATGGATAAAATAAAAATAATACTTTTAGGCCTACCTAGCACACGTTATATGGGAGGACCTATAATAATTTAAACAGATTAAATAAGCATTGACCGGGTGGTCTAGTGGTTATTGTGCTACTTGCCTCTGGTCCGGACGACCGCGGGTTCAAACCCGGACGCGGTCGATGGACATTTTTAGGATGAGAAAATCTAAGGAGCAGGTCCTCCGGAAGGGACTTTAAACCATGCGATCCCAGTTTGTAGATTTTCAGTATCTAAAATATACTTAAGTCAGATTAAAAGTCCTCTAAGTAAAATATACGGAATTTTCATATCCTAGTGCTACGTTGGTCACCTAGATGTCACTATGAGGCGGAACACTGACCACGGGCCAACTGACATTTACCCCAAAACGAGTGGATTTATAATAGTATGGTTGAATTTCTCCCATGTAGGGGGATAATTTACATTTAAGAAGACCTATTGCCAATGGAAATATAGGATATCTACCGACATCATGGAAAAAGTGTAAACGTCTGGTAGGTCCATATATAATTGTTGTCATAAACAAATGAGAAATGCAAGTTACTAATTACTGGTATCATCTTGTCTTGTATTCAGGCTTATTTCCCCTAGTTATACGATATAATCAAACAAAAATTCATCTATCATTCACACTTCCGTACACAATTCAGTCACATGGCGGGTAAAAGTAACACCACGATTACGCCAATAGACGGGGTCGGCGGAGTAATATCTTAAGCAAGTTTGTTTACAGTACAACTGGAATTTAGCTCGGATACAGTACAGCAGTTAATGAATATTGGATGTTGGGACAAACACGGGATTTCAGACAAGATTAATGTAATTCCGAAAATTAATTTGGAATGGATGCTGAAACCAGAAGGAGAATAGGAAATCCACAAGAATAACAGATGGATGTCATCAGGAGAAGAATTAAGAGAATGGAATTAGCGGATGAAAATGCAGATGTAATAAAATATAATCGTAATACGGATGAGAAACTAACTGCCTTTATCGAACCCGTGACTTCATATCCGCGCTGACATAAGCTCTCCATACATCCCTTATCTGAGCCTAACGTTAACCAATCAACCCCTGTGTAATATAATTCCATTAAATCGGGGCCAATGTATTCTCCCACCCCATTCCTGGCTTAACTACTGGTCATTTTCGCTCTGTTTTTCCTATAAACAATCTCCAAGACATTCTGCCATTCCCCATTTGTCCTACGTATCTGCCATCACAGTCTACGAGGCTTAATTGTATTGTCATATCTGGCTCCCATAAAGGTAAACACAGCTCAACTGTTACTTAGTTTCCTATATCCCCCTCCCATTTCCCTTATGTCCAAAATCTTTCTTAGAAGTTTATTCTCATATACGATTACTCGTAATATTTTCTCCTCCTCCCTTAAAGTTTGAATCCATGTTTTCACATCCATATAATATAACTAGGATTATAACAGTATTATATATCCACTTTATAATTTTGTTTACATAATAGCATTCATTTCCAGAATTTGAGCCTACTTTTTAATTCTTTGTGCATCTGATTCATTTCTTACAATTATGGTTTCCAACAACATTTGGACTCAGTCATTTTCTTCAAAAATGTCAATTTGTCATTAACTATGCATTTCCATTATACGACATTCATCAACTGTCATAACATAGGGGTAACGTAACTCCACCTACAAGTCGCCACAACCTAAGAAGTGGGTGCAATTCCGTCAAATGCAGAGATGAAACCAGGAATGACATATACAACATAGTGGCATTTGTGTAATACATAACAATGTATGACTAATAGTAATAATAATAATAATAATAATAATAATATAATCCGGTAACATGGCAGCTGCCGCAGTCTTCCGGAAACCAAACGCCATTCCTCTCTGTCCATCCATTGATCTTCCTCCATTCCTCTGATATTCATTAACTGCTTGTATCCCTTCTATCCAAGTTTTATTCGGTCTTCCTCCTTTCCATTGGGATCCATTCCATAACAATTTTAGGTTATTCTTTGTTCTGGCATTCTTTTGACATGGCCATACCGCTACAATCTTTGCTTTTCTATAATGTCTATGATGTCCGGCTCATCTTGTACACCCATAATTTTCCTTATTTCTTTATTTCGTATTCTATCCATTCTAGATTTTCCAGCTGATCTTCTTAAAACATCCATTTCAATACTTAAAATTCTTTTCATTTCTCTGGTAGGAATTTGCCAGACTTCAGCACCATATGTTAAAATGCTCTGAAATATGGTTTGATTATATTTGTAATTTTCTATTTTTTGTAATATTTTTGCTCCACCAAACAGAGTTTAAAGCATTTATTGTTTTGTTTTGTTTGTGCGATTCTATTTTTAATTTCCACTGTGTTATCGCCTGAATGGTCTAATTTTGTTCCTAAATAAGTGCATTCAATACTAGGTTTTAGTTCTTCTCCATTGTTGAAATTTATATTTTCCATTTCTTCTCCTATACACAGGTATTTAGTTTGCTCAATGTTCATATAAAGTCCACATTTTGCATATTCTTCTTTTAGTTTTTTAGCCATATATTCTATGTCACCGTGTTCCTGTGCTATTAATACCAGGTCATCTGCAAAATTTTGTGATTATATATGTGTATTTTGGATAGGTATGCCCGTTTTTTGACATATTTTCCTCCAGTCTCTTAGTACTCTTTCGAGATAAATTTTAAATAGAGTTGAAGATAAACTGCAACCTTGCCTTAAACTTTTTGTAATAGTAAATCCCTTTTTTATATGATTTCCAACTTTTATTTTCGAAATAGATCATTTGTATAATGCTTTTATAGTTTCTACTAATTTTTTGGTAATGTTAGAATTGTCTAAAGTTTCCCATAACATTTTTTGGGGAATACTATCATATGCCTTGGTTAAATCGACAAAAAGCAAATGTAAATCTCTGTTAGTAGCTCTTTTTTTCTATCGTTTGTGTTATGCAAAATATATTACCTGTGCATGACCTACTACTTCTAAAACCAGATTGTTCTTCCATTTTTTATCCTGGTATTCTATATCACACCATTTTACTTAGTATACGTCCCATATAATCTACTTAATGTACTCGTTACTGATATGACTCTATAATTTTCACACTTTCTCTTGTCTCCGTTCTCATGTATCGATGTTATAACAGCGACTTTCCACACTTCTGGCCCTTCTTCGACATTTATTATTTTATTAAACAGTACAGTGATCGTTTCCAATAACTTCTGACTGCCACTTTTAAATCAATTCTATAATTTTTCATTCTCATAATTTCCTTTTTTACAGTATTTATATCAATTTCGATTATGTTTGCTGTTTCCATCTCTGATAAATCGTCATTTTGTCCCAAAAATTCTTTTCGGTCCTCTACTAAAAGCTTTTTGTAATATTCTTCCCATTCATGTATCCCTATTAGGTTGAGAAGATTCTTATTTCTATTCCGATGAACGTATATTTTTTATAAATTTCCATGATTCAGAACTCTTCTTCCTTCCTAAATATGTTTGTATTTCTGTATACTTCTCATCCCAAATCTCGTTTCTGTGTTTAGTAACCCATTCTTCTCACTTTGGCTTGCTTTTTTGATATTGTATTTTGTCATTTTGGTTCTTTGTACTAAGCTATTTTAAAAATAACTGTTTCTTATTTTGTCTTTCTTTCTCTATTTCATCGTTCCCAAAACAGTACTGTCCTTCCTCTATAGTCGTCTTTCTCACCCAATGCTTCATAATAATAATAATAATAATAATAATAATAATAATAATAATAATAATAATAATAATAATAATAATAACAATAATATAATTATATAGAAAATAACTTTATTAATATTTTTAACACTTCTTCAGACCGGACTCTTGAAATGTAATTATTTATTTTATAAAGAAAGTCTAAAGTTTTTATGAAACATTCTGTAACATTCTAAGTAATTCTGATTTGTATCAAGAGGAATACAATCCCAGGATAACTAATAATTTGATAACAGGTTTTTAGTTATAACATTTTATACAAACTCTTAATGTTGATTTATACTTCATTAATACTATCGATTGATTGAAAAAAATAATTAAAACAGAATCCTTACGGGACATGAGAGTGAATACTGCAGTTATTTATTCAGGGACGCACGACCCGGTTTCAGCAAGTTTTGTACACAAGGGAAAATAACGTGTCATAAGAAATACTGCCTTCTTAAAATATTCAATGCAGATAAATTAATGTTGATTGAAATTTTACTGTTCCCCTGAGATACGTCACTTTTTCACAAACATGTCTATAAATTATTAACTGTATAGTGTTTTTTTTTTTTTTTAAATGCCAGCAGTTTGTCTTTACGACATTTTGGTATTCTCTGCTGGCTGGTAGAACTGTAGCCCAGTTACAATTCGTCTCGAAACGAGTGTCTGTTATGGCCGATTATTTCCTTACCAAAGAAAAACTCGATTTTTTTTAATCTACAATATTTTGTGTGCACCTTGAAAAGGCGTTCTTTAGTTCAACAGGTCGGTCCTGATTGACTAGCGATTATCAGAGTTGTCTCAGGTTTTGAGTTTCGCATTTGCAATTCTCGCTTAAGTGAATGGATTTTTAGGGACATAAAATACCTAAATACATCATTTTTTGAAAGATCTCGTATCATAGACTTACAACTCGTAACAGGTCCTAAAACCGCGAAAAATAAAATAAATAAATAAAGGGAGGGAGAGAGAGAGAGAGAGAGAGAGAGAGAGAGAGAGAGAGAGAGAGAGAGAGAGAGAGAGAGAGAGAGAGAGAGAGAGACCACTGTGTAAGATTCGTCAGTCCATTGAGGCCTGGATTTGAATTTGACGCTAATTATCCAAGTTGTAACCTATTTTGTTTGAGTTTACTGTTTTCAATATAGAGATCTTAGCTTTCTCTTACTTTCTCGACTTCAATAAAAAACTGCATTACCAAAATCATCTATGGCTCGTCTGTGGAGATTTCAACATTTATTAGACTATTACTTGGTCCTGCAAGCTGGTTTCACAAAATACCCCTGTTTGTTATGTGAATGGGATGGCATAGCTAGGTCAGACCACTGGGAAAGGGATCAGTGGCCACGTAGGACTAATTATATACCGGACGAAAAAAATATAAGAAATGAATCTCTGATTGATCCCTCAAAAGTGTTGTTGCCACCACTCGATGTACAATTAGGTTTACTAAACGAATTTTTAAAAATTCTAGATAAGAACAGCGAGTGCTTTAAATACCTTTACGCTACATTTGCTTCATTATCCAATGAAAATATTAAAACTGGTGCATTCTTTGTCCCACAAATTTGAAAACTGATGATGGACAGTCAGTTCGAGAATACTGTGAGTCGAGAAGTGAAGTGTGCCTGGAATGCTTTCAGAAATGTTTTTTTTTTTAATTTCTTTGGAAATTAAATAGACCCAAATTATGTTAAAATAATGAAAGTGATGCTACAAAATTACAAAGAGATTGGTTGCAACATGAGTGTGAAAGTTCACTTCCTCCATTCCCATTAAAATTATTTCCATGATAATTTAGGAGATTTTAGTGTGAAACAGGGTGAAATATTTCACAAGATTATAAAAGAAATATGAAAATGATGTATCGAGGGAAATTAAGTGTTAACAGGATGGGTGACTATTGCTGGATGTTTAAAAGTGTCTGCTCTGAACAACATGCGAGAAGGTAAAATAGGAGAAAAATTGAAATGCAATATTAAGGTAAGGTTATGAATGTGCTTATAATTATTAATTATAATAAATATTATTATTATTATTTATTAAAGTTTAATTAGTGACAAATTCTGGCCTAGTTTTTTATAAAATATTGTCGTTGAAAGTAACTTTTATTACGTTCCACAAACGTATAATTCCATTTGTAGTTATTCATGAAATTTTTGAAACCCTGACGTGATGTTTCGAATTTAAGAAACTAAAGTTCCGTTTAGAATCACCTATCAGTAAAAAAATAAATTTTAACATGCAGAACAATGTTATTCATGTTAGTTTACTTGGCAATATTAACATGAAGTGATGGTTACCACAATTGAATGTTTACTTTCAGAACACAGGTTAAGTTAGGATGGGTTAGGTTAGGTTAGATTATGTTAGGTTAGGTTATGTTAGTTTAGCTTCGCTTAGGTTAGGTATATGATAGGTTAGGTTCGGTTCGCTTAGATTAGTTTTTTTTTGGTTGGAGTGGTCACACCACCCTAGGTTGGTTAGATTAGGTTAGGTTAGGTTAGGTTAAGATTGGTTGGGTTAGGTCAGGTCAGGTGAGGTCTGGTCAGGTCCGATCAGGTCAGCTCAGGTCAAGTCAGGGTAGGTTTGGTTAAATTAGGTTAGGTTGGGATGGTCTGCCACGCTAGCTTGGTTTGTCGAGGTTCGGTTAGGTTTGGTTTGGCTTTTTACTCTTTGATTGGGGTGTTCACGCCACACTTGTTTGATTCTGTAAGGCTAGCTTAGGTTAGGTTCGGTTAGGGTATGTTAGGTTAGGTTAGTTACGATTAGGTTTGGTTCGGTAAGTTTAGTTTAGTTTAGATTAGGTTGGAATGAGATGCACAAGGAAATTAAACATAGGCTCAACTCTGCAAATGCATGTTATTATGCGTTGTAGAGACTATTATCGTCCCAACTTCACTCAAAAACCGTTAAAGTGAAAATATATTAAACTGTTGTCCTGCCAGTTAATTATATGGGTGTGAAACAAGGACTCTTGCTTTAAGAGTAGAGACAAGATTACGAGTATTAGAGAATAAAGCTCTTAGGAATACTTTTGGACCAAAGCGAAGTGAACAAGCGAATGGAGAAGGCTGCATAACACTGAGCTACATGATCTTTATAGGAAACCAGATATAATAAGAATAGTTAAGTCTGGTAGACTGCGATAGGCAGGGCATGTGGCACGAATTAGAAATGAAAGAGGCACGAATTAGAAATTAAAGAGGCGCGTGGAAACTTTTAAAAAACAGAGGGAGAACGCCCAGTTTATATATAAGAATGAGTTGGGGAAAATATCATTAAATATCATTTTAGGGAAGTAGATTACACAGGGGATGATTGGGAAACATTAGCTCAGAATTTATGATTTTGTTAGTGTCATTGAGTTACTTAGTTCATCAGAAATATTTGAACCCAATAGGAATTCCACGACGATGCTGATGGATGTATTTGTGTTTTTCTAGTCCCCAAAAACTAAACCAACAATTGTATAGTTGCATAGTTATTGTTAACTCGTCCTTGCTAGGAAAATCTTGGCGAGAAACCGCACAAAGAAGATATGCAGAAGAAAATGTCAAATAGCATCAATGTCGAAAGGATATTTTGAATTTTCAGCGATAGAAATGGTGGAAGAGAGATCAACGGGTGGGAGGAACACTTTAGCCGTAAAAGACGCGACTCTTCTACGGGAGAAAAGTTTAAACAATCCAATACGTTCAAATGGTGTTATGTCGTAATTAATAATGAACGACACTCTTTAAAAGCTAAACTAATTAGTGTCGTAATTATTATCTAAGGTAGAAAGAACCAACAAGACTTCTTCTTACAAGCATGATATTATCTTACGTGCCATAAATCCAGTACGTGAGACTAGTTTCTAGTCCTTTTCGAAGGAACATATACTTACGATTTTTACGTCCTGAAAATCGACAAAAGCCGCCAGGGTTTGTTCCCGTGAACATAAAACCAGAAGCGAACTTGATAAGCTCTAGTCTAGCAAATATCGATTACAGCGCTTAAGAAGAAGGAAAATAAAAAAAAAACAACTCCAACCGTATGCATATTACATTCTCCATATCAGATCCGAAATTGTAACATAATATAACTTTTTAAAAATAAAACTGTGCTAAGAATATTTAAAAATGAGGAATCGTGTTGTAGTTAGGTATCTAAAACTATTTGAGAACTTTTTCCCCACGTTCAATAATTTTTTTTATTAGGAACAGATAAATTTCGCAATAGTAAACAACTATGCGAGATTGTAAGTGGATTTACAGAAGTGAGGAAATGATTAAAAAGCGAGCGATACCAAGGATTTAATTTCCGAGATTCTGTAAAACACTTCACAAACTGTGTTGTACTGTTTTTTTTTCACGATGGTGTTTGAAAATTACAAACAGTAGTAAACTAATACATCTGTCTTGGAAATATTTACGTTCATTATAAACAAGTGACTGGCGTTAGAAGTCTGACCAATGTGTATGCTGTAAATGTCGAAAATAATTCAGTTGAGACTACAGCAGGCAGTAACACCAATCAGGGATAAAATGGCGGCAAGAATGAATTTATTGATTATTATTGTTTCAAATAAAGTTCAGTTCATTTAAAATGCTGTGATTTGTTTCATATAATGTATATTCACACTACCCTTTTGATACATTTTTATATATACAATGCACCAAGTATACAAAAAGGCAGTAGTTTTACTTCCTACCCTAGGTAAGTAATTTTTCGTATTACAGTACAGTTATTCAGTTATTTATAGGATGGCCACCCCGAAATTTGGGAAATTGAACTTTCAATCGCGGTCGCCATTCCTGTAAGTACGATAGTACGCAATATCGTGTAAAAAATTATTGTAAAAATGTCCTTCGTTGCTAATATTGACTTAATAGTAACTGTACCGTATCGTAGCAACGTCACGAAATCTTAAAATGACAATTTTTTTTTCAAATTAAATTTTAAAACAAATTAATATTTCACGGACTGGGTTCAGAAGTGCATCATCTATTAATATATACCGTGGAAATATATATAAAGCTTCCTCTCTCAGGTGAATATTCCATACCATAGTTATCATTTTAAATGAAGCGTACAAGGAAAAATCCATGAAAGTCAATTTTCCGTCACTAAATAATTGCCTTTCTCTTGAAAAAAAAAAGATTATGTAAAAGCATTGATGTCTTTTTCGCGTTATCTGGGGGAAATCACGCATCAGCCGCAGTTATTAATTTGACTTACCTGTGATTTTCTTATACAACTTCAACTTTAAAATTGTTTTCCCAATACTGTACAACTTGTGCTTTTGTTTCTAACCTCCTCAATTATACAACTTACCTACTTTTTTAAATATGTGCCAAATTTGGAGGCAAGTAAACTCGTGATTAAACAGATTCTTTTAATTTTTCGGACTCCTAAAATATATCACTTTCCATTGAGAATCTAATACTCTATTACGACAATACAGTGACTAACGTGATACTATTCACCCACCGTATAATCTACTTCCATCAAATCATGGATGTTATTCACCCACCTCATTCTTGGTCTAACAACTGGGCGTTTCACAAAGGACAGCGATCTCCTACTGACTAATATTCCGTGAGAAAATTCCTTCTCCACAGAGACTTGTGGACCGGTGCCAAGACATGATACATTAGGTCGTTGTTTTTTTCGATTCCTGTATTAATTATTATACGGTAATCTCCGCATTAATGATTTACTTACGTCTATTGCTTGCTTTGTTCATTTACTCCGAGTTATGTACATACTTAGAATATCGTTCTTATTGATTTTTCTCCTTTAATAATTCTCTATGTTTTGCAAGTTAATACATGACACTCATTTGTTCTCAGACTACAATATTATACACTACATAAGTTAGTTATTTCGGTAGATCAACATCATGTTTGACGTCTAGTTTAATGTAAAAGTTAACAAAACAAATTTCATAAAACATCACGAAACCTCTTGAAAGAAGTGAGTATGTAAAGGCATCAAGTTATCTGGTGAAAGCACTCATCACCCCAAGTTATATATTTGTAAATGCGTAAAGCGATCCTATCACAGGTCTCTAGAGCTATTGAAACATTAGTACATTATGGCTGACGCCTCTTTAGACAATTGGAGAATATTTATCTCCCGAGTTTTCATTGCTCCGGGATGGACATTTTTAGTCAAGGAAATATATCTGGTACTCATTGATTTTAGAGACCGAGTAGAACCCAGTGACATGATCCTACCATAATGGTTGGTCATGTGGTAAAAATCCTAACCTCATCCGCAATCGAATTCGCGACCTCCCGGCTTATAGTATATTGCCTTATCAAATTATGCACCATGTTTCTGACTATTATTTTCAGAATATATTAATCAATTTCTTCTATTCCAGTTAATTTTGATGGTCTTATTTAAAAAACTAATTCATGCTCTTTTTTTTAAATTATTTTACCCTAAACGAATTTTTGCACCACAATTTCACCACGGTTTTTATGCTGGCGGAGGAAAATAAACGTGAACAAGAAATAAACATTAAATAGGTACAACATGACTTGCCCAGCTGAGCCTTTAGTTATGACATCATGAAGGCAGCAAAGAACAACACAATATAACAAACGCATAACATACCCAAAGTTAAGTTAGAAAGAGGAAATGTTTAATTAATAACAATCCTAAAAACATCTAGGACCATCAGGGATTCCATGACCTTGACGGTAGTGGGAGTGTTTAGAGCTAAATCAGAAGTACCATGGTAGGCCTACCTTTACTGGACAAACCTTGAGCGAGAAACAAAATAATTAATTAATCTCGAAGAACGTGTCAAACTGCATGAATGCCGGAAGAGAAAATTTGACTTTCCAACGAAAGAGGGCAGAAAAGAGATCAATGTGCAGGAGGAAAGTGATAGCCGTAGAGAAGATAATCGTCTAACGGGTATAACCTTAAATAAATTCTAGTCTTCTAAGTTGGAGTTTGGATGTTTGAACCCACTCCAAAAATATTCCAACAAAAGAAGCTAGACTATGTATAGTTGGGTAAAAACTTAGTTTAGAAACCTAAAATTCATTCAGTGTTATGATATTATTTCTAATTAAGGACGGTCTTTAACATCTAGGATCATTAGTGTAAAATTTCAAATATGAGCGAGAAAGGATAAACGTATTTTACTCCGAGTTATGTTTCTTCAAACATGAGGTTATTTTACGTACCGTGAATATATTCACGGTACCGAAGTATTTGGTGACTTTCCGACGGAACCGGTACTCAGTATATTTACGACCTGTTAAACCACAGATCTCTGGGAATGTGAACTCATGACCCTGGGAGTCAAATGCACGCATGGTAACCATTAGTCGACCAAGATTTTCTATGTCGTTCAAGAAAAAGGAGAAGAAGAAGTAAACATAGGAAAAAGAGAATATATTTTTTATATTTTTCTATTTGCCTGAATATTACATAATTACAAACAAACTCACTGGCATAATCGAACCCGTAAGTTCATGACCGCACAGACATAAGCTCTTCATACATCCCTATACTGATCTAATGGTTTCCAATTATTCCCTGTATAATCTACTTCCCTAAAATCAGTGATTAATATTATTCTCTCACCTCATTCTTGGTCAACCAATTGCGTGTTTTCCCTCTGGTTTTCTTATAAAGAAGCTTCCACTAACATCTTTCATTCCACATTGTTGACACATGTCCTACCCATTGCAATCAACTAGATTTAACTCTTCTTATTATGTCTGGCTTCCTATAATGACCATGTAGTTCAATGTTATGTAGCCTTCTCCATTCACCTATCTGATCAACTCTCATTGTTCCAACCGTTTTCCTATGAACTTCCACCCAGTGTCAAATTAACAAAATGTTAACTTAGTGTCACATTTTTATGAAGATAAAGCTGTGATTTGAGAATGTTTTAAACAAGGGATTCCACGAGAAAACTATATGTAATTTGTTGTTTTATTCCATATTGGGCTTTTCCGCTACATATAGTTAATCCATCCAGAGTAATTGTGCCCGAGGGCAGGTCTTTCACTGCAATCATAGCATTTTCATGCTTCGTTATGCAGCTTTACTAGGGAATTATAGGTGTGGTAGCTTCCAACTGACTTCCACACCGGTGTAGGATGATAA
This sequence comes from Diploptera punctata, assembly GCA_030220185.1. NCBI lineage: Eukaryota > Metazoa > Arthropoda > Insecta > Blattodea > Blaberidae > Diploptera > Diploptera punctata. The sequence continues at coordinate 285,432 of JASPKZ010008298.1, forward strand.
TGATAAGGATGATGATCATGGCCGGATGATTTCCGGGGACCGTTGTGCCCTAAGCGTCCTGACATATGTCTTACAGATGAGGAAAAACCCCGAAAAAGCCTCACCCAGGAACCTGTCCCGACCGGGAATCGAAGCCGGGCCCGCTGCGTGATAAGACAGAACTCTACCTCGAGATCACAGCGGTAGACGTATAGTTAATATACATCCATTCAATAGTGTAGTTTAACCTCACACTTTGTACGTGGGGTACGTTTATGTATCACAAGTCACTCAGACGCATCACTTGTCCGAAGAAAGATTTTAACTATGGACATGTTGGGCCTCCTTGAATGAGTGATCAGCTCAATACCAGGGCCTTCTCCAAGACAACACAACATTAAGACGAAATACATCATTTACACACACATTCATACTAAACATGGCGAGTATGATAATGATGTCCAGATGATGTTCGCGGAACATTTTGGTCCTAATAATTTACAAAGAAGATAACTTCCATAAAACCTTTGTATAAAGTGCGCCTTGTTCAATAACAAAAATTATGCAATAACTTACGAATACGTTACGAAGCAACGCCACTAAATGTGAAATTGAAAAATATTTTAAATTAATAAAATATTAATATTTCACAAACCGAATTAAAAACTGATTTGTCTGTACGTTTATACTGTTATGCATATTAGAGATATCAATGACAAACGCTTTTTTCTATCAGGTAAATATAAATACATTTTCATATAACACATTTATCATCGTTTAAATGGCTGACATAGCTAGCTCATTTAATAACGTAACAAATTTAACTCCAAACATACAAATATTCTATTTTACCTTATTTCAGATAACATTTTCTTATTATGCTTTAACATTTAGCCTTTCGTTTCTTTAAACTAAATTAAACTCATGGAGCGATAAGTGTGCAAGGCACTTGGTATAACAGAGAGGTAGACGTTATAGCTATGTGTGATAAGTGGTCAACCGTCGGATTCCCAAAATATTATACACGGTATGTATCGGAATATTCATAACAATTCAACATGGATACCGTTATATATTAGCCGACATTTAGTCAGTAATTTTTTTTCGAATAGGAACTCGAACCAGAGCATGTTCGGCAGCTCTTTTTTTTTTTTTTTTTTTAATTAGACGGTGACTTGGCGCCGTCCATTGTGCCACATAGAAACCCATTGGGTTACCTGGCAGCTAATTACTTGGTGGCTAACAAGTTGCGGTTCTGATATATATAATCTTAGCCTTTGGGGGACAAGTTTCGGTAGCTCTGCGACAAGGTGTAATATCTTATACGCTGTATTTTTCACTTTTAACATTATCATTATATGAACATTTCCGCACCAACAACTCTCTCTTCCGACCATTGCTTATTTTTTTATAATCTCTAGGTTATATATTATTTGAAATATCCATTTTATCAATTTTTTATAATTCTGTATATTTTTAATTAATTGGAGGGCGTTTATTTGTTCCCAGACTTCAAATTTATACATTTTAAGTTGTTTGGTTTCCCTGGATCATTATTATCGATTAGGTTAATTTAATGTACAAGTTAAGAAAACAATGAAGTTTACAAAAAAACACAATGAAATCTCACGAAGAAAAGCTAGTATGTAAAGGCACACACGTCTTTATCGAAGTGTATTAGGTAAAATACTCATAATCCCAATTTATATCACGGCTAGTTGCTATAAGTGGTGTTATTTATCCCACTGCAGTCCTTAGGAAGCCCTTGGGAAATTGAGTAGTTAAGACTCACACATTTCTAGACATTTGGTGCAAGATTTCAGCCGGATTGTGAGCCCTTCCCAACGGCTTTACACTTAGAACGTATGTATGGTACTCAATTGGTTGAGACGCATATTCAAACTTAGAGCAATGGGTGTAGTTAAGATATATATTATGAATACGTCTTTTCAATATTTGAATCCAACAGTTTCATAACGTTAGATTTTATGATTCCTTGTAATGATTATAAGACATCTTCAGGAGAAGAAGATCCTGGGTGAATAACAATACCTCTTATACAATCGAATCCGCAATCTTCCAGCACATTGCCTTACCAACTACGTAACGTCATCGGGCTAATTGTTTCAGAATATTTCAATACATTTTCACATTGTGGGCGATGAGGATACTTTTATTTAAATCACATATTTATCTTCTTCTTTTCAGGCTCTTGCACTAACCTATTTTATACACAACATACTTTGAAATTAATGTCTTGGGCGGAGGACAAAACTGTGAAACACATTAAATTAGTGACCGGCCTCGCTGGTTCCTAGTTGTCAGGATTCCAGTTCCATCAGCACAGGATAACAAACACACAGGTATATCTAGGTGTAAGTTAGAGAGAGGACATTATCAATTAATAACAAGTCATTTAAATATAATAAGAAGATATTACGTAAATGTGAAGAAACTTTATATGAACCATGAAATAGTAAAGGAACGATAAATGAACTACCACATATTTCACGTTCATTTGATCTTAAGCTAATTTAGAATTAAAAAGAAATGCATTTTTGGCTACTCGATTTATTGTTCTCTTCTTCCATTAAATTATTTTGTATTTCACTTTTGTCTCAATTCAACTTGTCCATAAAATTCTATACAATTCACATCATCACATTCCTATGTATTTTAAATACAACTCACCCTGGTTTTCAGCGAGATTTGAATCTTGAACTTCTGATCTATAGAACCACTCCATACAGGTCTTGTCTAATTAGCCACGTTGAAAATATAATATTCCCATTAGCCTTATATATTATGGTTGTGGAAAATTAAAAATAATTCCAATTTTTTCACGACATATAAATTATTCCTAGTATTGAAAAATGATTAAACATAAAATAGCAAAAAAAAAAGTAAAAAAATACACATATACATTCGTGACGTAACTATTACGTCATTCCCATTGTTTGTCCTCGACATTCATATTTTGTATTTATGAAGGAGAAAGAAAATTTTTTTAATTTTATATTATAATTGAATCAATATAAGAATCTAACTGCAATGTGACCTGATAACCAATGTTAAAAAGGATTAATGTGATGTTAGTGTGAGTTATTACAGTTTTTCTCGACCAATGTTTGTTAATATAAAGAGAGAGAAAGATATATATATATACATATATATTGAGAGAGAGAGAGAGAGAGAGAGAGAGAGAGAGAGAGAGAGAGAGAGAGAGAGAGAGAGAGAGAGAAGAGAGAGAGAGAAGAAAATACATGTGCTCTAATTGTACGCGTATTACATGTCCTGTCAAATCATTATATAATGTTACAATAATGTCACTTTCTTAAAGTTACCTTTGCCATTATGTATATTGTAATAATAGATGTTATTGCAACCAATGTCCATGTACGAAGATCGTGTTCATGTGTTCAATTGTTCTCATATCTTACAGAAGTCTGTTATCGAGGTTCCTATGTTTTTGCACTGTAACAGATGATACTGTTCGCAGTCCGACCCACATTATGAATATTTCAGCGGAGAAAACTATGTACAATCTATCGATAATGGCGTAGCGCATTGTTGAGCCATAGTCTATCCTTTGTGAGGAGTTACTAGTCCAAGTTAGTTACCTTATTTGCGCATAGGTGTCATGGATGGCTTGCGGTCAACACACCGACATCTAACAGGCTACTAAGGTATTACTAGGATGTTGAGGTCAGTAAATTTTGCTTAGAGGCTTCCTTATTCAGGCTTAAGGATCTTATACGAGCCTAAAGAATCTTCACATTCGGGACCCATAGCTTAAAGTATCTCCCGGAAGACTTGCTCCTTGAATTATTCCGTTCTAAAATACCGATCGACTCCGGCCGGGTTTAAACCCGCGAGCACGGAACCAGAGGCAAGAAACAAACCAGTAGTCCAGCACTTCAAAACTATATATAATAACCATTTAAATTTATAAGAGCTATTTTTTCCTAAGCACAATTAGCACATTTATTAAAAGAAGGTTGATTTAATAAAAATTTGGACGAAATGCACCTTGTTGACAGAACGAATGACACAACAACCGTAACGTTACCAAGTAACGTCATTGAATATGAAATAGAAAATTATGGTTTTAAATGATATTAATTAAATATTAATATTTTACAGATTGGATTGAAAACTGTTTAACCTGTGTAGCTGAGATTTACAGACAACGCTTCCTCTATCAGGTAAATATTAAATACATTTTCAAATATTTAATTTTTCATAGATTAAATGCTAGTTGTTATGATATTTCGTGATGTATATAAGGCATGTTGATTGAAATTATAACAAATTTTACTCTCATATTACAAATATTTTATTTTATATAATTTCACATACCATTGTGTTATACCGGTACTATTTTTATTAAACTTCTCCGTTCTTTAACCCATCAAAACTTTTGATCTACCAAATGTCTAAACACTTAGAACTATGATTTTTTTTCAGAGGAAGTCTATAATCTAGATGGTTTATGGGTAACATGTGGTCAGCCTACCGATCCTACAATATTTATAGCTAGTTCACTCAAACTGGAGCCTCTATATTTTAGAGTTAGCAAAATTACTCATGATGCTGACTGGGCAAAATTCCAAAAGAAAAAAATTACTCATAGTAAATCAGACTAACGCACGTTCCGTAGCCCCGCGCCAAGGCATGATGCTTCATCCCGATCCATTCTCAATTTTCTATATTATTAATTATATGAATATTTCCAGGTTAATTATTTTCTTCCATCTATTAACTTTTTATTTATAAACTCCAGGTTATGTAATTATTTGGGATGTTCATATTTTAATATAATTATTTTCATTAGTAATTATAGACCGATCCCATGAAAATGTCACACCGAGGTGAAAATTTTGAAATTGACGCAGAAATATTTTTTGGCGTAATATATATCTTTAAGGATTAAATTATCTGATTCTATAAGATAATGTTCCAAAAGTGTATTAATTTAATCGAATATTAGTGGCAGAACTTGTAATATTCCAAACCTGTAAAAACACGCAACATTTTACCAATTTGTTGTTTAAAGATTTGGTCGTATTAATTAGTTTTATTGTACAAACTCTTTTGTCAAACCGCACTTTGGTCCACCCTAGTCGTAAATGTAATAATATAAATTGCCTTCTACTGTTCTATACAGCTTAAATGTGTCCGATAATTGTTAACTGCAAGCTATGGTCAGTCAGTCTCGGAAAATGTATATAAATTACTGTACACAACATAATAATTGATGGTATAAAATTTCCTCTTGGATTCTACGTTATCGGTACACAACTAACAAAAAAGTATTGAAGACATTTTCTTGTAAAGTCATTATTATTCCCACTAGTGTCCCGTGACTGACTGACTTTTTGTTCTATCACATATATACTAATACGCGAGGTGCAGTCAGTTGCTTGCTGCACTCCGCTGAGGATTAACATAAACATGGTTTAGGAATATGGTTGACTGTTCGGCTCAGCTGTTACATAAAATAATTACTGACCCTTTTTTTGTGTCAGTCCACAGCTGTGGTATCGAGGCAGCGTGCTGCCTTGTCACGCAGCGGGCCCGGGTTCGATTCCCGGTCGGGACAGGCTCCTGGGTGAGGTTTTTCGGAGTTTTTCCTCACCTGTAGGACAAATGTCAGGAAGCCTAGGGCCCAACGGTCCAAGAAAATCATCCTGCCACCATAATCATTATCATCATCCTGCCACCATAATCATTATCATCATCCTTCACCGGTGTGGAAAGCAACGGGAAGCTACCACACCTATAATTCCCTAGTAAAGTTACAAAGCATAGCATGGGAATGCTATGATTGCAGTGAAAGACCTGCCATCGGGTAGAATTACTATGGATGGACTTATGTGTCAATTTGAACTAAAAGACAGTTAGGGGAAGCATTTAAATATATTCAGGAAAAAGGTTGCAGTAAACTTGTTGATTTCTCAGAAAATTATACATACAAAGAACAAAATGAGATCCAGGCAGTTGATTGAAAAAAGTAGCATATCTCAATATTGACTGCTGTTGCCTAGTTTAGATGGAAGGTGACAGAGAAGTTCAGAAAATACTTTGATCTAGTGTCAGGTTATGTAATACATAGCAAGTGGCTATAGATGTTTCCGAGAGAAAAGTGTTTTTTTTTTTAACTATAGTGATTTCTTCCAAAACTTGAGGTGATAAACATTTTCAATTGGAGAAGTAGGTAATAGAAATAGGCCTATACATTTAGCAATGTGACACTGCTTACTTGCATATTTGGATTTTTATATAAAGTGGAATTTCTTTGAATCGTACCATGGAAAGGTGGTTATAGATGCGATTGTTGGCCAAGTAAAAAGGATGGCACGAATATATGAAAACTCAGGAAAGAAGATACAAAATGGTGCAGAATTATGTAAGGTGAACTGTAAAACCAACCAAATAACTGGTGACACAAAATGATATAGAAGAAGGAAATGGCCTACATTTTAGAAAAACAATTTGAATATCTTGCATCTATCGCAGACTCATTGCGTTTACAGCGTGAAAGCGTTGGACTGTATGTTACAGAGTATGCACCAGTCAAACAATCAGTGCAACAAATTCATAAGTTCGTGTGTTAAAAAACTGAATGGCGTGACAGGCATAGTAAGCCCTTGGCTGCTAATCTCACATCCAAGTATGACAATCACAGAGGTGGACAATCGTCTAACCAACATATAGGGTGATATGTGGTCAGCATGTCGGATACTCCAGCCGTTATGGCTGGTTTCCTCGACCGCAACCGCTAAATAATGTAGCTGCCCAAATTCTTCATGATTCAGGGCGGGCACCAATCCCATAGTGGCCGAAATTCCATGAAAAAAATTATTCACTCATGGGGACTCGAATATATTGAGACATTTTGATTGAAACCATTCAGTTACAGCGCGGGGCTTCATGCGTGACAGGAAACATTATTTTTATTAATGGGTCAAGTAAACTTACCGGTGAAATCTTTATATAAGCGATCTGATACATCGATGTTATGATGTGAGTCATCAGAGTTTTTTATGGTTGTTTAAAAGTAGAATTTCCTACGTCAGCAATTGTTTACTAACTTCAGCTTACTAATGCGATTTACGATAATTTGTTTTGAAAGTACATGCACTCAGATAAATAACTAAGAATGTGTATACATTCTGGAAAGCTTAAACGTTTTATTTCAGTGCTTCAATCTACAAATTAAAAGTATTGTATCTTACATCAGATAAACTGTAATAAACTCCACTCCAAGCGCGACAGGCCTAGAAAACCCTTGGTCTACCAACCGATTGCTGGCCTCACGTCCATACGTGTTAATCACAGAGGCAGATGATCATAAGCCAGTGTAGGTGTAACATGTGGTCAGCATGTCGGGTCACCCAGACGTTATAGTTGGTCTTATCAACCTGGAGTCGTTACATATTGTAGCTATCCAAATGCTTCACGATGCTGGGTGGGCACCGGTCCCTTACTGGCCGAAATTCAATGAGAAAATGTCTTCCCCCCTGGGGAATCGAACCAGCAATTACGTATTTTAATTTCGATATCTTTACAAATCTTACCTTACTGTTCCTTGAAGTAATGTGAAGTGATGATAACTGCAATCCGCAACTTCTTGTTGTTGTTTACCCGAAAATACACAGACGTGCAAACCGCTGCTTTTCACACTCCGTATTTAACTTTCTGTAACAAATGAAACAATGTAATTTTATCGATAAGTAGATATTAACTTACTAAGTCACAGGAACTATCGATCGCGTGGGTTCATGGTTGTGCGTTCACACGTTCTCCATACATCCCTATCCTGAGCTTATATTTTCTAGCCTTCTCCTTTTATTATTTACCTCTCTAAAATCACGGTAAATGATGTTCTCCGAACTCATTCTTGGCCAACCCACTGGGCGATTTCACTCTAATTTTACTACATGGGATTTTCATGCCATTCTTTCATTCCCCTTTCGTCTGAGATGTCCTGCCCAACGCAGTCTATGAGAAATAACTTTATTATTACATCTGGCTTCCTATACAAAAGATGTAGCTTAATATTATTTTACTTCTACAATCACCTCCTGTTGTGTTACCCTTTGGTTTAAAACTTTATTCTCAAATATCTGTAATTTATACTCCTCCCTTAAAGTAGTACCAGTAGAACTTTATTAAGCTAAAAGTAAGATACATACAGAGTTATTTATAAATATGGGACGCGGGGATTACATATGTTAAAATAAAGAATATGGAGGAGGTACTTAGACATAAACCTACAGGATATTTTCGCCGAAGTGCGGGAGAACTCAAACAAGGTAATTTAGTTATTCTTAAAATTGCACGGTGCAGCAGGCCTTAGGCCTCACAGCCACATTGTGTTATCGTAGAGGTGGATGATCATCTAGGCAGTCCTGATCTGAATTACTGGACCCTTAAATACGCCTATTGCTCTGCAAATGTTAGCCAGAAACTCCTCGCCCCGAATAATGTTTCTTTCTGTCACTGTGGGAAAAGGGTAATCATGGCCCTCCATATATCCATACATTCAGCTAACATTTTCCTGCGATTCCTTGTAATATGTATCTGCCTAAAATCAGGATTTACATTATTCTTTCATTTAATTCTTGGCTTATGCACTAGAGAACTTCCCCTTCTTTGCTAAATGTAGTTTTCGTGCCATTATTTCATTCCACTTCTTACATCTGTCGTGTCATTGGAATATTATAGTCTTAACTGTTCCTATCTCCAATAATACTAGGAATCATGTAATTCTCCTCAATATGACATTTGTCCGTTTGTATGAAAGCGGGTGCCGCGACAATGCTACACAATAATTAGCATGCGGGATTATTGCAGTGACGGTATTTGTATTTCATTATATATAACAGCTGCGGGGAAACAAAGCGAATCATTGGACAACCATGACACTATACATTCAAGAGGGTTAAAATGTACAAACACCGTCCTGTGTCCGAATTTCTTGCTTTTTCATGCATTGGTTTCTACATTTTTTAAAATTCTGCCTGTAATCCATTTTTACTCCAATGATCTTCCATTAAACATCTGGGCAGCGTGCGATTCAAAGTACAGAAATCAGGGGCATAGATGTAAATAGAAGCTATTTCTGACGACTATGCAGTTCATTGTAACTCGATCGATATTAAAACTCAAATTCAGTCGAGACTCACCGATTACTGATCTGTTTTTATCTGTTGTATCCATTTAATCTTCTTCCCTGTTTGGTGAGTCCAATCAAACAGTTTCTTACGTAATCTCTCTTATGACATTCTTATGATTAAAAAAACACATTTCAACTGCCTGTATTTAATTAAATCGAATACAAAATTTTTACATCTTCATTTCTTGCCTGATTACAGTGTTCCTAATTTATTCGTATCTAGAATGTGTATCCGATCTTCTCAGTCTGTTTCTGTTGCAAATAAATTTATTTAAGTACTTTTATTTAATTCACCAAGTTGTGGTGCCATATGTTATGGTGTTCCTAACTATCAATTTATAAATTAGTGGTTTAGTATTTTTTGTTATAGATAAAAGGTGTAGTAAAGAATCAGCAAGTCACTTCTTTGTCGAAATGAACTTTCACGAGTATTGTATTTTCTAGGTAAAGCTCTACCATTTACAAGTGTGAAACAGTAAAATATGAAGTTTAGTCATGGGTTTCTTTATCTCCAAAGTTTAGCCATGGATGTTGTAAATTAAAAGTAGAGGAATTTCGGGTAATGTGGACCCTGTTAATGTCTTCATTAATTGGCGCTGCATTCGAACAAAAAATATTTTAATTTCTTCTCCCCAACAAACTTTTACTTGTTCAAGGCCAGTTTCTATTATTCTTTGTGTGAATAAGGGTATATTTGTATATTCATCAAAACGAACATTTTTAAAGTTTCCAAGCTAAGAATTAATTATTTTCTACTATTGAATATTGTAAATATTATAAAATCTCTTAAATATATTACATTATGTAGAAGCTGTTTTAATATACTGATGGGTCTATTTGATATTATGCGACATGACTGCTCTATAAAATAAGTAAACATGAAAAAGGAATTCGGTTAATGTGCACCTCCACTGGGCGGTTAAACTGGACCTGGGTCCACTTTACACGAATACGTATATTTTATCAGTGAGTATGCTATATATATATATATAAACTATGCACTTAATTTTATTTAATATCCTTGTAATATTAGTAAACCCAAAGACTGTCGCTGTCTGCAGATGAATGAGTTGTGAATGTAAAATCAAAAATATTTTTTCTAAACAATAAATAAATATCTACTTTTTAATTACGGTCAGCCATAAATACTTGGAGAATAATTTGTGTCTGTCTGTATACAATAATAGGCTAAATAAACTTAGAAATTCAAAGTTGAATATGGGAAATAACATTATGAGATTCCTAATTCAATGAATGAATGAATGAGTCACTTCTTACATTAACTGATTGTTTTTTTTTAATCACGGGAACTGCAGTTTTCAAGAGGACACCTTTCTCATTACCGATATTATGAGAGAGATTTTGAAAATGATATATATATATATGTTCTCTTGAAAACTGCAGTCACCGTGTTTAAAAAAAAATTTAAGGTAAGATAACAAGTCAGCCATTCATTCATTGAAATTTAAAAGTAGTCTAAAAGCTAGGATGGACTACTAGGTCTACTTTGCGCGAATATGGAGGTTCATATGGGCCTTTGTTGTAAAGTAAAAAAGTTTATAAATTATGATGATGTTTCCATGGTTGAATAAAATAACAATGCTATTTCAATGATATAGGATAATAATAATGATAATCACTGTAATTAAACAAAATTTAAATTCCTTCATTATAAGAATAAAAACAACAAATTCAAAATAGGGCTCCACATTACCCGAAGTTCATCTAGATATGGTATGTTTCCAGGAAAGTGTGACTTGCCTAGATATGGTATGTTTCCAGGAAAGTGTGACTTGCCTAGATATGGTAAGTTTCCAGGAAAGTGTGACTTGCCTAGATATGGTAAGTTTCCAGGAAAGTGTGACTTGCCTAGATATGGTAAGTTTCCAGGAAAGTGTGACTTGCCTAGATATGGTAAGTCTCCAGGAAAGTGTGACTTGCCTAGATATTCGCTGTACCCTTAAAGTTTATGTTACTGACATTCCTTTTTTTGCATTTATTTATATCATTCTATTGACAACAATTTTGTTAATCCTAACATTGGAAATTACTTATTAGTTTCATATTTAGTCAAAATTATTATTTTTCAGGCTCGTGGATTACCAGTTGAGCTACTATTCATCGCCTGTTATCGACCTGTTATATTTATTGATTTCGAGTGCCTCTCCCGAAGTCCTGGAGAACTTAGATGTATTACTTACTGAGTACTACATCACGTTGTGCGGCACTCTTTCCAAACTTGGGTACCGGAATCTTCAGCCCAGCATGGACATGTTGAAAACTGAGTGGAACAAGAGATGCATGTTTGGAGTTTACTCGGGAATTTCCATGCGTGCTTTTGCTTTAGCAGATAAAAATCACGTACCAGACATGAACAAGTTGCTAGTTGAAGACGTTTCATTTCACTTTAGTGATGCTTACAAGAATTCAATGAAAAGAATTTTGCCATTGTTCGATAAATGGGGCTGGTTTAATCATTAAATTGACAGAATAATTTATAATTTCTATTAAGTGGTCCTAATATAGGCCATAGGAGACCCTTGGGGTAGTAGGAGGACTGACTGAGTTCTGGCAACGACCAGCATTGTTCAGTGTGCCGCTTTTCTCTGGGATCCTTTTTTAGGTCCCTTGGCGGCCAAATTCCATAGTGTTGTTCTTTATTGTTTTTTTTTATTACTTAACCTATTGCGTGTTACGCAGCGTTTTGGTTCCATTGTAAGTACTATACAAGCCATGGGCGAGACGAGGATGGTTTCTCACCAGAGCAGGGCGTCGTAAACCGCGCCGCTGGACAAGCAGAGAGTCCGAAAGCCACACTACTCTAGGCTGAAATGCAGCCTACATCTCACAGTGGTGGACCATCATCAGGGGCCCTGGTAAATATGTTTCGGTGTACAGCACGTCGCTGTAGCATACGCCCTATATTGCGCACAATTGGGTTATCGTGATTATCGATAAGATGAAACATATAATCGATTTTATCCTCAATTGTGTCGCCAATATAGAGCATCTGTGCTAGATTGTGGAGCTCGGCGATCCTCGTATACGGCGGTGCCGAATAGATGATTATTAAATATTTGTTTTGTATGATTTGTACTTTTCTTTTATGAGAAGCCGTGAGGCTACTCCAGGCTTCACATCCATAGAGCAACATGCTGCGGATCACACCTTGATATAGAGTAAGGTTGGTATTAGTAGATAGCGTAGGCGACTTGAAAAATGGATATAAAAGTGCAATAGCAGCATTAGATTTATGTTTTAGATAGTCAATATGAATTTTGAACGTAAGCTTGGAATCCAATTGGATTCCAAGATACTTGACTGAAGTCTCGAGACGAAGTCTATGAGCTCCCAAGGTGAGTAGGGCAGGAGTACAACTGCGGGGTTTCTTAAATAAAACAGCGTGTGTTGTATTTTCTTTTAGTTTTAAGTTCCACAGTTGTAACCAACATTGGACTGCGTTTTTGGGCATTTTGGACCACACGAATGTGGAACGGTACGGATCTGAAACGTGTCTGATAAAACAGGCACGTATCATCAGCGAAGGATGCGATATGTACGCTAGGAAAGGCAGGGAAGTCGGATACACAAAGGGTATAATGGATAGGAGAGAAAACTGCACCCTGAGGAACTCCCGCCAACAGGGTCTTGCAGTCAGATTTATACCCACTAACCGACACACAGAATTGCCGATCAGTTAAGTATTTTGCTATTAATTTATTTAAACTGGCCAAAATGTTGAATTTTATAAGAAACACTGCAATTGTACTTCTCTTTGAGTTGAAGCCCTTGACAACATGGTCAACCAGTCTTGCTAGCTGCAGCGGAGTGCTATGATATTTTCGAAATCCAAATTTGTAAGTAGGAAGAAGGTTTCTTTCCGAAACTTCAATTTTGACTGTTGTCAAAATAATTCTCTCCATAATTTTGCCCAGCACAGGTAGCAGACTGATTGGTCTCAAGTTGTCCGGATTTTTTGGGTCTTTCCCGGGTTTGGGAATAGCGATGACCTTTGCCTTCTTCCATACTTCAGGGAAGTATTGGAATTGAAAGCAAAGTTTCACTATCTGTAGGAGAAGGAGTTGGGCTTTAGTGGGTAGGTTTTTGACAGCCAGATTTGTAATCTGATCATGTCCAGGGGCACGACGAGACGTGAGGTATTGTACTATAGTTTTCAATTCTGAAAACTGTACATCGGGACGGGTCATAGGGATAGGAGTCTCAAGAAAAGTACTTACCGTATCATGTACTTCAGCTTCATGAGTTGGTGTTGTAAGCTCATTTGGTCGAAACCGGTTCGCGAAGCTGTCAGCTAGGACTTGTGCTTTGTCTCTATGGGAGATAAGCCCATTGTCCCATCTGACTGTATTGCCGAAGGAGGAGGCTGAGCTCGACTCCTGTTTATACGTTTTAATACTTCCCAAGGTGAGGTTTTATTTCCTGAGAAATGCTGAAGGGAAGAATCCCAGTCAGCATTTCTCAGTTCTTTTAGTCGGTTTTTGACCAAACGAACATAATGATTGTATTGATGTTTGCGATGGTAAGTTCCGATATCGCGGTACTATTTTAGGTACTGCCTCTTAAGATTTAAATAATTTTGAAGCGTGGGATCGTCGTATTTTGTTCGTGAAGTGTAACTTGTCCGCATTGTAGCAAGTGTAATGGCCGTTTTATAGTGGCCTGGAAATTAAGGACTGTGTGTTTTAATTGTTCTGTAGACTCGACAGAAAGTGTAGGCTTAACCCATTGGTTATAAGCATGTCAGTGTAACTCTGCCAGTCTGTGTGGTGTTGTTTTACATTATGGGGGGAGGACAATAAAAATGTTGGAGATGTTTTAAATAATATAGGAGTGTGATCAGAGTCGAGTGCGTCTTTAGCACTTGTGATGTATGGTGAGATAAGGACATTCTTCGACAAAGCTATGTCCAGAATATTGGACCTAATACCATAAGCTGTGTTCATGAAGAGTGTATGATCCCTTGGAGCTGAGATTTGTATGTTGTGAAGCTGACAATAATTTTGAAGAATTGCACCAGGGGCATTCTGGGCACGACAATTCCAATATAGATGTTTAGATTTAAAGTCTCCCGCAAGTAAATAGCATGGGGAGACAGAAGTGAGAATATCTTGGTCGTGCCTTGTCAGAAGCCTCAGAGCAGATTAGTAGATAGCTGTTATCAAAATAATTTCGCGAGCTGAGACCGGAAGGAACATGCCCGTGGCTTCAATAAATTTAAGTTGCGGGATTGGAGCTACTCTATGGCTAATGGACTGTTTGATGCAGATTGCGGTGCCTCCAAGGGGACCGTCATGTCGGTCATTTCTATATGTATAATATTTCGGAATTTGGAAACGTATGTTAGGTTTAAGATGAGTTTCATTTAGTAGAAGAATGTCAATATCTCTT
>JASPKZ010008299.1:0-249789 GCA_030220185.1 Diploptera punctata
GGCAAGGTAAACCGGCATAATGTGCGGATCTGGGGATCGGAGAATCCTCACGCTATTCAAGAGCATGTTCGTGATAGTCCGAAGATGAATGTTTGGTGCAGTTTGTCACATAATAGGTCATTGGACCGTTTTTCTTCGCCGAGAAAACTGTTCGTGGTACCACATATCTTGACATGCTGGAGCAGTTCTTCTTTCCACAAATTGAACAACTGCAGCCTAACATCGTTTTCCAGCAAGATGGTGCTCCTCCCCACTGGTCCAATGAAGTTCGTACGACTTTGGACAACATTTTCCCTGGCCGTTGGATTGGTAGGGGAGGACCAATCGCGTGGCCCCCGAGATCTCCCGATTTAACACCACTGGATTTCTTTCTCTGGGGCTATGTCAAAGATAAAGTTTACACCACCCCAGTCAAAGACCTTCGTGATCTTCGTGAGCGCATCATAGAGGCTATTGAGAACATTCCAGAAGACATACTCCAACGTACTTGGCAAGAAATTGTTCATCGCTTTGATATCGTCACAGTGACTGCTGGGGCTCATATAGAGATGTGGTGATCTGGATATCAAAACTTGGTGAGTTTTTCTGTAATATGAACGTTGTTTTAAGTTTCTATCTTCAACCGTTTGCCAGTAACAAGCAATTGAAATTAGGTCCATTCGAGCGGTCCACCCTGTATAACTTAAATAAAGAAAAACATCTAAATAATTAATTGTTGTTCATTGTTGAATAAAAATGTCTCAGTAACAATTAAAGAAATTGTATTATATAACGGTCTTTCTAAATAATGCTTTTAAAATTGTGTTTTAAGTCATTGTTGTCTGAAATATAAAGCTTTCTGTTATAACTGTAATAAGAACACCTACTTAATTTAATATTTTTTAAATAAAAGTATACTAAATTCTGATTGGATGTTAAAACAATTAACTTTTTGATTTAACAAATCAAATTTATACATTATATTAACCAATAGAATTTAAAATATAACATCATGTGATTTAATAATGTTCTTTAAAATTATAACAGAATTACACTAGTCATTCAGCATATAACTTTCATCAAGGATAGAAGCAATAACAGCTCTCCTGATAAAATGTGATATTTAATACAAGAAGAATAGTTGATCCAAGAAAAGAAAATAATTTAATTTTAATTGACGGTGAAGAATAATACCACCTATATTTACTTGATCTGCTGGGAAATTAAATAGTAAATAAATTGACAACTAGTTCTACAAGAATCAGTTATTAGTGATTTTTAAAGTGTTTTTCTATCCTGTATACCAACTTCCGACCTTGAGAAGAGAATCCAGCTCTACTGAAAATCAAACCCAACCTGACTGAACCAGTAATTCTTTTTGGGATACTAATCCTCCAAAATGTTACTACATCATCGGATATGAAGAGAGTTAGCTGCTTCAAGATGTCACCACAACGTGGGAAAAGAATTACTTCTTCAAAATTGTCGCCACAACGAGAGGCATAATGAAGATCTTACTAAAATACTTCTTCAGTTGTTATGAAGGAGGCCACGGTTCTTACAGAACCGTACAGCCAAAGGAAGAAGAATTTACCATGTAATGGAGCATGTCTATTGTCAATAAGAATAGTAAACTATTACATTTTGTAAATATATACAATGCTCATAAACAGTGGTGCAAGTGTCAATGCTAAGAATAACAATTGTAATACCTCATTTAAAAATATGCTCATGTACAGTGTACTGTCAATGCTCAGAATAGTATAATAGTCTGATGCATTGTAATAGTAGCATCTGAATTGCATAGGCGATGGCATTAGTAGGGATCTCATATTATTTACTGGATAAAGAACCCATTCTTCACCATATCAACCAGAACAACTGGAAAGCCCAACTTCAACGAATGCTGTCTCATAGAATTCCAAAAGCCATACTTCGCTACTGTCACCAAGGCAAAAGATTGCTGGGATATCCAAAAAAGCGCTGGATGGAAAATTCCTCTTTGAGACCATAACAGGCCATGCGGCCTAATACTTGCATGGATGATGATGATGATGATGAAAAATTGCAAATTGATAACTCACGAGTTGAAAGACCTGAGCAGAAATTTCGTTATGCATCTGGACCTCTATGGTAGAAGGTTCTCCACACATCTACCCTCCTTGTCCAGAGGCTTCTATTCCTGAAGTTTCCGATCTAGAACAATCTCGGTGACTAGCCAAGAAATTTCCTACCCTGGCTTATATAAACATTGCCCGAATCAGAAGACATGTTGTGACAGCGATACAGTGAAGTGTGATAAGAAGAAATTATGGCAAGTGAAATCATTAGTGACTGGATATAATGGTGGACAAACAGATACCATATATTACATTGTCTATTTTCAGACATTCAAACAAACAAAAGATGACAGTAATAGAGATTACAATAAGGGTGAAGTCCAAAACACATTCCTCTACTGTTCATAAATGTTAACAAAAGATTACCCTTCTAAGGATGTACAAAATATATAACAGCAGAGTTAAGCTACCTCATTTTCTGAGTAGAAGACCATTTAACTACCGGCGAGTCTACCTCATCTTTTGAGGCGAATGCGTTAATCTGTACTATATCTTACTTAGCCTTAAAATTAAATAAATGTATATATATATATATATATATATATATATATATTAGGGCATGAAAAACTAGATATTTTTTGTATTTGAAGAGAAAAATTTACGCCTAAACTGGGATTTGAACCTAAGGTCTCGGGCTTGATACACCAGTGCTGTGCCACAGAGCTATTTAGGCATCTCAATTTTTGTTTAAATTGAGATTCATAAGTGGCTCAGTGGCAGAGCACTGGCGTATAAAAACCAGTTTAGGCATATATTTATTTTCGTTTATATTGAGATGCCTAAGTAGCACAGTGGAAGAGCAACTGGTGTCTAAAACCAAAGACATTGGGTTCAAATCCCAGAATAGGCATACATTTCTCTCTTGAAATATAATTTGTCCTTTAGTGAGAAGTGATGAATTTAAAATAAAAACATTCATGATACTTTTTGATCATCGCCCGGAATAATCTCCCTGTGATGATGATTGATATAACACAATGGAGTTTAAAAAAATTGTCATGTGAAAATAGGACATAGTCCACCGCTGTGGTACTGGGGTAGCGTCGCTGCCTAGTATGCAACCAACCCGGCTTCGATCCCCAGTCAGGACAAGTTTTCGGATGAGAGTTTCATTGGGGTTTTACCTCACCTATAAGATAAATGTCAGGAAACTTTTAAAGGCCCAAATGGTCCCTGATCTTCAACCGACCATCATAATTATATTCGCCATGTTTAGTACGAATGTGTGTGTTTCGTCTTCATGTTGTGTTGTCTTGTGGGAGGCCACGACATTCAGCTGATCACTCATTTGGGAGACCCTCCATGTGCTTGTGTGGTCAAAAAAGTATGTGGGGTATTTCATGTTAAAAATCCCTCTCCCGACAGGTCGTGTCACTATAAGGCCCGAGTAGAGTGTGGCACTTAAAAGTACACATAAGGTGAGAGGTTAAACTGAGGTAATATAAAAAAAAGGGAAAATAAGACGTGTAATCTGAATAATTATATTTCAATCGGACTATAACACCATAACAATCGTTCGAAATTTAACTATCACGAACTTACCTCTATGACGAAAATGTCTCCCTTTACCCTAAAAATTGAGATGATATAATGGATGCATTTTTAACCCTTTGTGGTTTCACGGTACTTTAAATAAGTTTCCTTCTTCTCTTTTAACTGTATAGTACCTACGAAAATAGATTTACGATATTAGGAAAACGTAAAACATTTGTTTAATCTCTATATATAAAAATTCATCCTGCATATGTTTGTGATTTATAGGATTCTAACGTTCAATCGACCTTCATGAAAATTTGTATATACAGGTCTTCAGGGACGGTGAGTGTTTAATCGCTATCAATTATACTCTAAAATCATTAGGTGTAGGAGTTCACCTGAAACGAAAATTTATAATTCGCTCTAGCGGTCGCAATTTACAATGTTTCACAAGGACACTCAGTATATAGCCTACTATTGAAATAAACCGACGTAATTATTATCCAAAAATCAGTGATATCCGACCAATAGAAATAAGGATTTACCTGATATCCAAATTAAAAAAACAACTCTAGCAACCGGCATGTTTGGTTCGTCGCAATATATACCATAAAACTTAAGTAAACCTCAAATTCGTAATGTATCAATAAGATACATTAGTTTATTTAAAAAGATCCCACCTACAAACTCTAATAGAAATTCAGAAAAAACAATGGTTTTACACCCAATTCTAATTAATAAATTATACACGCGAAGAAACCGCACAACCGAACTTTATGAAAATTCGTAAACGTTGATTAAATTTACTTATAAATCGACGCACGAGGTATCTAAAAATAATTACGATATATATTTATAATAAATTTTCCTATTTAACTCTAAAAGAAAAATCATATTTAGTTTTTTTTTTAGTATAGCAGCCGTCGCCGGGTATTAGCTAGTCTGATACAAAGTTTTAAAATAATTTCCAACCAATCACTGTATGACTCATATTTTTTTGTCGAGGTTGGAAATAATTTACATTTAGAGCGTGTTCATAAATGCATCGAACATTCATCATAGCGTTCGTAAAAATTAAATACTTTTTCATGTTCTAAAGTCTTTTAATACCTAATCCTTTGATGGAATCGATCGATCGGCATTAAATCTATCGAGCCGTTAGACAAATGTCCCTAATGAATCATTAAATATTTTACTAGAAAATTAGGTTAAAATTAATTGCATTTCGGTGCAGGGAGCAATATATTCAACGAGAGAAACAGACGAATTTCTGATTATTGTACATGCAGTTTATGAAGAAAGCACAGCAAAAGATATTACATTAAGAATCTTGTAAATAATTATTGTGATACAAGAAAACCTCAATACAATTGAACACTTTCCTAATATAACAACATTAATCCATCTGATTAGTGACGTCATTGATTGTTTTCGAATGCATTTACGAACGCACAGCGATGCTCATTTGTTAGGGGATTTCCTCTTAAGCAGTATAGCCAACTTAACTTGAAAAAAAACCGGCGCGAGGCAAAATATTAAACAGAAGCACGAAATATTTTCTTCAAGAATGCATAAAATAATAACGGAGACTTTTTCAACTAAATTTAGCGGTTTTCTTCGTAACAAATTCTACACTTTGGATTTAGCCAATAATCTGATTGGTGATGCATACTTGTAAATAATAACAGTGATACAAGAAAAAATGCAATTGAATATCCTAATATAACAACATTAATCCATCTGATTAGTGACGTCATGACCATTAATCGATTCTTTTCAAGTGCATTTACGAACGCACATTTCGGTCCCCGATGCTCATTTGTTAGGGGATTTCCTCTTAAGCAGTATAGCCAACTTAACTCGGAAAATAAACGGCGTGAGGCAAAATAAAACAGAAGCATGAAAGATTTTCTTCACGAACGCATAAAAAATAACGGAGATTTTTTACAGCTAAATTTAGCGGTTTTCTTTGTAACAAATTCTACACTTTGGATTTAGCAAATAATCTGATTGTTGATGTCATAAGTCTCATTTCCCCCCCCCCCCGGAAGAATTTACGAACACGTCCATATTTCGATGGGATCTCATTTGTTAAGAGGATTCCCTTTCACATTTTAGGTAGCTAAATCTAGCATTCTCCTAGGCAAATATTGTATTTTTAATTTACATATCAGCTAATTCATCTGGTGACGTCATAACCGCCTGAATTCAAATTTTTCCAGATGAATACATGAACTCGCCCATACTTATGTGCGATGCTCATTTGTTAGGGCATACACTCTTTTCATGTTATGACCAACTTAAAAATCTAAATCCAGCATTTTTAATACTAGGACATTCAATAAGTAAGAGTAACACTGTTATATCACAAAAAAAAAAAAAATTGGGTCATTTTTGACATTATAAACTTAATTTATAACAGTCTCCTGCCAAGTCAACTGTACATTCCCAAATCCTTGAAAGACATAGTACACTTTATCTGCAGCACTATTTCTGGATATAAACTCTTGATTAAAATTTAATGACCTGTACATATTCTTTGATCTTTGAGAAAAAGTTAATAGTCACAAGGGCTTATGTATGGTGGATGTTCAAATACTTTTAAACAAATTCTACTGAACATCTTTTTAGGGCGGTATTACTTTACTAAATGTGAGAAACAGTGAATGTATTCACAAAATATTGCTATTTCAAGACTCTCAATATTACAGATTTATACAACAAAAACTGCTCAACAACATACTACAAGATTACAACGGTCACCACTAAGGATTGCTTATTTACAACAAATGTTGCCATTCCTTATCAAATGCCCCAGTAAATTGCTACATTAAAGGCTATACACTCTTAAAGTGATCCTCATAAAAAAAACCATGTATAGCAGGATTTTAATATTATAGTGAATATAAAAGTGTTGTTTTCAAATGCTGGGCCTTGGCACCGAAGCCATTAGCGTTCTTGCTCTCCAATATTTCATGGTGGAACCAACAGGTAATACTTCACAGGTTTGTAGATGTTCTTCATTCATTTCTTTGTCTTTATTGCATAGAGGACAATTTGGATTCGTGTAAATTCCTATTTTATATAGATGTTTGGCCAAATAGTCATGTTCTGTAAGCAGTCTAAATTTTGCTACTGTAGTTTTACGTGGAATTTCTGGAATAATATCTGGCTTCTTTACTAAAATATTCCATTTTTTGTCTTTGGCTTTATTACATAGGTCTTGGTTTTGTTTGATTTTATATTTGTTTTTAATTATTCTTTTTATGGATGTGAAAGGTAAGCTTTTAGTAGTATTCTGAATTAAATTGGAGCCTTTTTTGGCAAGAAAATCAGCAGTGTCATTTCCAGCAATTCCACAATGTGCAGGTATCCATTGCAATTGAATTCTTTTCTGTAGTTTTTGGAGTTGTTGAATCATTTTGTAGCACTCTTTAATTTGTATTGACTTCATTTTGTAGCACTCTTTAATTTGTGTTGACTTCCTTTTGTGTAATTCATTGCATATATTGCTGCCTTAGAATCAGAGAGTATGACAGCATTTTGAAATTTATTTATTCTGTATAGTAATTGTTGGAGTGAAAATATGAATAGCCGTTACTTCAGCATCAAAATTTGTTGTGTGGTATCCTGCTGGTTGATAAAATGAAAATAATGCACATGTAATTCCTGATCCTGAGTTGTTATCAATAGTAGATCCATCTGTGTAGACATGTAACCATTCTTCTGGTGGATATCTCTTATTCACAGCTTCTAATGCTAGAACTTTTAGTACAGGCGTGGGAGTTTCAGATTTTGTAACTGGTTCTTCTAGATTTAGCTGAATGTTAATTGGTTCAAAAGTAAGTGAATATAAAAGTTAAAATTTTAAAAAGCCTTCGACAAAATCAATAGGAATAAACTGTTGGAAATTTTAGCCGACAATCTACCACAACAGCATATTTTAAATTTATACAATATCTATAAAACAAATCTGATTTCAGTTCGAGTCAATAACACACAAACAGAATGGACCGAAATTAATAGGGGTGTAAGACAAGGATGTGGCCTCTCGCCCTAGCTCTTTATCATATACATGGATAAAATACTCCAAGATTGGCGACAGATGAGACACGGTTCTATCAAAATTAATAGAAACCATAAAATAGACTCTTTGCTTATTGCAGATGATTTGGTATTAATAGCTCCAACAGAAACAGATTTATAGTATTCTATACACAATTTTAATATAATTGCAAAAAGGTACAATATGGAAATCAATACAAAGAAAACTAAAGTGATGGCCTTTTGTGGGAAATATCCTATACCTAGCAAAATTGTTTTGGATGATGAAATTTTAGAACGAGTAAACTAATTTAATTATTTGGGTTATAATTTAACATTTCAAGATGAAGCTGATATATCAAAGAAAATCACAAATTTTACAAAAACAATGGGGATAATTAACAGTATAATGAAACCATCTTCAGTACAGAAGAACACACGATTGCGGCTTTATAAGGTTCTCGCAAGACCAGTATTAAGATATGGTAGTGAAGCATGGACAATATAAAGAAGAGATAAAAGCCGAATAACAGCAAATGAGATGCGATTTATGTGCCAAACAGCAGGCTACACAAAGTGGGACCATAAAAGAAATGAGGAAATTTTAGGAAGAGTTGGATGTAGAACCCATTCTTCACACCATATACAAAACTACCCAGAACAACTGGAAAAGCCCATCTTCAACGAATGCCGTCTCATAGAATACCAAAAGCCATACTTTGCTACTGCCCCCAAGGCAAAAGATCGCTGGGATGTCCAAAAAAGCACTGGATGGAAAATTCCTCTTTGAGAACGTAACAGGCCACATGGCCTAATACTTGTATGGATGATGATGATAAAAGTAAAATTAATAATTTTGTATTTTAAAATTCTATTAATATTTAAATATAACTTAAACAAATAAAAACATCTAAATAATTCATTGTTGAATAAAAATGTCTCAGTAACAATTAAAGAAATTCTATTACATAAGTTTTTTTGTAAAGAATGCTTTTAAAAATTGTTTTAAGTCATTGTTGTCAAAATTATAAAGTTTTCTGTTATAACTGTAATAAGAACACCTGCTTTACTTCATATTCTTAAATGAAAGTAAACTATACTCTGATTGGATATTAATACAATTAACTTTTTGATTTAACAAATCAAATTTAAACCTTATATTTAATGGACTACTAACCAATAGAATTTAAATATATCATGTGATGTAATAATGTTCTTTAAAATTATAAAAGAATTACACTAGTCATTCTGCATACAACTTTCCACAAAGAAGCGTTCCCAAGATAAAATGTAATATTTAATACAAGAATAATTGATTCCAGAAAAGAAAATAATTTATTTTAATTGATAGTGAAGAATAATACCACTTACATTTACTTAATCTGCTGGGAACCTACAAAGTGAATACATTTGTAATTATTTCTACAAGAAACATATTTATGATTTTGAAGTGTTTTCCTATCCTGTGTACCAACGTCCGACCCTAAGAAGAGAATCCAGCTCTACCAAAAACTAAGCCCAACCTGAACCAGTAATTCTTTTTGGGACACCAATCCTTCTTCAAAATGTTACTACAACATCGGGCATGAAGAGAATTACTGTATCAAAATGTCACCACAAAGTGGCACAAAGCAATTTACTTCTTCACATGTGACCTGCTTGCTTTTCATTGGTATGGACATGGACGTATAATGTAGAAGCAATAAGTGCACAAAAAAGTTTTCCCTTCATTAAATTAAAAATGTCCTCTGAATATACTTTTTATTCTTCATGAATGAAAATAATATTCAAAACATAGAAAATATTCTAAAACACACTTAATCAATAATTACAACTTAAATTAGTTTATTACATATGGATGATGTATATGAGTCATGCTTCAGTCAATTCTGATGCGACAAAATGGCTGAAAGTGTAAAGTCTTCTCTTGCTGTCGCTATCTAAATTTTTAAACCAAAAGCCTAGCAAACCTTTGACTAATGGTCAAAAACCACAAGATGTGCAGTAACAAGACCTTCCACAAACCAAATGACAAGTGTGTGTGCATATTGTGTCTAGAATTTTGTGACAGATATCACATTATAAAATGTAAGAAGAAACAGAAGTCAATCGCAGCTTATAGTAAGGACAAGTAATGTAATTACCTCCATGCACGGTGTGTGCACATTTCTACTTATTAATTATTAAAAACCAGTTATTTTAAATGTATTTCACAAATTCAGTGAAAAATCTTACCAGCTTTCTTGTAATCTACCCCATTCAACGATCATGTCTTATATACTTCACACGTGCTTCCTGTCAATGTGATAGCAATTGTGGCGCAAATTGGAGAAGGATACAATTGGTATTTGTTTATGTTAGGATCACTCTAAGAGTGGATAAGGTATAGCTATGTTTTTTTTTGCTACAAGATTACAAGTAGCTACTCTAGTTCAAATGGTAATTTTGATATAGTAACTATTTACAATATCAGAATACTCGATACTCAATTCCTCAAACCAATGATTTCACCTACCTTGGAATGCCCTTCAATAATAGAATAACTGGAAAAATCAAAAAACTACCCTGAAATTCAAGAAACATCTGTCCATTCTGAAGTGACTAGCAGGCAGCAAATGGATGCTCATGTGAAACTCTTTAAAACCAGATATTTACCCCCATATAAAAATAATAAAGGTTCTTTATTATTTAAACATATATATATATATATATAAATTTCTCCCTGGAATGGAGAACATTATAATTTGCAATCTACTTGGAATGAAAATAAGATGAATTTATATGATTCAATTTTTTTATAAGGACATGAAAAATTCAAACGTGCTAATTTGAACTGTTAATACAGTTAGATCTATTACTAAATAATTGTATATCCAATAATATTTAAATTGACATTTTTATGTAAATAATTAAATGGGATAGGATAATTTGGATAGGAGTCAGCCAATAGTACTCCTTCCTTATCATTGACCAATCAAAAAGCTTCCAGACTGTAAGACGAATATTGGATTTTTCCTAGAAGACAAGATGGCTACAGGACTCAAAAGACATGTTTAGCAATTGGTCATTGAGAAATATGAGAATTTATGTCTCTTTCTCCATATTAGTTAACCAAATGCTTTTAAGGCGTCAAAAAGTATATATAAATCTCCATCAAGTATATAATTTATTCATAAAATAAGAAAAAGTCTCTGTGTACATATGACCATTAGAAACGCCCTCCATTATATAAAAGACTATTTACTTATACATAAAAGTAAATTCAGTGACTTGAGAATTAATCTTCGAAGTTATTTATCATTACTCCCGGTATGGTAACCTCCAAATTGTCATTACGGGTTGATAGTACTCACCGAGGCTGTGATAAGTTTTACCCTTCTCTTCCTATCATCCACCGGACTCCGAAGACTGACGTCTCCCGACCCGGCGCTTCGCGTTAAGCCAACCGGTAGTGCTGAGCTAAGGTGGAAAACTAACAAAATGACTGTGCAAAGATCTCCAACCCTAATTGGCATTATGTCGACCACCAGTAATATACTGGTTCTTTCCCTGATTAAGACACTGCTACAAATTGGAAATGTAGAGATGAACCCTGGACCTGTAACTCAGAGATTTCAGAACGATTTTAACACGGTCAGTCAACTTAAGGATCAAATATCAAGACCCAACTACCTTAATTACATGTCTGAAATCAATCCCAGTGGCAATGCAAATGTAAAAATTTCAAACCGCTGTGCAAAACCGATGATATCTACCTACAACGTGCAGAACAACATCAGCAAGCAACAGCGCCTATGGCAGCCACACGGAACAGATCTGTATCCACTCAAGTTCTCTGAGAACCGAGAAGGATTGAGTAACGATGTTCGCCAGCAAAGACAGGACGAAATGTATGATGATGAAAAATTACAACCAGCAAATCCTATCCCCCCCAGTAGAGCACCCGTTACAGCGTGCCAATGAACCAGGCCAGCTCGCTGCTGCCTCACAAAACGCTATCAGACTTCAACTCCACCTACAACTAGTTGCTAGATACCAACAGGTACAAAACTTCAGACCCCATCAGATCTTGGAATTACACATCGAATCCTGATCAGCAATCGAATTCGTATTCTACGATAACGACGGAAACTTATTGGTCTCCAGAACAGTTCCAGACAATTTAGTCAATCCCGACTATAGCCTGTCCTTCCCACATTTGGTCAGTGCTAAAATCATCCGAGATTCGACTGTTAACTGGCTCAGACCACGACCAAGATATACCCACACCATGGTGATTAATTCCGACATTCAAACCATCAAAATAGATGGCAGCGCATACTGGCCTGAAGACATTGACGTCCCCGCAAGTGCTATTGCCTGCTTAATAACCAGATGTAATGACAAACTATTTGTTATCGATCCAACATTGATCGTTTGCTCATACAGATCTGCTGATGACACAGTGTATCAGACATCATTCACCATTCGACCAACCACTGGAAACACACCCAATCCCTGCTCATTACAAGATTCCTGTCCTTCTTACAAGTTTCGGGAAGTCAAATCTACACTTCAATGTCATGGAAAAGGTTCCTTTGACGCAAAACAACAAGACGGCTACATAGTTCCCTAGGAAACAGCTTCCCGTCCTTTTTGACACAACAACTATACCCAGCTGACATGAAGACTCAAAATATAGTCATGGGCAACGGTCGTACAAAAACCTATAAATGTGGTGCTTACAGAGGCAACTTTGTAATGAGCTGTCTGATTGAAAATACAGATACCCAAAAACTAACTAAATACCTATTTTCCTTAGGTTATGATTCTTCCATAGAGGTTGACAGCGCTACAATACCTTCTTCTCGTGAACCACACATCAAGATCAACCCTACTCTAATTTTTTACTCAAAAAATTTTCATATTCTTTTGATATCATAGTTCTTACAGAAACATTGCTTGACCATGATTCCGGTTTTGATATCAATGGCTATAAAAATGTTGTTAAGAGTAATAAGTATAATAAATGTGACGTGATAATTGTTTACTTAAAAAAAAATATTCAAGTATCTTTCAATAATGATGATATATCTTCACTGCAATTCTATACATCTCAATTTACTATTAAATAATTTCCCAGTTGCTCTAAGTGCAATATATAGATCCCCAAATCTTTGTAAAAAAGAAGCTTCATCGAACAATAAGAAAGGTTCTTGTTTTCCTATAAAGAAATCAATAACCACATTATTGTAGGCGACATTAACATTCAAATCTTAGAAAATAAATTACATAATTGTGGAAACATATACATGGATGTAATGTACGAATATGGATATTTAAAATACCTCAATTCTACCACTAGGCCATCATCCAAAAATGACTCATGTCTTGATCATATATTTTTTAAAACAATTAAACTCCTGGCACAACAGGCCTACAAGGCCTTTAGCCTACCAGTCAGCTGTTGGCATCACATCCACATGTGTCAATCACAGAGGTAGATGATAATCAGTCAATATAGGGGTGACATGTGGTCAGCATGTCGAGTTCCCCAGCAGTTATAGCTGGTTTTCTTATTGTAGCTACTCAAATGCCTCACGATGCTGGGTGGGCACTGGTCCCATACTGGCCGAAATACCATGTGAAAATTTCTTCCCCATGGAGACTTGAACCAGCGCAAGTCCCGTAGTTCTGCGCCAAGGCTTCCTGCCTTAACCACTCGGCTATGGCGCGGGACTTAAAAACAATTAGTAATCTAAATTTTAAACCTGGAGTATATAGTAGTGCTATAACAGATCATTATATGGTTTTTGCTTTATTTTCGAGCCCACATAAAACTTCAAACAAAAAACATATTGAACCCTCTCAGAATTACAAACAAATTATTAATTATAAATATTTAATAACCCAACTTAAAAACATGAATTGGGACCCAATTTTGAACTGCACAGATGCGGAATTAAGTTTCAATACGTTTTATAAAACCATAAGTAATCACATAAGTGTCTCATCTATTTCCAGCAAATACAAAAATTTAAACCTTGGATTACAACTGGCATTGTTAAATCAATAAGAACTAGAGATAAAATTGCAAGGCAAGTAAAACTTTAATAACTCATATTTCTTATTCGAAGAGAAAAATCATACGCTCAGACCGTATATAGAGAAAAATTTGATTGGTACTTGCTCAGGTAGCTCAGATGGTAAAGCACTTGGACTAGAAAACCAAGGGTCCCGGGTTCAAGTCCCGGTCTGGGCGTACTCTTCAAATATGATTTATCCATCATTGAGATGTATGAAATTAATAATAAAAACATCGAACTCATATTTCGCTTTATCACTAATAAGCGTTATTTCAAAATAAAAGATATTTCCTACACTCCCCAGAAGATTCTCTAGTGCCATGGCAGGTAATAGCAATAATAGTGAGGGGAAAACATATCTTTAACAACTCACCTCATATAATTTCACATTTCTTTGATGCTGGCAGTTTCAGACAATGTCTTGTCCCCCTTTGTTAAAAATATGTTCTTCACTCACTGTTAATGATATAACCTCATAATGTTTACTTCCCAATATTAATTAAAATATAGGTAATAGCAATTTTGACTATTATGATCAACTAAGTACAACTCTGAGAAAATACTGCGTTATATGGATGCACAACATGGAACCACAACACCCACCTTTAAATGTCGCCACAACGTGGGTCACACATCAACATCCACCTATATCTTTTAACTACATATACAAAGCATATTCTTTCAACTATGCTATACAATTCCGAGTCTCTCATTACTGCAAGTGTACTTAAACTTGAGATACCACGAAATTTGAGCCCTGATTCAAGTATCTAGGGTACTAAACCACGTGATGCTCTTCCTTACAGGAAACAAACCTATACAGAAAATCATAAAAGAGATATTCAATCTCTTATACAAAAATTTATCAGAACTATAGACAAAAAATGGCAGTCAAACCCGAACAGAGAAAGACATCTATAAAACCCAATCCGGTTTTATCCAGATGGCCACAGCATTGCAATTTGAACATTCAATAAAACTTCTCCCACAGCCACTCTTGCAGCTCCAAAACACTATAGACCAAGCAGAGATTGAGTGGACTGCTCAATACAAGTATAAACCAAATTTTTCAAAGTTTCCATAACAAATATAAAAAAAACTGAAAATCCACAGAAATTATTATGAAACCGTGGTTATAATTCAGACATTTGTTTTTGCAATTAGCTGCCGTAGATTTTGAGTTTTTATGGTTGTTATTGAAATATTTTAAAAATTGGAAAACCAGGGTTGTGGTTTTAAAACTTCGGTTGTACAAACAACTCATTGATTCCAAAATATGTGTGTTCTAATGCCACTCACTGCACTTTACATGCTTTGGGTTCTGCACTGGGCAGATAGATGATGTTAATGTTATCTATTTACAATTTACACATAACTTCGCCAAACTACTTTACGTAAATGTATTCTTGTATAGTGTACAGAGAGGAGTGTAGGATAAGTGTATGTTTATGTTGTTTTTATTAGTAATTTAACACATCTCATTGAAGGATAAATTAAATTTGAAGAGAATTTTTTTTTATCTGGGCAGAAAAAAAAATTCTCTTCAAATTTAGAGTATGTTTATGTGTTTGTGTAGTATAAAGTGTGTTGTATGAAGGATGATGAAGAGAAAGGAGAAGGTGAAATCCGTTGCCGGCACACTCCTAATGTAAAGCACAAATGGAGTCACCAGGCTTAACGTTCCATCCGACAGACGAATTACTATCAATAGTAGTACCACATTCCTTCTCAACATATGTACTGGTGGATCTGGTGCATTACCTAGCAACTAAAAATTGTACACTGCCACCTCTCCTGTTACAAAGATTGAAAATTTTGCAATCAATTTAATTTAATATAACAAATGAGAGCCTTAGAAGACAAGGGGTATAAGTAACAAAAGATCAGTTTTGAGTAAATCATGTTCGAACTCACATGTAGTTTGCTTTTTAGCCACTAGATTTCAGCACCAGACAGATTTTTACTTGTATCTATTGGTCACTCAGATAAGTATCTGCTTTAACTAATAAAGTCTATACTTAACTCCAAAATTATTGCAGTTTTCTAGAGTATCACATAATTTGAAAAGAATCTAAACTTTTAAAACATTTTGAGAAGTCTTTGGAATTAACAGTTTGGGAAAAGATACATTCTGAAGAACAAATATCCGGTAGTCATAATGGCGGTTGAAAATGAATGACAAGATCATTTGAAAACTATAGTTACCGTGTTTAATAAAACATGATATATGAGGTAAAATGTAAAAAATGACTCATTAATTTATTAATTAAGAACCTCATAATGTGTTTCCCATTTTTAACTTTGAACAAATATTGAACCGAGCCAACTTCGAATTTCATAGAACCATGAAATTTGAAGTTCCCAGCGAGCAAAATTTAATCTCCTAGTTCATAAATTCAGCACCAGATGGCAGTTTGGAAGATAGTGTTAATGGCATAATTTCAACAGTTGTAGTTTCAATGATGATGAAGGTAAAATGGCCTTTGAAACCGGTATTGTGAAAACATAGAACTTTATGAAGTGAGATAATATAAAAACATTTTTACTTATAAATTGAAAACACCTCATTGTTATTTCCCACTGTAATTGTGATTACTTTATGCAAGTTAGTTTACAGTAAAACTGAAACTTAGTTAGGAATTGGTATAGTATTAATTTTGTTAGGAAGAAATACCATAAGCCAACACCATCACCACATTCTATAATAAAAATATAAAGTCTATTAAATAACACAGAAATGGGATGGGAAGTAAACATCAATAAAGCTAAATATATGTTCACACATAGAAATATATTAATAAATGGGTATGGTCACTTAAAAACAAATGAGGGAAATTTTGAAATAGCAGGATTAAATGTCTAGGAACATTAAATACGAGGGCAGATCGGAAAGTAACGCACAATAATTTTTTTCTGCCTTGGTATTGCAGGTAGAATGTTGAAATTTCACAGAGATATAGTTTGAAGTTTTCACTACAGATGGTATTTTTTTCTCAGGTGCACCTCTTGCGAGAGAAGCTTGAACTATGCAACAAAGATGGCGCGCATGCTACAGTCGTCCACCTGTGAGGAACAGAGAAGTGTTGTTCGATTTTTGTCGGCCAAAGGGCATAAACCCAGTGAAATTAACAGGACATGCGTGGCGTGTATGGGGATGATTGTATGGACCGTAGCAATGTCTCCAGGTGGTGCACATTCTTCCAAGAGGGACGCGTGAACCTTAGTGATTCGCCACGCTCCGGCCGGCCGACAACAGTAGTGCGCAGATGGCTACACTCCAACCAAACAGACTTCTACGAACAGGGCATATTGAAACTGGTAACACGATGGGAAAAATGTGTTGAGAAAGTTGGTGACTATGTCGAAAAGTAGGTAAAAGATGTAAGTTCATTTGTGATTTTTTTCCTTTTTTTTACTATTAAACTTTTTTAAAAAAAAATTATTGTGCGTTACTTTCCGATCCGCCCTCGTACAAACAGGCAGGAATAGTATGCAGAAAGAAATTAAACATAGGCTCAATTTTGGAAATGCATGCTATTATGCAATACAGAACTTTTGTTGTCCAAATTTCTCTCAAAAAATTTAAACTAAAAACATATAAAACAATTTCCCTTCTTGTAATTAATATTTAATTTTGGGTAGTGATATTTTGAGATTATTTTAATTATATTTTATATAATTCCCTTCTTGTTATACCACATGGAATCAATATTAATAAAATTTATTATAAAATTCTGTTGAGATGAATAGTCATACAGTAAAATATTAAAATAAATACCTTGGCAGGTGCCATAGCCCTCAACTAGGTTAACATTTTCTTTTTTTTATTATATACAACTTTTCTCATTAGAGGACTGCCTCAAGGACAAAGTGATACAATTAATTTTTGAATTTATGAAATACATTTTGTATATACATTAAAAAATTCAAATTGTAGGTCTAATTGAAGTATACATACTACAAAGTATAAATTTTGTAAAAATGGTTTCTTAAAATTGAAATTGATCCTCTAATGGCAGCGATGGCAATTTTAGAAAGATACACCCTGTTCAAATCTAAGGAATTCCAAATTTAGCTAAGAATCCTTGTATAGTACCTCCTTTGCCCCGATCATGAATCCTGTGACAGTTATACTATCTAGTTGGTATTTATCTTTGTAATAGTCAATTGTTGGCTCATATATAGCTTTCTTTTCAGAGTCAACTTCCTCAGGTTGGCCACTATGGGTCTCAAAACGAATTGTGGGATCTAATATCATACCAATTTAGAAGATGGTCTAAATGCAATAATATCTATTCGTCTGTTACTCCCATTAGTGGCCACACCATGTACTTCCTCATAAACTGTGTATCCAAAATTTCGTAAGGCTTCTTTCTATTGAAGTTGGAAGCCAGTTTGTGTAAGGCCTACAGTTAAAAAAAAACTAGTTGAGGACAACGGCAGTTGCTGGAGTATTTATTCAATTTAATATTTTACTTTCATGGATGTGAAACATGGACTCATTATATTATTTTTGGTCTGGACATCTTACCTCAATATAATGTTGATTTGTTCTTGTCTGGGAAAGCTGACGATAAAACAGAATTGTTTTGAAACATGTCCAAGAACAAATCAACATTAATATTGAGGTAAGATGTCCAGACCAAAAATAATATAATTAAAATAACCTCAAAATATAACTTCCTAAAA
The DNA here is from genome assembly GCA_030220185.1 of Diploptera punctata. Classification (NCBI taxonomy): domain Eukaryota; kingdom Metazoa; phylum Arthropoda; class Insecta; order Blattodea; family Blaberidae; genus Diploptera; species Diploptera punctata. The sequence goes on from JASPKZ010008299.1 coordinate 18,374, forward strand.
TTAAATATGGACTCTTATTTTAAGGGAGGAGAAAAGAATACAAGTATTTGAGAATAAATTTTGTAGGAAAAATTTTGGATCAAAGAGAGATAAACAGACAGGTGAATGGAGAAAAATACATAACAGTAAGAAACATGATCTCGACAGAAGCTATGTAATAATAATAAGTAATGTCTGATAGGCTATGAAGGACAGGACGTGGCATGAATGGGGAATAAAGAGAAACATGAAATATTAAATTAATGTTGGGAAGTAAACATTATGAGGTATAATCATTAAATTCATCGGAGAACATATTGTTTAAACAACTCACCTCATAGGATTCATGCTTCCATGATATCGCGATTTCATTACGAAATTACATTGATTTTGAAGTTCATAAATTCAACCATAGATGGCAGCACTGAAGATGGCGACAATAGAATAGTTGACGGCCGAAGAATTTCGTCAGTCGGAGTTATGGCTGATGATGAACATGACTATGTTTGAAATCGCGATATCATGGAAGCATGAATCCTATGAGGTGAGTTGTTTAAACAATATGTTCTCTGATGAATTTTAATAAATTTAAAGAAACATGAAAATTTCTTATAGGAAAGTCAGAGACAAAGTGCGTGGTAGTAGGAGCAAAAAGTGAGATGGGAGAATAATATTAACCATGATTTGAGGTAAGTAAATTATACAAGGAAAACATTAGCTCAGATTAGGGATGTATGGAGAGCTTAAACATAAAGGGATAAAAGTGGCCATTATGCAGGGCTGACAACCCAGCTAATATTCTTGGTAATTGTCTATAGTTCTTCCACAATGTGTATGAAGAACATGTAAACAGTCGCCTAGCTTGATGTCATTGCATTTGGGCCTTTCATTGGTTAAATGCGCCTACTTCATACGCTTACAGTGAGTCCGGTGAACCAATGAAAGGCCCGAATGCAATGACATCAAGCTAGGTGACTGTTTACATGTGCTCCGTACACATCGTGGAAGAACTATAGAAAGGTGGAGTTTTAACCTTCTAAGGCAGCGGTACTCACTACGCGACCCGCATGCGGCTCTTGAGGATATTTATTAAGGCTCTTGAAATAATTTTACCTTCATTACATTACATTTAAATTTTAAATTCCAAGTATAAAATAATACTATCTTTATTGAAATTCTACAAAACTTTGGATATCCCTTTGTCAACGGATATGGTTTCTTATATTAATATTATTCGTTTTTAAACACCTTAATGATGGACAAATTATATTTGAAAAGAAAAATATACGCCTAGACTGGGGTTTGAACCCAGGACCTTTGACTTTCTATGTCAATGCTCTTCCATCTGAGCCACCTAGGCCTCCAATCTAAATGCGTATTTTTCTCTTACACATAGTTAATTCCCTAAGTAATGTTTAAATTCCCAATAAAAAGTCTTCTTAACAAAGAAGCCGCCATTTGCAAAAATCATAGCAACGACTCGTAGCATTTGGGGTTAGGGAATTAACTATGTGTAAGAGAAAAATACGCGTTTAGATTGGAGGCCTAGGTGGCTCAGATGGAAGAGCATTGACATAGAAAGTCAAAGGTCCTGGGTTCAAACCCCAGTCTAGGCGTATATTTTCTTTTCAAATATAATGGTTTCTTATATTTGGCTCTCTTGTAATTTCTAGTGAGTACCACTGTTCTAAGGCCTATAATGGGATCACTTTATCTTTATTTAAGGAATTAAATGCCACTTTGAGATCATGTATGTGTGTTCTAATGCCACCCACTACACTTTATGTGCTTTGGGTACTACACTTTATGTGCTTTGGGTACTGCACTTGGTGGATAGATGGCGTTAATGTGGTCTATTTTTAATTTACGCACAACTTTGGCAGACCACTTTACATAGATGATGTATTCTTGTATTGTGTACAGAGAGTAGTTTATGATAAGTGTATGTTTTTTAGTCGGCTGTGGTGGACTTGTGATTATATTCCTTGCCTCTGGTCCCGAGGGTCGCAGGTTCAAACCCAGCCAGAGTCAATGGATTTTTAGGATGAAAATATCCAAGGAGCGAATCCTCCGGGAGGGACTTAAAGCCATGGATCCCAAGTCAGAAGATTTTCAGGCTCGTAAAAGATCCTTAAGTCTGAATAAAGAGGCTTCTAAGCAAAATATACCAACCTCAACTTCCTAGTTATACCTTAGTTGCCTGATGATGTCTCATTGAGTCTATCTTGACCATGTGCCATTCAAGACAACTATGAGCAGATAAGGTAACTAAAAATTAAGTTGGTCTATACTGGCAGCCACGGATTCTCCGGCCTTGATGTTTTCACGAGTGTTGCCGATATGGATATTCAGTAGGAGTGGCCGCTTTATGTATGCTGTTAACGGGGACACATGTAAGTGCAATTTAGATGGTAAACAAAACTTTGAGAGATTCTCTTGTACATGAAGAAAACAGACTTGAGATATCTTGTTCCACTATTTAGTTATTTAGATATGAGGTTGTAAAATTAATTTGTGGGCACACTGTAGAAGGGTGTCTTATCCGTTCAGCAAAAATTATAATGCATCAGGATTTATGTTCAATAACTTAAGTGTGACATAGAAAAAGAAAAAAAAGCTATATTTACACAAATAAATACAAAAAAAATAGTACAAGGATAAAAACAAATCACACATTGCAAACAAAGCTACCATATACATAAAGAATTCATAAAAGCAGTATACCAACAGTACATAGAAGTTACTAAGAATGTTAGAATTATGTTCAAATTAAAATAAATATCTAATTTAATATTTAAAGTAGATTAATATACAAAGTGTTTCAGAAGTATTACAGACTTAGGGGTTGTAAAGGGGAGTTAGTAGATTAAGTTTTGATAAGTAACCCGTGTACATAAACTTACCATTTTGATTAAGTTATGTATATAGGAAATAACACTATGAGATTTTTTAGTATTGTTTATTTTTTATTATTTCTCTCACCTCATACTTCATAACTTCTTGCAGACCTAGGTTTCATCACGCTATTTGTGACATTCTCAATGCTGTGTCACGTTCACAACTGACGTCCAACGGCCTTCTATCCTGCAGACTGACCTCCGCGCCATAAATTCATATGAATTTTGAAATACCCGGTTATAAGGAGAGAGGACTGATTAGGAAATTCGTTGGTCAGCCATCAGATGGCGCGGAGGTCAGTCTGCAAGATAGAAGGCCGTTGGACGTCAGTTGTGAACGTGACACAGCATTGAGAATGTCACAAATGGTGTGATGAAACCTAGGTCTGCAAGAAGTTATGAAGTATGAGGTGAGTGAAATAATAAAAAATAAACAATTACCATTTTGATGTAAAATAGGTTTGAAGATCGAAGCACAATGGGCTATTATTGTGTGTGTCTTGTGTTTCAGAATAAGTATTACAGACTTCTAGGGGTTGTACTACAAGTCTGGTTCCAGGTGGTAACCTGTTGTTCGTTGCGCAAAGTATATTTGCGACGCATGTTTTAATACACATGCCCCACAAGACCTGGTGTGTGCTCAATAATTTCTTTATCTACTGAGTTCTCTCTACTACCCCTAAAAGTCTGTAATACTCATTCTGAAACACCCTGTATAAGTATTTAATATTCCAGTTAGAAAGAATTGATAGGTAGCATATTAGAACTATAGTCTTCAAGAAATCTACAATTATGAGGTTGAGTGGTTAAAATTGTAACTTTCTGTTAAATAAAATACCTACTATTAAGTTAATATTAAGAAGCTAAAGCTATTATTATGAATGAAATAAGTAAATTAATTGAACAATTATAGGATATCACTATGAGGTATAATTTTAAATAAATTCTGTTCACTTCACCTAGTACCCTGTCTTCTAATTAGACCGGTTTATTTGAAGAGAAAAATTTTCGCCTAGACCGAGACTCGAACCTGAGACCTTTGGCTTGCCGAGCCAAATGCTCTACCAACTGAGGCGAGTTGTGATCTAGACACAAATTTTTCTCTTATATATGTTGTAATTCCCTCGCGCCAAATGCTTTGAAACCTTTGCTTCTACCTTTGCAAATGAAAAATTTTCGCCTAGACCGAGACTCGAACCCGAGACCTTTGGCTTGCCGGGCCAAATGCTCTACCAACTGAGCTACCAAGGCGAGTTGCGATCTAGACGCAAATTTTTCTCTTATATACGTTGTAATTCCCTCGTGAAAAATGCTTTGAAACCTTTGCTTCTACCTTTGCAAATGGCAGCTTCTTAGTTAAGACGACATTTATTGGGAATGTAACACTACTTTATAAAGCCAGTAGGGCTTCTATTGATGTTTATATTATTGATTTAACACCTCACTGAAGGTCCCGGGTTTGAGTCTCAGTCTAGGCAAAAATTTTTCTCTTCAAATATAAATTAATATATACAGGGCTTCCAATATAAACCCGGACTGGCCTCACGGGGTTTCACCTGTCGGGCAGCGCTCTCTCCTCGTCCGCATTTCACTCTGCCAGCAGCTCGTCCTTGAACTAGTCAGTTTACTATCATTCGACAAGATGAGACGTCAGCTGACATTAGAGCAGCGCATTTGTGTGTGTAAATGTTATTATAAATATGAATCTGCTCGTCGCGTTCGCGAGGAATTTATTCGGAACTTCCCTGGACAATTACCTCCTTCCAGATCGACAATCCACGATCTTGTGACTAAATTTGAAGAGAAATCATATGGGTGGTTTCAACAAGATTCTGCTACTGCTCATACAGTAGAGGAGTCCATGAACAAAATTAGGGAAGTGTTTGAAGATAGAGTGATTAGTGCTGGTGTATGGCCCCCTCGCTCCCCAGATCTAACAGCGTGTGATTTTTATTTGTGGGGTAGCCTGAAAGACAAAGTGTACAAAACAAATCCGCAGACATTGGAAGAACTAAAGAATAACATAAGAAATGAAATCAGAAACTTGACAGTGCCCGAACTACAGCGTGTCAATCTAAATGTGTTTACTCGGTATAATGCCTGTTTAACTGCGGGAGGACAACATTTCCAGCATTTTCTATAAGGTAAGAAACAGTTCAAGGACGGGTGGCAGGCAGGGTGAATTGCAGGAGGAAGAGACAGCACTGCATGCCGGGTGAAACTCCGTGAGGCTGGACCGGTTTTATGTTAGAAGCCCGTTACTAATAAACTATTGTAATTAATTATAAAGAGAAAAATTTAGGCCTGGACCGGGAATTTAACCCAATGGCTGTGTGGAGTCCCATCAAGTCTTCTTAATGTAGAAGCCAGTCAACGTGCATTTGTAAAAATCCTTCGATTTAGTGCATAATTTTAAACCACATCAGAATTTGGATTTTGATTGATCTTTCCTTTAACCCGTGGACTTCGACTGTTCTTCGTAAGGACCCATATTTTTAATGCCTCATTGAAGTGGAATATGATTATTATTTCCATTTATCCTTCACATGGAATAAATCTTGTTTCCTAACTAATTTCATTTTGTGTTCCTTACATAACATTCTTAACCTAATATGTTTGTATTTCATGCGGAGTGCACTCCGGGTTGAGCTTACTTGTTATCTCGTACAGGGTATGAGACTGAGCCCTTTCATCCCCCCATCTCATGCAGATGAGCAGAGACTCCTCTTTATTGATCCAGAGATGCTAGTATCAATGACAATTCATTTAGGCATAATTTGCTTCTCTGCAATAAAACAAAAAAAAAAATGTAATCCAAGAAAAGAAAAATTACCTAAATAAATTACTTCAAAATTGTTTAGCATGCCGAAGACAAAACATGTTTTGAAAGGCTTTCATGATTTTAATATTGTTTCTGAACAAAAATCAATTCTAATTGAGGAAGATAGATAAAAAAGAAATACTTATATTATTATATTTGAAAAGAAAAATACACGCTCAGACTGGGGTTGAACGTAGAACCTTTAGCTTTCTATGCCAATCCTCTACCAACTGAGCTACCTGAGCACACCAATCGAAAGGTAAATTTTTCTCTTATACATTGTTAATTTCGAGTGCCAAATGCTGTGAACTGTTACTCGATCACGCAAATGACTATTTCTTTTTTAGAAGACTTTTAATGGGAATTTAAACATTACATTCAGTGAGAAGTGTTAAATTAATAATAAAAACATATGAAGAAGCCTTACTGGCTTTATAAAATAATGTTTAAATTCCCAAGAAAAGTCTTCTTGAAAAGAAGCCATCATTTGCGTGATCAAGCAACGGTTTGTAGCATTTGGCACTTGGGAACTAACAATGTAAAAGAGAAAAATTATTCGTAAATTAATAAGAAAGAAACATAAAATATGAGGTAAGATGTAAAAAAAAAAAAGACTCATTAATTTATGAATTAAGAACCTCATAATGTTATTACCCATATTTAACTATGAGAAAAATTATGTTTAGATTGTTGTGCTTAGAAAGCTCAGTTGGTAGAGCATTGGCATAGAAAGCCAAAGGTCCTGGGTTCAAACCCCAATCTGAGCGTATATTTTTCTCTTCAAATATAATTTGTCCTTCAGTGAGGAGTATTAAATTACTTATATTATTATTCCCAAACGGTCCCCGAAATCATATGGCCATCATCATCATCATCCTTCACCGGTGTGGAAAGCAACAGGAAGCTACCACACCTACAATTCCCTAGTAAAGCTGCAAGCATAGCATGAAAATGCTATGATTACAGTGAAGGACCTGCCTTCGGGCAGAATTACTATGGATGGATGGATTTTTTTTTAAATTTAATGCATAACTTCAATTGCGATAACAATGAATATTAAAAATATTCAATTGAGTTGGTGTTTACTTGATGAAAATCCATATTTATTAATTAAATAAAAATAAAATGTTTTATTTGATTTTCATATTTATTAAGATATAATTCAGTGACAGCTGTTTCGGTACACTGTACCTTCTTCAGACATGTTAACAAATTATGAATTGTGTTCCAACTGATCTAAGCAACAATACAACAATATTTATTTAAATTTTTTAATTTAACAAAGGGGATTCATTCAAATCAAGTTGAGAATTTAACAGTTTTTTACTACTTTTAAATATATTAATTTCTACAGCCTCCAAAAGTTAGATCTTAGGTAAGAAGTTAGATCTTTTGGAGGCTGTAGAAATTAATAAATTTAAAAGTAGTAAAAAAACTGTTAAATTCTCAACTTGATTTGAATGAATCCCCTTTGTTAAATTTAAAAATTTAAATAAATATTGTTGTATTGTTGCTTAGATCAGTTGGAACACAATTCATAATTTGTTAACATGTCTGAAGAAAATACAGTGTACCGAAACAGCTGTCACTGAATTATATAATAAATATGAAAATCAAATAAAACTATGTTTTATTTTTATTTAATTAATGATTAAAAATATTGATAAATTACTTTGAATAATGGGAACTCACTGTTTGCCTATTTCTCCTTGCAAGTAGCACACAGTCAAGGTCATGCAGCCTATGACCCTACACCTTTCAACCCCCACTCTTGCAGATGAGCAGAGACTCGATTCTTCTGCAATGATGTGGAGACGTTATTAGGCAATTCATTTAGGAATAATTTGCTTTCCTGCAATAAAACAAGAATGCAGTTCAACAGAAGAAAAATTTTCAAGTTACAGTACGTATTAGTAATGAGTGGAGAACATTTTTAATGACTCACCTCATATAATTTCAAATTTCTTTGATACCAGCGGTTTCAGACAATATCTTGTCCCTCTTTCTCTCTTCAGTCATGGAAGCCATGACTGAAGAGAGACAAGATATTGTCTGAAACTGCCAGTATCAAAGAAATTTGAAATTATATGAGGTGAGTCGTTAAAAATATGTTCTCCACTCACTATTAATGATGTAACCTCAATGTTTACTTCCCAATATTAATTTAAATACAGTATGTATGTATATGTTCAAATAAAAATTACATCATCATCATCATAGTACATTCACGAATTTAGGCCATTTGTTGACCTGTTTCGGCCTCAAGAGAAACACCATCCAGAAGTCTTTTGAGTGGACGTCCTGGTCTTCTTCTTCCTGCAGGTTGATATCTTAACATTAGTTTGGGTATTCTGTGATCTTCCATTCGATGAACATGTTGTATCCATCTTGACTTATAATCAGAAATTTTGTTTTCTAAAGATTCCATGTGTAATTCTTCTAAGATGTCTTCATTTTTTTTGTGATCTAGTAGTGTGTATCTTGCAGTCCTCCGAAGATATCTCATTTCAGCAGATCTAAGTCTCTGTATATCTTTCTGTTTCAACGTCCATACTTCGCTACCATACAAAAGAGTTGGAAGAGCCAGTGTTTTATACACTATAAAAATTACACTATGAGGTAATTTACAATTCATATCATGGATAAAATAAATCATTTTCACCTCACAAAACTATGTGAAAAATTTTTCATGTCACATGTAAAGGAGGCCTACTTCCTACATTTTCTTACCTATGCTTCTAACATTAGAGTTGAGTAGATTCACATTTCTCACTGTCAATATCATTTGTTTCCATTGGACCATCTATTATCCCATCAGCATATTGCTGGGTGTCCTCTATCTGAAATATGTAAAAATACGGTGCAATTAGTTGGGTATGCCACTGATCTACCGATTGTAGTATGGCTTCTGTGAGGAACATCAATGCACCTGCATTCACTACATTTTACTATTACTCTACTACTAGTCATTTGGCTGCCAGTAAATGTTACTCTACAGCGAGGAAAAAATAAAATGACTATTTAACTCATGCCCCAAATGGGAGTCAATGGCCAATCACGTTTCAATGATTTCTGTTTTACAACCAATCAGAGTCGTGTTTCACGAAATATTTATCAGTGTTAGGATTATCATATATTAAACAAAGCTCCTCCTTTTTAATATTCTGAACAGGTCTGACCGTTATTTTGCAGTGACTGAGCCTATAACAAATACGGCTACCAGATTGTATATAATAGTGCTTACATGTCAACATTTGTAGCAATTGATTATACCACCAAAAAAAGAAACCACTGTTTGCACTTTCTTAAATGTATTTTTTCCCAGGTAATAATCGAGAAAAAATATAATTGTCATATTTACATCATACGACATCAGAAATGAATTAATATACAGATTGATGTGTTTCATTTTTTCTCCACTAGAGAGCATTCTTACAATATTGCGTTCCTTTGGCAATAAATAGTATGATCTGGTTGCAGTGATAAACAAAAGAAGCAGTAGAAGCGTACCTATCGTTTCTCATTTGTTTTCAAACATCGCCGTTTACATTAAATATATAAATATTTTAAAATAACTATAGTTAAATAATGATTTGTGAGTAAACAGCTTAATTTTATTTGTTAAATAGTCCTAACAAATGCCACTCTTGATTTCCAAATTCTCTAGATAAATTCACTCCTCACTTCGTGAGTCGTGAATTTATCGATAATTTGGAAATCACTCGTGGCATTACTTATGAAAAACATTTTGGGGATTCTATGCTACTGTAGGTGCCACTGTGGCACAAGCGGTTAGACACTTGCCTCTCACTGATAGGGTCCAAAATGGAGCTTGGGAAGGTTTTTCTCGGGGGTTTTCTCCTGTTTTCCCCTGCCACAATTTCATTCCATCATTTCTCCATACTCATCTCGTTCATTTCGTTTATCTGTCCCCGTGATGGTGCATCAGTCATGGTTGGCCAGCATCCTTGTTATTCACAAACTTCTATATATATATATGGGCTTCATCTCATCTCATCCCTCAATCTGATCCTTAGTTGGACACGAGTTGAGGATATAATCCATCCACAGTAATTCTGCCCGAAGGCAGGTCCTTCACTGCAATCATAGCATTTTCATGCTATGCTTGTAGCTTTACTAGGGAATTGTGTAGGTGTGGTAGCTTCCCATTGCTTTCCACACCGGTGAAGGATGATGATAATGATAATGGTAAGGATGATGGCCATATGATTTCGGGGACTGTTTGGGCCTTAAAGTTTTCCTGACATTTGTCTAACAGGTGAGGAAAAACCCCGATAAAAACCTCACCCAGAAAAACTGCTCCAACCGGGGATCGAACCCGGGCCCGCTGCGTGACAAGGCAGCACACTATCTCGAGACCATAGCGGTATATATATATATATATATATATATATATATATATATACACACACACACATGCATATATGCCACCATGCCACTTACATAAATTCAAATAATTAAAAAATGGGGGAAAAAAAAAAAAATTATTTTGTAAATTTATGAACAAGTTGGAGAAAATGTTTTTATATATCTCATCTCATAAAGTTGTGTGTATTATTTCATGAATACATGCAACTCTATGAGGTGAGATATATAAAAACAGTTTCTCCAACTGATTTATAAATTGAAAATACCTCATAGTGTCACTTCCCACCTTAAATTTGTTCAAAAGTATAATTTATTTTTGTAGTTTGGCAATTTATTTAGAAGATTGGTCAAACTGCATGTGCTGCCATCTAGCAACAGCTCTATAAACTTTCTTTAGGACTTCAAAGATATGAGGTTTCACTCATGCACATGCACACGCACACTGTTATTCTGTAGGACTTAGAAAATGTATTGGGAAAGGTAAACTACGGTTTTTCTGAATTCCTTTATTTGTGAGTAAACATCTAGGCAATTCGCTCTAGTGGAGACATGTGTTATCAGGTTATCACATTAGCCAACATGATGCTAGCAGTCAATTGTTCTCCGATAGAATATCAGATGGCACAGTGGCATAGAATAGCCAACATTTGGCTCAACTGCACTTTTACTAGCGCTTGATTTTTCAGTTATATTATTGTAAACTATAGCTCTTCTTTTGTATTTACTAACATTATTTCATATTTTAAAATTTTTCAAACAATTTTTATAACATTATTAGACAGTTTTGAAGTATTTATTTAAATATGCAAATCACAATATTATGACACTGTTAGAAATATTGTGATGCTGTTATTTTCTCCACAGAGTATATTACTTAGTCTATGATATTTCTATCGCTGTTTTGGGTTATCGCTGGTTGGATCTGCGTTAGGGAGCGATAAGTAAGTGTACACCTATTTTTAATAAACATTTGGTAATTTTAATATTACTAATATATCATTTTAACATAGATTTGGGGATTTATTGCAAATATTAGTCATTTAAATTTTATAGCAACAGATAGTAATCGAGGATGATAATCAATATGTGGTTCGATTGTGGGTTATCGGTGGCTCTACAAACTCTGGTGCATGCGCACTGTTATTCTATAGGACTTTGAAAATATTTCACGCTAGTTTAAGTGCAGTTTTTCCCAACATTTTATTTGAAACTGAATAAGAAGAAAAACATACCTGACAGAAGTTCACCCGTTTCTTGCAATCAGTAGATAAGAGATTGTGAACAACAGGAGTTTTATACGGTTTCAATTTTAGAAGCTTCATGGCCTTATGTGCTGAACCGTAGCTCACACATGCTTGTTGTGCTAACCGACGAAGTGATTTGCAAGGACTGGCTTCTAGCCTTGCACCAATTTCATCTAATTTTTCTTCTGTTAGCACACGCTGTTCTCTTATCGGTTTTGTCACGGACTGAACCTGTCACACGAAATTTTGCCACTAATCTATAAATTGTTGTTTTATCAGGAACTGGAGATTCCGGATACTGTCTATGGAATTTCTGTTGACACATTTGCCACGAAGATCTCTCTACATATCTTTCAAATATGAAAACACGTTGTTCGATGGTGTACCTCATGTCTGCAAAACATAGGCACTTTCTCGAGACTCAACTGAAGTTGTCAAGCTATATGTGAGCGCCACATACTTTGCAACCTTTTGTCTAGATGAGCTGGCTGCCAAGAACTCCCTTCATGCCGACCCCATACTTTTCAGAGGTTCTGTGGTGAAGGCAACTGTTCACCCGTTATCTTCTATAAGAATAAACTAAATCACCTGCAAGCAGAAGGACAAGGTCAAGAAATGGGTGCACATGAATTCTTCTAAGTTCCACAGAATCGCAGTGCTCATGCGTGAGTTGCTGTAATGGTTAATGTAGCTTCCAGTAGATGGCTCTGAAGTTGGCACTACCAACTTTAGGAATAAATTCCCAAATGCTGAAAAGAATGGACGGGCTGTGGTGTATAAACCGTCACACACAATTTTCCATCTAGTATTCCTATGCCACTGATGCACTAAACACTTTTCAAACTATTTATAATGTTTGGTACTATTTTAAACATTTTGGAACCATTTTATAAACATTTCTTACGATTTTTAAATATTTATATAATATGCAAATATTGTACATTGAGTTCTACAGGCGCGGAAATGCTTCATGCTAGGCAACTCTCACATCACTGTTACCAACATTTGAAAATAATTTGAAACCATATTTAATGCTAGTGTATGTAAAATTAGTTTATAGTTTGTTAAATAATATGCATGTAAATTGTTTTGTTAGGTTAGGAAATGGGAAGTTAGTTTACGTCGATTACTTTTTTTTGCATTTGGAAATAAATAATATGCATGTAAACTGCTTTGTTAGGTTAGGAAATGGGAAGTTAGTTTACGTCCATTTTTTAGCATTTGGGAATTAATTCCGAAAGTTGGTAATGCTGACTTCAGAGCCATCTACCAGAAGCATCATTAACCATTACAGCAACTCCTGCAACTCGCGCATTCACACTGCAATTCTATAGAACTTATAAGAATTCATGTGTGACGGTTTATACACCTTATCCAATGGACATAAACTAACTTCCCATTTCCTAACCTAACAAAACAATTTACATGCTTATTATTTAATAAACTATAAACTAATTTTATGTAAGAATTAAATGAATAGTGATTTCTTCTTACCTCATACTTCTATGTTATTTTAAACACAACACTGCAGTATCGGTGACCCATTGTCACCTGCTGACGATGGTGACAATGGGTCGCCGATACTGCAGTGCTATGTTTAAAAAAACATAGAAGTATGAGGTAAGAAGAAATCACGATTCATTTAATTCTTATTAATTGAACCTCATAATGTTAAAAATTCCCAAATTGATATATATAATTTTATGTACACTAACACTAAGTATGGTTTGGAATTATTTTCAAAAGTTGGTAACTCCGATTTAAGAGCCACCTAGTGGAAGTTACATGAAGCATTTCCGCATCTCTAGAACCTGATGCACAATACTAGCGTAATTTATCTTCTTCTTCTTCTTCCTTCCAAGTATTAGGCCAAGGCCTGTTACGATCCTATAGAAAATTTTCTCTTATGGGAAATTCTCGTATAAGACTTGAAAGCATAATAATAGTCCCTTCGATTGGTTGCTGGCCAAAGGAAGGCAAGACCAGTGATGGGGCTGCCATCTTATAGCCTCTGGTCAGGCTTTTCTGGAGAAGAAAAGAAAATAAAGGAAAGAAGAAATGGAAAAAAGGAAGGACTCCCTAGCCCTCGGATGCCCTAATAGCGTTGGGGTCGAAAAAACAAGAGTTAACCAAGAGAGGTTAGATAGTAAAGTTAAGAGTGCAAAACCCAAGTAAGTGGAAGAAATGTTTTGCACAGCTTGGGTACCTTGTGGTCGCCATCCACATATCCCCTAGATGAGGACCCCTGAGGGGTAGCGTAATTTATAAATATTTAAAAATTGTAATAAATGTTTGTAAAATGGTTCCAAAATGTTTAAAATAGTACGAAACATTATTATAAATGGTTGAAAAGTGCTTAGTGCATCAGTGGCATAAGAATGTTAGATGGAAAATTGTGTGCATCTTAAAGTGAACCTCAGCCACTGTTAAAAAAGAGATTGCGAAAAGAAACTGCACTTTAAGTCTCACCATGAATTTATCAAAGTCCTGCAGAATTGTTGTGCGCATGCGCAAGAGTTATAAACTTGCGGATAAGGTGTACTTACCGTCGCACATAAATTCTTCTAAGTTCTATAGAATCACAGTGCGCATGCGCTAGTGCTCCAATTATCCCAGGTAGATAAATGCAACCTCCAGAAGTTGGCGGTATATGTATGTGAAATCAGTATGACCAACATTGACCAAAAATTCCCAGAACTTGTCTAAGTATATATAATTAACACGAAATGAACTAGTGGAAATATGATTTTACGTGGTAACCGTCCGACATTTGAATTTGTCATAGAATAACAGATAAGAAGAGGTAATTTATTTTACGTATCAAATCACATTTAAAAAGCAAGGAACCCAAAAGCTATATTTGAAGAGAAAAATTTTTGCCCCCCGGGACTCGAACCCGAGACCCTTGGCTTTCCGGGCCAAGTGCTCTACCAACTGAGCTACCGAGGCGAGTTACGATCTAGACGCAAATTTTTCTCTTATGTACGTTGTTATTCCCTCGCGCCAAATGCTTGAAACCATAGCTTCTATCTTTGCAAATGGCATACATAAGAGAAAAATTTGCATCTAGATCGTAACTCGCCTCGGTAGCTCAGTTGGTAGAGCACTTGGCCTGGAAAGCCAAGGGTCCCGGGTTCGAGTCCTGGTCTAGGCGAAAATTTTTCTCTTCAAATATAATTTATCCTTCTATGAGAAGTGTTAAATTAATAATAAAAATCGTCACCTAAAAGCTATAAATCAATTACTGTAACACAAATCAATTACTCTAACGTAGGTGAAATCCAGAGAACGTGGAAGTGATGTTGGCAACATCTGGAGTATTTTGGGTTGTTGATGGTGGCAACGTTGGAACAACATAGGAAGAGGAGGGAAAATAGCAGAAAGTAGCAAGTAAGCAATGTAGCACGATCATGTTTTACGTAAATATATAAATATAAAAAAAGATTGTTGCAACATTGGAAGATGTTAAAAGTGTTGCAAAATGTTTTAAACGTGTTTAAATTTAGTGCATCAGTGGCATAAGAAATAAGATTGAAAATTTGTACACCACACCCAAACTTGCTCCTTAGATGGCAGGACTATCTGTCCAGTTGGCATTACCAACTTTTGCGATAAATTCACAAACATGCTTTTAAACATGGATGTACACTTCCAAAATTTCAACATAGTGTTTTCCAAGGCTATATAGTCTTGGTGGTTTTCCAAAATATGTCAAAATTTTCGAAATTTCAAATACTGCAAAAATACTATCTAGAGGGTGTGTCCGGGATTTATAATGCAAAAAATCCGGTCTAAATCAAAAAATTTCAAAATTGTGTTTTCCAGCCCGGAGGACCAAAAACTGTTATGTGGGTGAATAACCGCACAGTACATCTGTCGGTGCACCGAATATTAATTAGCGTTGTTTCCTCTGTAGTGGACTGAGTGCACCGAATCCGTAGGTGCTGGTGTGATCAAAAGAATGTACCACGTGGCGATACAATAACAACACGTTTGTAGTTTGAAATATAAACAATACTTTATTGAGATGAACACTTAGCTTCACTTGATTGTGCTCAGGTCTAGTTGTGTAGACCATAGTTGATGTTTGTGTGTCCCGCTTTGTGAGCGAGACGTGATGTGATGTGGTCCGACTAGAGACCGACGTGAAAAGTGATTAACACAAAATTTGTAACCTAACAAAGTAAATCATTTACATATTATTTCAATAACCTATAAACTAATTCACTCTACACTAACTTATGCCTTCTTAATCTAACAAAATAAAATAGTAGTAGTGCAATTTCTTATTGTGAAGGTTGGTCATACCGGACTGCCATCTATTGATGAGAATATGCATTACAATTATGGGAAAAACTGCACTTAAACTAGCGTGAAATATTTTCAAAGCCCTATAGAACAACAATGTGCATGTGCCAGAATTTATAGAGCCAGCGATAATCCACAATTGAACCACATATCGATTATCATCCTCAATTACTATCCGTCGCTAAGACATTAAAATGACCAATATATGCAATAAATCCCCAAAGCTATGTTAAAAAGATATATTAATAATATTAAAATTACCAAACGTTTATTAAAAATGGGTGTACACTTACTTATCACTCCCTAACGCTGATCCAACCAGCGATAGAAAAATCATATACTAAGTAATATACTCTGTGGAGAAAATAGCAGTTAGCATCACAATATTGTCCAACAGTGTCATAATATTGTGATTTGCATATTTAAATAAATACTTCAAAGTTATCTGATAATGTTATAAAAATAGTTTGAAAAAGTTAAAAATATTAAATAATGTTAGGGGTGAGGTAGGTTTTATGCTCGTCACAATTCTACACTCAAATTCTTATGCCACTGATGCACTAAACACTTGTAAACACGTTTCGTACTGTTTCAAACATTTTGCAACGATCTTCAAGCTTTCTTTACAATATTTTATATTTATATATTTACGTAAAACATGATCGTGGATACATTACTTACTTGCTATTTTGCCATGTTGTTCCAACGTTGCCAACATCTGAAAATAATTTCAAACCATATTTAGTGTTAGTGTACGTAAAATTAGTTTATTAAATAGTACGCATGTAAATTGTTTTCTTAGGTTAGGAAATGGGAAGTTGGTTTATGTCCATTTTTTTAAAGTATTTGGGAATAAATAATATGCATGTAAATTGTTTTCTTTAGTTAGGAAATGGCAGGTTAGTTAACATCCATTTTTTTTTGCATTTGGAAATTTATTCCCAAAGTTGGCAATGCCGACTGCAGAGCCATCTACCAGAGGCTAATTAACCATTACAGTAACTCCCGCGACTCGCACATGCACACTGCAATTCTGTGAAACTTAGAAGATTTCATCACCGTTACTTAACGTCCATTTTTTTTTTGCATTTGGAAATTTATTCCCAAAGTTGGTAACGCCGACTGCAGAGCCATCTACCGGAGTCTATATTAACCATTACAGCAACTCGCACATGCGCGCTGCGATTCTGTGGAACTTTGAAGAATTCCTGAGAGACATAAAAACCGACTTTTTCCGAAAGTAGCAAGTAAGCAATGTAGCACGATCATGTTTTATGTAAATATATAAATACAAAAAAAAGATCGTTGCAACATTGGAAGATGTTTAAAACGTGTTGCAAAATGTTTTAAACGTGTTTAGTGCATCAGTGGCATAAGAAATAAGATTGAAAATTTTGTGTGACGGTTTGTACACCCCACCCTTAACATCTTATTACATAACCTCACGGTGCTTTAATATGAATTCCAAAAGTGTTGATTTATGGAATTGTTGCCAGATATCTGTGAGATTGGTATGAGCACCCTTCACATTTAATCTCCATACATGTTTATAAGAAACGCATTTACACCAACTTGCCTCTTCATAACCTAATTTTATAAGCTATAAATTAATCTGGCATAAACTAACTTGTCCCATTTGAATCTAACAAAATGAAGTGAACATACATTCCTTAGAATATGTTTTTGGAATTATTTGCAAATGTTGGTTACACTGATTTAACACGTTTTGCCATCTGGCAGAAGTCCCATTAAGGGTACGCGCATGCGCATTACGATTCTGCCGAAAAATCAAAATAAATGCCTTAATAACTGTAAAATGTTTTAAAAATCGTAGGAAAATGTTTAAAATACTACGAAATGTTAATCGGAATCGGGATTTAATGTTGATTATGAAAGAGAGGCATTTGCATTCTTTTTTAGTGAATATGCAAACAAACAAAAAATGAAAAAGTACGTAGTGATATGTCATAAAGAATGTTGCGTGGAAAAGTATTGAGCAAGTTATCGCAATGTTCAGCCCAAGCCAAGGAAGAAAATACCCACAATTACCTAGGTGCACTTTATTGGAAGAAAAAAAAAACTCTAAAATTCAGTTGTAAGGTCAACAACCAGACCAATAAAGAGCGAAAAACCTCATAGCAAGTCAAATATTAACGAGGATGATATCAGTATACTCACATTGATATATACGTGAAGATTTGATTGCACCATTCATTTTCTATTCACCGGCTAGGTCACACCCACAGGGCCGACGCTTATGGGAGAAGGTGATGCCACGGTCAAATATTAATATTGATCTATGGCCACGCGTGACCACGCCACGGTGATGCCAGGCCTAGTTTTTTCTGCCAGCGCTTGGAGCGCTGCAGTCGCTAATCATAAAGCGAATACGTCTGCAGTGAGAGCGCAGCCAATTAAACATTTTTTATTATTTGAAATAATCTGATTTACTCTTAATTTAAGTAGAACAATTATCATGATAAAACGTTAGTTTAAACTATTCCATGTAATATTAGCTTTGAATAACATTCTGCCTAGCTTTTTTCCATTTATATCATAAACCGTATATTTTATTCTTTTAAGTTCGATGCGTATTATATATATATATATATATATATATATATATATATATATAAACTTGGCATTCCAATATACCCCAACTGGACATAGGGACCAAGGAAGACCAAAACATCGGTGGAAAGATCAAGACCATCTTCGCTAGGTTTACCGTACAGGCCACATGGCCTAAAACGAATTTGTTCATGATGATGATGATGATATATAAACTTTCCTCATTAGAGGATTGCCTCAAGGAAAAAGTGATACAATTTAATTTTTGAAATTGATGAAGTAAATTTTGTAAATACATTAAAAAATTTCAAGTTGTTTATGCATGAAGATAAATATTAAAATGTATGAATTGGCTCATGTTTCCATTAGGTCTCGGAATTTTTTAAATACCTCAAATTACTTTACGGAATTATTTCCTACTTAGCGCCGTGGAAGCTAGCACCATATTTAATTACGCACTTAAACATCAATTAAATGCATTAAATAATTATATATTTTTAAGTCCAACACTAAATATCTTTCTCTCCATGGTGCAACGTGTCTAGGTCCTTGCCCTACTAGGTATCTGCTGGCCTCACATCCACATGCGTTAATCACAGAGGTAGACGATATTCGAGCCAATGTAGGGGTGACATGTAGTTAGTATGACGAGTCCCCTATTACATCTTGTCTTTTCTTGGGTCAGCATGACAGGTCCCCCAGCCGTTATAGCTGGTTGCCACTTCTGCTAGCCCAAATATTCACAAGAGAGAAGAATTCAATCATTTGACATTTTAGTCATACACAATTTTTAAAGTCTAATGACAATTCTCCTTTCCTCTATGGCGCAACAGGCATAGGATTATTATCTGTCTGCTGGTCTCACATCCACGTGTTAATCATAGAGGTAGACGATCATCTAGCCAGTGTAGGGGTGACATGTGGTCTGCATGTCGGGTCCCCCAGCCGTTACAGTTGGTTGGTACACCTTGTCTTGTCTAGCCAGTGTACAGGTGACATGTGGTCAGCAGGTCGGGTCCTCAGCCGTTACAGCTGGTTGGCACGCCTTGTCTTGTCTAGCCAGTGTACGGGTGACATGTGGTCAGCATGTCGGGTCCCCCAGCCGTTACAGTTGGTTGGTACACCTTGTCTAGCAAGTGTACAGGTGACATGTGGTCAGCAGGTCGGGTCCTCAGCCGTTACAGCTGGTTGGCATGCCTTGTCTAGCCAGTGTACGGGTGACATGTGGTCAGCATGTTGAGACCCCCCCCCTGCTGTTACAGCTGGTTGGCATGCCTTATTTTGTCTAGCCAGTATACGGCTAACATATGGCCTGTACATCGGGTCCCCCAGCCATTACAGCTGGTTGGCACGCCTTGCCTTGTCTAGCCAGTGTACAGGTGATATGTGGCCTGCACATCGGGTCCCCCAGGCGTTACAGCTAGTTGGCACACCTTGTCTTGTCTAGCCAGTGTACAGATGACGTATGGTCAGTATGTTGGGTGTCCCAGCCATTACAGCTGGTTGGCACACCTTTTTTTTGTTTAGGCAGTATACAGGTAACATGTGGTCAACATGTTGGGCCCTCAGCCTTTACAGCTGGTTGGCACACCTTGTCTTGTCTAGCCAATGTACAGGTGATATGTGGCCTGCACATCGGGTCCCCCAGGCGTTACAGCTGGTTGGCACACCTTGTCTTGTCTAGCCAGTGTACGGATGACATATGGTCAGTATGTTGGGTGTCCCAGCCATTACAGCTGGTTGGCACACCTTTTTTTTGTTTAGGCAGTATACAGGTAACATGTGGTCAACATGTTGGGCCCTCAGCCTTTACAGCTGGTTGGCACGCCTTGCCTTGTCTAGCCAGTGTACAGGTGATATGTGGCCTGCACATCGGGTCCCCCAGGCGTTACAGCTGGTTGGCACACCTTGTCTTGTCTAGCCAGTGTACGGATGACGTATGGTCAGTATGTTGGGTGTCCCAGCCATTACAGCTGGTTGGCACACCTTTTTTTTTGTTTAGGCAGTATACAGGTAACATGTGGTCAACATGTTGGGCATCAGCCTTTACAGCTGGTTGGCACATCTTGTCTTGTCTAGCCAATGTACAGGTGACGTGGTTAGGAGTCGGGTCCCACAGCCGTTACAGCGCTGGTTGCCTCTGGTTTGAATAACTACTTGTAATAGCTGCCACGGCACAACAGGCCTACTATCCATCTGCTGGCCTCACATCCACATGTATTAGAGATAGAGATTGCCTAGCCAGTGTAAGGGTGTCTTTGGTCCTTGTGTCTTTCTTCATAATGTCTTTTTGATGTAGAAACAACCCAATTGCAATTTCTCAAAGTTTTAACATATAATGAAAGTTAAAAATTAAATTGTACCTGTTGGTAGGTGCTGTCGTCCTCAACTTTGTTAATGTATTGTATATAAAATTAACTGGAGCGCTTTCAGAAGTTATCTTCCATCTTCTGCAGGTTGAGTTTCCGTTACTTGTTGTTGTGTACGGTGATGTATACTCCAACTGCTTGTAGCAGCAACTGACTTGTTTTTGACGATCTCGTACCTGCAGAAGATGGAAGGTAACTTCCGAAAGCGCTCCAGTTAATTTTATATACAGTACATTAACAAAGTTGAGGATGACGGCACCTACCAACAGGTACAATTTAATTTTTAACTTTCATCATATGACTTCACCTCAACGGAATTTGACATGAATTTTACTAGTATTGATTTAACATACTCGTATATATTTTGTTACACTATGCATGTGATCCAACAACATAGCCAACCATTCTACATCATGCTTTGGACGAGAGCTGTTGAAAGCATGTGAAATTTCAACTAGTGATGGGCACTGGTACCCACCCAGCATCGTGAGAATCTTGGGTAACTACAATAAGTAGTGATTCTACATTGAGAAAGCCAGCCATAATGGATGGAAGGTCTGGCATGTGACCAAGCTAGCACCACACTGGCTGGACGATTATCATCTCTGTGATTGATAGGTGTGGATATGAGACCTGCAGCTGGCTAATAGACTAAGGGCCTTCTAGGCTCATTGCACTAAGCAGAGTACTTATATTTAACATTTTTGATGATCGATGTTCCACCGTGCTAAGAAAAGCTGAAACTCCTGTAGAACTACCTACAGAAAACAACTATAACATATTTGACTAGAAAATTGGGCTCAACTGCACTTTTACTAGCACTTGATTTTTCAGTTATATTATTGTAAACTATAGCTGTTCTCTTGTATTTACTAACATTAATTAATATTTTAAACTTTTTCAAACAATTTTTATAACATTATTAGACAATTTTCAAGTATTCATTTAAATATGCACATCACAATATTACAACACTGTTAGAAATATTGTGATGCTAACTGCTATTTTCTCCACACAGTATATTACTTAGTCTATGATTTTTCTATCAGAGTTTTAGGTTATCACTGGTTGGATCAGCATTAGGGAGCGATAAGTAAGTGTACAACGCCATTTTTAATAAACAATTGGTAATTTTAATATTATTAATCTATCTTTTTTAACATAGAATTTGGGTGAACTTAAATGTTTCTTACCTTCTCCTCATATATATTTTCTAATTTGATCGCGATTTTCGAGACTATAACTGTCTCTCAATATCAGAACTTTGTTGGCAACTGGTGTTATGTCGATCGGAAGAAAACTCCCCCCCCCTTCCTTCTTCCCTCTGTTCCCTCATGGAACGCTCAAGAAGAGTTTCTTTCCGATCGACATAAATGTCGCCAACAAAGTTCTGAGGATAGACGAGTGGGAGTTATAGTCTCGAAATCTCGATCAACTTAGAAAATATATATGAGGAGAGGTAAGAAACATTCATTTCCCCCACATAAATTAAATCTCATAGTGATTAATTCCTATAAAAGTTAAATAGGATTTGGGGATTTATTAACAATATTGGTCATTTAAATTTCATAGCAACAGATAGTAATCGAGGCTAATAATCAATATGTGGTTCGCTTGTTGATTATCCGGTGCATCTACAAACTTTGGTTTCGGGCGGCCCTGTTATTCTATAGTGACTTTGAAAATATTTCACGCTAGTTTAAGTGCAGTTTTTCCGAAAATTGGGTACTGGTTCCACTTTTTTAGGTATGTTTATCACATTGAAAATGCAAATTGGACACTTTAGTTTTAATATAACATTTTTTTAATAACAAGTATATATTACATTTCCTCATACAGTAGCTCACTGCAAAATTTATATTTTATAAAATAATTTTAGTTATTGTTTGTTTATATCAATATGATTTCTAATTATTCATATAATTGTGCAAGATACTGTTTTGTAACTGCAAGCGAGAATCAAATATAGAATGCCCCATTAAGGATCTTGGTTATTTAAAAAATAATAAGTGGAATATAGGGGAATTCAAGTCCTGAAGATCTGTGCAGAATGTTGAAACAGATCAATACAGGGTCCAAGTCAGAGGAGTCAGAATGGATATACTCATCCTATAAGATATTTTTAGTCCAAACGTAACATTTAAACTGAATTTTTCCATCAATTAAAAATCCATTGACCCTGACCAGGTTTGAATCTGTGATCCTTGAGTCTGACTTCTATCAGATAAAGTATTAGATAACTTAATTTATTGCCGTAACCTCTACTTGGTGCAAAAACAGAAATGAATATGATCCATCACTGAACAAAACTTGTATGGATTATTGAGGTATTATGGAATAATGCACATTTTCCCATCCTTTATTCATTACAATTTATAATAAATTGATTTCTTCCCTTTTAAAAATAAAATTCATTAAATATATGAAACATAGATAAAATATTGTAGACAATATGTTAACATTACTGACTGTCTTGTTACTAAAGCTTTGCTTTTGTAACTAGTTGTCTAAATAACTGTTATGAATTAAGGTAGATTTTTTTAATCACTCACCTCATATTGTTCTTATTTGACTATAAACTAGTTTCAGAACATAGTTTCTGTTCCATCCTCAGTATCGTCACGACCGTTGTTCTGTTGTCTTGAAGAGCTGTCCTTCGCTCCTTCCATTGGCTGACTGAAAATCCTTGAAACCAAGTCATTCTCACCGGGAATTTCAAAGTTCATCAATTTCTTCTTTTCGCTCTTTTGAATGTAGATCTTTTCCCAAACAGTAAATTCTTTTGGTTTTTCTATTTGTTTTAATAATTTAGCTTCTTTTTGGATAAGATGTTTTTTAGACCATGCATGGGTAGCTACTGCAGATTTTTCTACTTCCCCTTTCTTGACATTCCTGAGATGTTCTTCTAGAGTGAAAGAACATCTCAGGAATGTCAAGAAAGGGGAAGTAGAAAAATCTGCAGTGGCTGCCCATGCATGGTCTGAAAAACATCTTATAGAGAAATAAGCTTAATTATTAAAACAAATAGAAAAACCAAAAGAACTTACTGTTTGGGAAAAGATCTACATTCAAAAGAGCAAAAAGAAGAAATTGATGAACTTTGAAATTCCCAGTGAGAATGACCTGGTTTCGAGGTTTTTCAGTCAGCCAATGGAAGGAACGAAGGACAGCTCTTCAAGACGACAGAACAATGGTCGTGACGATACTGAGGATGGAACAGAAAGTAGTTTATAGTCAAATAAGGAGAACAATATGAGGTGAGTGATTTAAAAAATCTACCTTAATGAATATACCTCATAGTGAGAATTCCTAAAATAAGTAACTGTTATGGAATCCTTTCTCCCATTCTTTGATCAATTCAGCACTGAGCTGACAAACGACTAGATTGACAACCAAGAAAAGTTACAACTGTTGTGGTGGCTAAATTTCAGGGTGGACTTAATTTTTACTAGTTATTCGAGAATAACTTCAAGAGGGAAGTAACTGACATAGCATCTTATATTGTAACTATTCCCATTAAGTTACAAGTAACTAATTATTACGAGTTAGTTATTTCGACTCATCTCATATTTCTTTATCATATTCTGCAGACTATAAAAAAATATATACGAGATAGGCAAAATAACTAACTCATAATAAATTAAAAGGAACCTCATAGTGTTATTTCCTATAAATATTAAATACAAGTATCTAATATTTAACTTTTACAGGAATTAATCACTATGAGGTTTAATTTATGGTAAAATCAAATGTTTCCTACCTCTCCTCATATAAATCTATTACTTAGAAGATTTATATGAGGACAGGTAAGAAACATTTGATTTTACCACAAGTATCTAATTTCTATACCAATAATTCATATATTAATGTTGGGAATTTTACATTATGAGGTTTTCAATTAATAAATATCAATATTGAATCATGACTATTCTTATCAATCTGCCAGAATACAAGCTGCTGAAATGAATTCCTCAGACCAATAGCAGGATATCAAAGGACAGACAAAAAACACACCACAGAAATAAGACAACTAAAAGTAGAGGAATTAAACATAATAATAGTGAAATACAGAACAAACTGGAAAGAACACTTGGCAAGGATGACTGAGAATAGAATACCAAAAGCAGCATACAGCTTTTTACCATGAGGGAGAAGAAGACTGGGAAGACCAAAGAAAATAAGGAAACAGCAGCAATTTGGAGCTGGAACAGGCTAATAAATAAGCCTAAACCATGACGAAGAAGAAGAATACTATTCTTATCTCATATATAGCTATATATACACATAGCTAACTTAAATGGTTTTGGAGAAGACATAATAAAAAAATACAGAGATTTAAACAAAAAAGATTATATGAATACACCACCCTGCAATATAATTAAAAAAATAAAATAAAAATTCAAGAAAATTACTTTACCATCTGGAAGTTCATAACAAATTTGAAAAAAAAAAAAAACGTAACATTAGCTCCAATTAATAAATATATGTCAGTAGGAAATAACACTATGAGGTTTATTTTAATTAAATTTAAGTTGTTTTGACTCACCTCATATTCTAGATTTTTATGCAGACCTAGGTTTGTGACATTCTCAATGCAACACAACTCATGCATCGAGAATGTCACAAATGCAGTGATGAAACCTAGGTCTGCATAAAAATCTAGAAATATGAGGTGAGTCAAAACAACTTAAATTTAATCCAATTAATAAATTCAGCCTGAGTAATCTTCTGATAACTAATAAAAAAAGTTAACACTCCAGATGATAAAAAAACCTGGAATTTATCAAATTAATTGCAAACATTGCAATAAAGTGTATATATATAAACAAAAAGGAATTTAGACACTCGCACGAAAGAACACTTTAGAAATATAAAAAATGGTGAAATTGAAAAATCGACAATAGCAGCACATACTTTATTTGAGAATCATAGAATTGAAAAAGAAGTTAAACTTTGAAACAACTATTAAATTAATATTGAGAAGCTAAAGCTATTACTATGATAGAAATAAGTAAAATAATGAACACAATGAAATTATTGTAAATCAACGGTAAAGAGAAAATTTTTTGCCTGAACCGGGAATCGAACTCCGAACTTTTAGCTTTCCATGCTAATGCTCAGACCACTGAGCTAATCCAGGCTTCATTCCCATCCAAGTAAAGGAAGGATTTCTGCTTGGATGGGAATGAAGCCTGGATTAGCTCAGTGGTCTGAGCATTAGCATGGAAAGCTAAAGGTTCGGGGTTCGATTCCCGGTTCAGGAAAAAAATTTTCTCTTTACCATTGATTTGAAACATCTATCTAAGCCTTTAGAATTAACAGTTTGGGAAAAGTTATACATTCAGAAAAACCATGTTAGATCCATGAATTTTGAGTTTCCAGACAAAAAAAAATTGATTACAAAGTTCATCAAATCAACACTAGATGGCAGTTTAGAAGATGACCGGCATGATGAAGAACCAACAATTGTGACAGCTGCTAAGGATGGGAGCAATGGCTCTCAAAACCGCGGTTCTGTGTTTAAGAACATAGACATATGAAGTAAGAATAGTCATGATTCAATATTGATTTTTATTGATAACAATAAGATTAAGAAATTGCCAGGAAAATGTTATTTAAAATACTTTATCCCCCTCCCTTCATTTCAGGCGAGTCTCTGTTGCTTGATTCTGCAGCTACGCTGCACATTGCAGTGAGCTTTCACAAAGCACAATTCGTACATACAATAAACATAACCCAGACATTCCACGCTAACTTCAATTATTATCAAGGCACAATATACTGTAGTATGTTTTTATATAAATACCAGTCTAAAATTAATAACTGTCATGTATTTATTATACTGAAAACAAATCCTAACTAAAAAATTTTAGAACCTGTTAACAGACAAATTTACTCAATTGAAAAGATAGAATACTTAATAAATTTTAAGAATTAAATGAATCGTGAATTCTTCTTACCACATACTTCTATGTTTTTTTAAACACAGCACTGCAGTATCAGCGACCATTGTCACCATCCTCAGCTGTTTTCACGACTTAATTTTTTTCTTTTGCCATCTGGTTGTTAATTACTGGCAAAAGAAAAGAAAAAATCAACAGTCGTGAAAACAGTTAAGGATGGTGACAATGATCGCTGATACTGCAGTGCTGTGTTTAAAAAAACATAGAAGTATGAGGTAAGAAGAAATCACGATTAATCTAATTCTTATGAATTGAACCTTATAATGTTAAAAATTCCCAAATTTATTATATAAACTTAATAAATTTCTTGCCTCAGAATTTGTACTAAATGAAAATTTTAAAACATACTTTCAACTGCATTTGATTCTGGATATCTATAGAGTGTAGATAAACAAATGCAACAATTATTTTACAACATTTAATAATGAATGATTTCAACTCATTTGTGTTTATATCCACTCTATAGACATCCTGAATATGGCTTTGTATATTAAAATGGCATTGCCCCATTTTAATTTCTCTAGAGATAAGTACTGTAAACTTGGGTCAATAGGGACAGTTCTTTTTTTTCTGCTTTTTCCCCAAAATATCTGAATATTAAATAATTTTAGTACAGATGGCTGTGGTTATATTGTATAACTGTAGTGAGGGCATCCCGTTAATATAATAGAAATATACTTCCTTATTCCCTTCAAGCTATATGTAATTATTTGTATGTGTTCCTCTATACCCTGCAGGGTTGGGGGTAAAAGGGACAGGCACTTATTTTCATTTTATCACCTAATGAAACACACTGTGGAACACAATTTGCTTTTATTTTATAAAGAAAAATTAATGCTCAAATCGGGGCTTGAACCCCAGATCTCTGACACTTCACATCAGTATGATAACTGTTACACCATCCGAGCTCTGATACGAATGTCAACAATTGTTTCCACTTATACAATTCTCTTTCAACCGAAGGCCGAGAGCTATCGAGCATTAAATTCTATTTTATTTTTAATTAAAATTACAGTGGGAGGAAACACTATGAGGTATTTACATTAATGAATGAGTCGCAGAAAATGCTTTAACATCTCACCTCACAAGGTTATGTGTCTTCACGATACCAGTTTCAAAAGTATAGTATTACTTCTATCTTCAGTCAAATTCCAACCGTTGGAAAAGTATAGTATTACTTCCATCTTCAATCTTCAATCCAACTGTTCGAATTTGACTGAAGATGAAAGTAATACTATACTTTTGAAACCGGTATCGTGAAGAATGCAACTTTGTGAGGTGAGATGTTAAAGCATTTTCTCCAATTCATTCATTAAAATAAATTAAATTTTCTTTCTAAAATAAATATAATAGCAAGTTTGAAATCATCAAGAAGAGATAGTCTAGTAGAACTATGGTGTCAACTTTCCATGCTAGCACATGTTTGCCCTATCAGTTAAAGTGGTAGGTAGGCTTAGCAAGCAGATAACAGATGATAATCATACACATTGTATATGAAAAGAGAACTGTGCAAACCAAATTCTAAAACACATACGAATGCTTTCAGTTCAATTCATGAATAAAATTATGAAATATAAAAAAAAATTACCTTTAGAAAACTTTATATTTTTCCTTTTTCCATTCTTGTCTCTATTAAAACTGATCTTAGGTTGAAATCCAATAAATCATGCAGAAATTTGAAATATTTTCTATTTTTAGCCTTAGATTATTAGACTAATTTTTCATTATATTATTTTTGGTCTGGACATCTTACCTCAATATTAATGTTGATTTGTTTTAAACATGTCCAAGAACAAATCAACATTAATATTGAGGTAAGATGTCCAGACCAAAAATAATATAATTAAAATAACCTCAAAATGTAACTTCCTAAAATTAAATATTAATTTTTCATTTCTATTTTCTCATTTTCCTAAATCCTCTTTTCCTTCTACATATTCTATTGGCACTTCTCCTCAGTGATTTTTTTTCTTTATAAACTTTCAAACCTGCTCTTGTTCTCTGGAGAATTTTAACTTGTGCCATATTTATATCCGTTAATATCACTCTACTTTCTTCCACATATTAGTTTGATCTTTCTGCTTTGGTTCTAAAACATACTGTTTCTTCGGTTTTACTTTTTTAATAGTTTTAATACCTGCCCAATCTTCTTCTATTCTGAAGTCTATTCCAGAAATAAAAAGGGTAACCAATAACAAAGCTATGTGATCTTGACTCGATGCTGCATACACTATTGATTGCACTGAAGATGGTAAAGTTATTGAGAAATGAAAAGATTTTTTCTCAGATCTTCTGAATAAAGAGGTTGATGGTGAGGGACAGAAAGATATTCTTAGAAAGACAAGTCTGCCAACTTTTTTAACTCAATATTTTACCCACCAGTGATATATCGATTTTGTTCTTTCACGGCACTAAGTGATGTGATATTGGTTGCATCTCTGCCCGCACAATTCACACACACATTTGTCGTTCAGGGTATGGAATGTCTTGTTACATATTTTGTGGTGGAAGCCATGTATGGCTGGTCTTGTAATGGTGTGCCTCTGCTTCTGATTCCCTTTGGTCCAGTTGCGGTCGATCATTCCAGTCGTCCCATAGAAGTCGATGTCTATCTCCGCTCTTTTCATTCTTCTCCTTTGTTGCTGGCTCCGGTAGATGGAAGGCTGAGTCTCAGATCTTCTATGTAAAAAGTTTCCTTGGCCAGTTCATATGCTAGCCTTGATGGCACATATTTTTCCACTCTGAGGGCACGTTTTAGGAACCTTGCCTTCACTTTCTCAATGCGTTCTAAATCACTGATTGTCAACTTTTCGAGTCCATATGTGTTTATTGAGGATATTTGTCATGTTGAAAAGTTTAGTGGCTGTCTTTAGTGATAATTCTGTTTTTCTTGTGGACATATCATGAGTAACTGCGTGAACAACCTGTACCACTTTCTACTCAACAATAAGGTGATGTACTATTAATTGAGGGACTTGTGTACACATCCCAGACATTATGAGTAGCTGAAAGAGTCCAAAATTTTAATTGGCGTAGTTTATATTTACAAAAATATTTTTAAATTTTTAAAATTGAAGTTAGTTTCACTTCTAACACAATACTTATTTTTTTCATAAACATACAATTCTTTCAATGTCTTTCATCTTGCACCTTTTCACCCCAATTTAATGAAAATTGTACCTCCAACCAAACAAATCAGTTTACGCAGAAGGTGGTATCACATAACATTTCACAAGATACACTAATTCATGAAAATTTACTGCAGATTAAAAGGGCTGTCCATCCAGTAAATATAATCAAATGATTTTGGTGCCAAAACAAATTGTGTAAAACAGTATTATCAACTTAAGAATTAAATTAAAGTGTTTAATACCTCACCTCATATCCAATATTGTACTTAAATTAGAAGACTGGACATGAGGTGAGGTATGAAACAGTTTAATTCTTAAATTAAACCTCAGTGATTTTTTTCTATAAAAGTTCAATCATCAACTTAACTGCATTTGCCCTATCAATATGGACACTAATGAAAGTATTCATTTAATAACTTTTTTCCCCAGTTTTTGTCCCTATTCACCCCATTTTACTGTAAACAAATTACTTTATGAGGCAAGTTTATTTTTCAAATTTGTTCTTATCTCATGATGTCACTTCCTATTGATTATATCAGATTTGTAAGCTATTGAAGATCTGGGGTTCAAATCTTGGTACAGGCAGAAAATTTCTCTCTTTACCATTAATTACAATAGCTTCACTAAGTATTAATTTTTGAAAAGAAAATTTTTCAACAAATCGAACAGGGATTTGAACTCAAGATCTCAGTTTGGACAAAAATTTCTCTCTTCAAAAATTAATTTATTGTTTAGAATGAGAGAATAAATTTAATGTGGTGCATATTTCAGAATTCACTATCTTTACATTATAAAAGGCTATCTCCATTATGATTCTTTTCCCTTATGAAAATATATTAGGAAATAACATTATGAGGCTCTCTAGATATATAAGTTTGGTCTGTATTCATATTACCTCATAAATTATTGTTTTTTGTAAGACATGTTTCAAAGCTTCTGTGCTTCATCATCAGTTGGTACAGACTGATCTTCTTTAAGTTGTTGGCCCTGGATGTATACTCCTGCTCCCTATTTTTGTGGTTGAGGGAACAGGAGTCGAGATCCAGGGCCAACAACTTAAAGAGGTTGTATTTAATGTTTTATTTTAGGAAGTAATATTTTCAGGTTCTTTTAATTATTTGGTCTGAAAAACAATATAAATTCGGACACTGAATTATTGAAACAGTTGAAAATACCAAAAAGCTGACTATTTGGGAAAAAATCTTT
Source organism: Diploptera punctata (assembly GCA_030220185.1). Taxonomy (NCBI): domain Eukaryota; kingdom Metazoa; phylum Arthropoda; class Insecta; order Blattodea; family Blaberidae; genus Diploptera; species Diploptera punctata. The sequence continues at coordinate 49,252 of JASPKZ010008299.1, forward strand.
ATTCAGAAGAACAAAAACAGAGTTATGAATTTCAAAATACCGACGGAACGTGACCTTGTTTGGAGGTTCTTTGGCCAATCACAGGAGGGAGCTGACATCGACATCAAGGTTTACAACATAAATCCTATCAGTCTGGGCAAGATGCTGAGGATGATTGGGATCCAATCGAAACATGTTCAAGAACAAATCAACATTAATATTGATAAACTTAAAGATCAGTCTGTGCCAACTGATGAAGCACAGAAGCTTTGAAACACATCTTACAAAAATTTTAAACAATTTATGAGGTAAGATGAATACAGATCAAAGTTATTCATTAATTCATTTCCAACTGAATCAGCTAGTCCCTAGAATATGTTGATTGGATGATAGCTAGTGGATAGCTTGTTGGAGAATCTCCATTTATCATCTTGTCTCCGATTATCAAATATATGAATATTCCAAAGGACACTCCAGTATATAAGGTGTCCACCACATTCCACAGCACAGGTTCAGGAGAGATGCACGTTTTTAGCTAAAAATTGAGTTTTATGGTGACACTTTATAATTATGAAGTTTCAGAGATCAACCATTTATCACTTATTTAATAAATTAATCACCTTCTTGGTGATAAAATCGTAAAACATGTAGTCAATGTACCCAAGCACCAATTAAAAATTAAAAGAGTCAACAAAGAGTCATTCTCAAGACTAAAAATTGACTGAATATTTAGTATTTAATTTTATTGTTTTTAGTCTGATCATCTTACCTCAATATTAATGTTGATTTGTTCTTGGACATGTTTCAAAACAATTCTGTTTTATCGTCTGGACAAGCTTACAATCAAACAGAATTGTTTTGAAACATGTCCAAGAACAAATCAACATTAATATTGAGGTAAGATGATCAGACTAAAAATAATATAATGAATATTTAGGGTCGAATGTTTGAACGCATTCGACAGTAAAAGGCGTTCTCTGCTGATAAAGTTTTATTCAAACACATTTTTCTTACTCAGAAATCTATTCACGCGGTAATAATTCTAAAGCTACCTGACAAGGTACCTTAAGATCGTAGCTCAAGATATAAACTTATGTGAAAATCCCGAAGGGAACCGATGTAGTTTGAAACTTATCCAAGATGTCGGACCTTGAAGACTTCGATCATGTTTTCGGTATATGCGGAGAAGAGGAATTTGATAGAGTCTAACAAAGAATTCAACTGGAAGAACAGGAGAATAGGCGTAATATTGCACGTCACAGACATGTTTGTATATGGTATTATTTACGGGATGCAAGCATAAATGCATTCCTCTATAGCAGACGAAAATAACGGAAGTGGTTTTATCGCTGAGAATTCTGGGTAATTCGTTGCCAATATTACGAAAACGTCAACATTCATGCATGACCGGTTAAGGCGGCTGTTAATTCGATCTCAGCTCACCAGTGATTGGAAGTAATTTGAGTAGAGAGTAATGTATTTTCATACGACCCTTAGTGTTGAAAATGTCAGCTTTGCTGTTGAAACATGTTGTATTTTAATTTTTAATTGGTGGAAAGGTTACATTAACTACATTTATCACTTAATGCAAGTGGCACTCTTCGGAAAAATTTCAAATGAGAAAATTTTGATGCGAGATAAAGTTTCCTAAACAGAATTTTGTATGTAATAATTTAGTGTTGTAAAAAACATAATTTGTAACAATGGAGCATTTGTGCATTACGAGAAGAGTGTGTATAAATATTCTATTTTAAGACGAGACATTTTTTCTTAGGGGAAAAAAAATGTTCTCATTTGACATGATCAAGTGTATTTACTTCAAGACAGTTCAAAGCAGGAGGGGGTTGATGTGCACTAACCCTCCATTTTCACAAACATTCTTTGCTATTGCACTCAAATTTGAAAAGTTTTGTAGATTCTGTGGAGAGCGAATTGCTGCCAAATTTTGCATCACTCGCTGGCTTGCCTATAACAGAAAGACACATCAATTTCATTAATAGGTATTATTTTAATAATATTATTTTTAGTCTGATCATCTTACCTCAATATTAATGTTGATTTGTTCTTGGACATGACATGTTTCAAAACAATTCTATTTTATCGTCAGCTTGTCCAGACTGGTTAGATTTATGTTGCACACTCTGGATGTCGATGTCAGCTCCATTCTGTGTTTGGCCATAGAACCTCCAAACTTTGGCCAACCACAGAATGGAGCTGACATCGACATCCAGGGTGTGCAACATAAATCTAACCAGTCTGGACAAGCTGGCGATAAAACAGAATTGTTTTGAAACATGTCATGTCCAAGAACAAATCAACATTAATATTGAGGTAAGATCAGAGTAAAAATAATATTATTAAAATAACCTCAAAATATCACTTCCTAAAATTAAATATTATTTTTAATGTAGTACTTTTTGTTAAAGTTTTAGTACAAATAATAAAAGAAGAGATACGTAATTACACAAAGTATACTAACCTCATTGCACCATACATTGGTCATGAGCTCCTCCTGATGAGCAGTTGGCAAGTTACTATTAAGGGATAATGTGGCTCGAGACAGTACTACCACCATTGTGTAACTATCTATAGCAGCATTGGCAAGCCTGTTTAATACAAATTGCTCATCCACAATGCCACGGCCATATTTGATAAGCATTGCTTCCACTGCCTGTCCAAATGCCTCTACACTCTGAAATAAATAGATAAAAAATAATAGTAAGAAGTTATGTAGGTAGGAAATAACACTATGAGGTTTATTTTAATTTTGTTGAGTTGTTTCTTGACTCACCTCATACTTCTTAACTCCCTCACAGATCTAGATTTCGTCACTGTATTTGTGACATTCTCAATGCTGTTCACGTTCACAACTGACATCCAATGGTCTCCTCTCCTGCAGACTGACCTCCGCACCATCTGATGGCTGACCAACAAACTTCCAAATCAATCCCCTCTCCTTATCACCAGGTATTTCAAAATTTGTAGTTGTGCTTTTATTCTTGCAAATTGTGAGTTACATATGCAAGAATAAAAACATAACTATGAATTTTGAAATACCCGGTGATAAGGAGACGGGATTGATTTGGAAGTTCGTTGGTCAGCCATCAGATGGCGCGGAGGTCAGTCTGCAGGAGAGGAGACCACTGGACGTCAGTTGTGAACGTGAACAGCATTGAGAATGTCACAAATACAGTGACGAAATCTAGATCTGTGAGGGAGTTAAGTATGAGGTGAGTCAAGAAACAACTCAACAAAATAATAGTAATAATTAGTGCCTGGATTTGTATATGCAAAATGCGTATTTTTTATGCGTTAAAAAGTATGCGGAAATTATTTTCATGATAAGTGGTTCCTTCACAGATAATTCAAGCAATATTTGATAATGTATAGAAACGCATATTCGGGGGAAAGAATGCTTATTTTAGTTTTAATGCATAAATGCATATTTTGCTACTAATTATAATTTTCCCTTAAGGAAATTAGAGTAATTAATTCATTATTATTTAATTTTTTTTTTAAATTAATAAAATCTTCTCTAATCAATTGGGTATAACCTGTATATTTACATCTGTGTAAGAGGGGAATACCCGTGGGCGTTGAGAAAAAATATTACGTAATTAACCTTGTGAAAACCTTCTTTATCTTCTGCAACAGCCAGGAATAAGATATGATTACCCATAAAGCAATTTTTTAAAATTTTATTACAATCTGTTTTTGCATATTTAGGGTGCATATTTTCTACATTTTTCATGCATATTTAGTACTTTATTTTGCATATAAATCCAGGCTCTAGTATTAATAATAATAATAATAATAATAATAATAATAATGATAACAACACTACATTTTGGATATTTTTGTATATACATAGAGGGCACATGGATAGAATACTCCCAAGATTGGCGACAGATGGGACACGGTTCTATACAAATTAATAGAAACCATAAAATAGACTCTTTGCTTTTTGCAGATGATTTGGTATTAATAGCTCCAACAGAAACATATTTACAGTATTTAACTTTGAATATTTACAGTATTCTATACACAATTTTAATATAATTGCAAAAAGGTACTATATGGAAATCAATACAAAGAAAACTAAAGTGATGGCCTTTTGTGGGAAATATCCTATACCTAGCAAAATTGTTTTGGATGATAAAATTTTAGAATGAGTACATGAATTTAATTATTTGGGTTATAATTTAACATTTCAAGATGAAGCTGATATATCAAAGAAAATCACAAATTTTACAAAAACAACGGGGATAATTAACAGTATAATGAAACCATCTTTAGTGCAGAAGAACACAAGATTACAGCTTTATAAGGTTCTCGCAAGACCAGTATTAAGATATGGTAGTGAAGCATGGACAATACGAAGAAGAGATGAAAGCTGAATAACAGCAAATGAGATGCAATTTATGCACCGTACAGCAGGCTACACAAAGTGGGACCATAAAAGAAATGGGGAAATTATGGAAGAGTTTAATGTAGAACCCATTCTTCACCATTACAAAACTACCAGAACAACTGGAAAGCCCATCTTCAACGAATGCCGTCTCATAGAATTCCAAAAGCCATACTTCGCTACTGCCCCCAAGGCAAAAGATCGCTGGGACATCCAAAAAAGCGCTGGATGGAAAATTCCTCTTTGAGACCGTAACAGGCCACATGGCCTAATACTTGCATGGATGATGATGACATAGAGGGCAATGGTTTTACTTCCCACACTCATGTTCATAATATGTAATATTGCAGTAGTTATTTAGGTTGGCAACCATGAAATGTAGGAAGTTGCACTTTCAATCATGATCATTATTGCTATAAGTACGGCAAAATGCACTATCGTGCAAAAACATGCTATTACTCAATATGCATGCAACTTACTTTAGAAGCAAAAGTGGCTGATGTAGCTAGGTTAGGATGGACATACTCAGAGAGAGATGGTGAACTACCAAGTCCAACAGATCTGATAGCTCTCTTGGTAGCTTCTCCAAAGATGAGTCCTAAGTTTGCAGTTGGATTTTTGAATGCCTTCTGTAATTCTCGTAGGTGTGCCCCAGCAAACTGAATTCCTGCAAGACATGAACTTAATTATAGAATTATTGTTTCTAGATAACCCACAGTTAAATTAATGTTGGGAAGTAAACATTATGAGGTATTAATAGTCAGTGGAGAACATATTTTTATCGAGTTATGTAGATAGGAAATAACACTGAGGTTTTTTTTATTTTTATCGACTCACCTCATATATTTTCAAATTTCTTTGATACCGACAGTTCCATGGCTTCCATGACTGAAGAGGGACATGATATTGTCTGAAACCGTCGGTATCAAAGAAATTTGAAAATATATGAGGTGAGTTGATAAAAAATGTTCTCCACTCACTATTAATTAATTAATTAATAAGTGTAAAGCACAAAATATGCATTATTAATATATAGTTTATCTTGCTCATTTGTCACTCAGTTGGGTCAGGGATGATTGTCTGTTCTCGCACCATATGGCGTGGTATCTGTCACACTTTTTCCCGCACCACTCGCACTTACACTCGTTCGTCGGTTGGTGATATGTCTTGGTCTTACATACTTTGAAGTGGAAACCGTGCGTCGCTAGTCTTGTCACTGCGTGTTGAAGGTCATACAGGTGTTCCATCCAATCTTTGTGTACCATCGCGTCCGTGCAAAAGAAGTCATCCCATATCTCTCTGCGCTTCCTTTGCATGTCTTGTCAATCACTACTAATGATATAACCTCATAATGTTTACTTCCCAATATTAATTTAAAAAAATTATGAGGTATAATCATTAAAATTTAATTTAGGAAGTGATATTTTGATGTTATTTTAATTATATTATTTTTAGTCTGATCATCTTACCTCAATATTAATATTAATGATGATCAGACTAAAAATAATATAATAATCATTAAAATTCATCGGAGAACATTTTGTTTAAACAACTCACCTCATAGGATTCATGCTTCCATGATACCACGGTTTCAAACACAGTCGTGTTCATCCTCAGCCATAACTCCGATTGAGGATGAACACAACTGTGTTTGAAACCATGGTATCATGGAAGCATGAATCCTATGAGGTGAGTTGTTTAAACAAAATGTTCTCCGATGAATTTTAATGATTATACCTCATAATGTTTACTTCCCAACATTAATTTAATATATATTAAATGAATCGTGATTTCTTCTTACCTCATACTTCTATGTTTTTTTTTAAACACAGCACTGCAGTATCGGCGACCCATTGTCTCCAACAATTCATTTAATTCTTATCAGGAAAAATATGTTTAACATAAGTACTTCTTCAAAAGTACACCAGATGGCAGTTTGGAAAATTACCGGCAAAAAAATTGACAGTCGTGAAAACAACTGAGGATGGAAAAGATGTTTTTTCCAATACTGCAGATCTGTGTTAAAAAAACATAGATGTATGAGATAAGAAGAATTCACAATTCATTTTATTCTTATCTAAATATGTACCTGTCAGTGCTACAAATAGTCGCAAGATGTCATTGGTTCCCTCAAAAATTCTAAATATGCGAAGATCTCTCATGACTCGTTCCAAACCGCATTCCTTCATGAAACCCATACCACCCAATACCTGTATAGCTTCATCTGTTACCACCCATGCAGCTTCTGATGCAAACACCTGTAAACCAATCAATTACTAGCATCTAATCAAACACATGTAAAAGGTAAAAGTTGATTACTTTTTTAAAAAAAAGTATTAATGAACAAAATTTATTACAAACCAATGTTAAATACACAGAGCAGAGATCTGGATATATATTGTTAGTTTAGTAATTAGAGATTGCAGAGATGAAACTGATAGAGGAAGGATGGTTAAGAAAGAAAAGATAAAATTATAAAAGATAATATCAGGGAAAAAGACAATCTGATACTTTTAAAAGAACAAAATTGCGATGGTTTGATCATATGAGAAAATAAGATAATTAAGATTAAAACATTTTGTTTGTTCATTCTTTCCTCTTAGAGTTGTTTTTGTCGAACATATGTTTTAGAGCTTCTTAGTCCCATCGTCAGCAGGAGGTAAGAATGAACAGACAAAATGTTTTAATTATTAAACAAACCTCTTAATTATATTATTTTTAGTCTGATCATCTTATCTCAATATTATTAATATTGAGGTAAGATGATCAGACTAAAAACAATATTATTAATATTGAGGTAAGATGATCAGACTAAAAATAATATAATTAAAATAACCTCAAAAATCACTTCCTAAAATTAAATATTAAACCTCTTAATGTTACTTCCTATTGTATTTAAAAAAAAAAGATAATTAAGAGTTCACTGCTATAGTCTTGACGTAGCGTACTGCCATGTCACGCAGCTGGACAAGTTCAAGTCTCGGTTGGGACAAGTTCAAGTCTCGGTTGGGACAAGTTCAAGTCTCGGTTGGGACAAGTTTCCTGGGTGAGGGTTTTTTCAAGGATTTTCCTCACCTATAAAAGAAATGTCAGAAAACTTTAAGGCCCGAACATCATATGGCCATCATTATCAACATTCATATTTGCCTTGGATTAAGTTTAGGATTAAGGACTCTCCTGATCACCCATCATATCAATAGAGCCGCGTAACTCTGACTTCAAGGAGCCCCAACTTAAGAAATGGGTTACAATTATGCCAATACCAGGGAAAAACACCAGAAATGTCAAAATGACAACCTAGAGCATTGGAAAAAAAAAAATAGGAAAACAAAGAAAGCTTTAAACTTAAAAGTAAAAGGGAAGAAATCTTAGAGTGCGACCAAAACAGCAATAGGAAAACATAGTTCATCAGTTAAGTTTTTATTTAATGTGATTCTTTAACAATTCAGGTCATTAGCAATGGAATTCAAATCTGGGTATGAAGGTGATGACAAATATTTCTCGAGGTTCTTCAAGTGTTATAAATATATGACATGGAACCATGGCAATATTTTGCTTCAGAAGGAAGTCATGCCCAAGATTTTTATGTCCTTAAAAGTCCAATGATCCTGGGTTTGGAACCAGAGGCAAACATAACCACTAGTCCACTTGGAGGGTAAAGATTATAATGATATTTGAAGAGAAAAATTTTACATTCAGACCTGGGCTCGAACATAGGACTGACTCAGTCGGTAGAGCATTGGTCCAGAAAACCAAAGATCCTGGGTTCGAGACCCGGTCTGGGCATAAAATTTTTTTCTTCAAATATGATTTATCCATCACTGAGATGTATGAATTGAATAATAAAAACATTGAAAGATTATAATGGTTTGGTCTTATAAAAATTAGATGAAAAATTGTCAAGGATAGTTTCAGAATTGGACGATGTTATGCATCAGTCGGCTAAGTGCCATTTTTTTAAAAAATGGCATTTTGATGCCATCTGTTGCATTGGCTCATGAAGTAAGTGTACGCACACTTTTAGTGCCAAATCTTTAAATATAACCTTATTATTAAAAAAATGTAAATGCCATCAGTCCTATCAGAGATTGTGTGTTTTGCAACAAATGGGTATGAAACCAGGTTATCATAAATGTAATCTAAATTTTGCATCATGCAACTAAGTGCCAAATGTTCCCCTCTTAGATTGTTGATGCATAACTGTCAAACAAGGAAAATAACTTATAATATCCAGTATTGTTAGTTTGATGCTACAATAAATAGTGAAAATTGATTAAATTTGAACAGAAAAATTTTTGCCAAGGCTGGGACCCCGAAAACAGGACCTTTGGTTTACCATACCAATGTTCTTACCAACTGAGCTACCGGGGCAAGTTCCAATCTCGACACAAATTTTTCTCTTATATACGTTGTAATTCCCGTGCACTAAATGCTTGAAGCTGTGGCTTCATCTTTGCAAATGGCGGCTTCTTGATTAAGAAGACTTTATTGGGAATTTAAACATTACTTTTAAAAGCCAGTAGGGCTTCTATTAATGTTTTTATTATTAATTTAACACATCTCATTGAAGGATAAATTTAATTTGAATAGAAAAATTTTCACCTAGACCGGGAATCCCTACTCGCTTTTAAAAGTAATGTTTAAATTCCCAATAAAGTCTTTTTAATCAAGAAGCCGCCATTTGCAAAGATGAATGCCACAGTTTCATGCATTTGGTGCGGGAATTACAACATATATACGAGAAAAATTTGCATCTAGATTGGAACTTGCTCCGGTAGCTCAGTTGGAAAGAGCATTGGTACGGTAAACCAAAGGTCCTGGTCTGGATGAAAATTTTTCTCTTCAAATTTAATTTATCCTTCAATGAGATGTGTTAATTACGAGTATTTGAGAATAAAGTTCTTAGGAAAAGTTTTTGGACCAAAGAGAGATGAACAGACAGGTGAATGGAGAAGACTACATAACAATGAACTACATGGTCTTTATAGGAAGCCAGCTATAATAAGAACAGTTAAGTCTCGTAGACTGCAATGGGCAGGACATGTGGCACGAATGGGGAAAAGAAAGACGTGCATGGAAACTTCTTGTAGTAAGACCAGAGAGAAAACGTCCAGTTGGTAGACCAAGAATGAGGTGGGAGAATAGCATTAACTATGATTTGAGGAAAGTAGATTATACAGGGAATGATTGGAAAATATTAGCTCAGGATAGGGATGTATGGAGAGCTTATATCCACATGGTCATGAACCTACAGGTTCGATAGTGCCAGTGAGTTAGTTATGAGATGTGTTAAATTAATAATAAAAACATAAGTGAAGATGGACTTAAACTTTAAATGTATTTTTCTCGAAACTTATATAATGGTGCATAGCCAGTTAATGCATAATGCTGTCCAATTAAAAGAGGAAAGAAACCTAGAACAAAATTTAGAGGCACATGGATGAAGCAAATAAAGACGGGTATTGAAAGAAGAGGAAAAAGTAGAATAAAGGAGTGAAAAGAGTAGGAAGACCATCATTACTGGAGACTTACAAAAAACTTGAGGGGAAAAGACAAACTAGAAGAACAATTAAATTAATATTTGAAGAGAAAAATGTTCGCCTAGACCGAGACTCGAACCCGGGACCCTTGGCTTTCCGGGCCAAGTGCTCTACCAACTGAGCTACCGAGGCGAGTTGCGATCTAGATGCAAATTTTTTTCTTATATACGTTGTAATTCCCTCGCGCCAAATGCTTGAAACAGTAGCTTCTATTATATTATTTTTGGTCTGGACATCTTACCTCAATATTAATGTTGATTTGTCAACATTAATATTGAGGTAAGATGTCCAGACCAAAAATAATATAATTAAAATAACCTCAAAATATAACTTCCTAAAATTAAATATTAGTAGCTTCTATCTTTGCAAATGGCAGCTTCTTGGTTAAGAAGACATTTATTGGGAATTTAACACTACTTTATAGCCAGTAGGGCTTCTATTGACGATTTTATTAATATTAAGAAGCTAAAGCTATTACTATGATAGAAATAAGTAAATCAATGAGCACAATTAAATTATTGTAAATCAATGGTAAAGAGTATTTAAATTAATATTGGGAAGTAAACATTGAGGTTATATCATTAATAGTGAGTGGAGAACATATTTTTAACGACTCACCTCATATAATTTCATCAGTGGAAGCCATGACTGAAGAGGGACAAGATATTGTCTGAAACTGCCGGTATCAAAGAAATTTGAAATTATATGAGGTGAGTCGTTAAAAATATGTTCTCCACTCACTATTTAGAAGAAGAATATGCAGAAAAAACCTTACCTTGGATATGGCAGCTTCCAGATGGTAGTCGGTACATCCACTGTCCATATTACCACTTATCATGTATGCCAGAGATTCTGTCACATATTGTAGTATTGACATTCTGGCTATCTTCTCTTGTATCGCACCAAAAGAATCAATTCGACGTCCAAACTGCAATCTGGTGGTGGCATGTTCCACAGCCTTTCTAGTGACAGCACGCATTGTACCAGCTAAGCAAGCTGCCATTCCAAATCTACCATTATTCAATATGTTCATCGCAACCTATAAAGTAATCATACAAACCACATATTGAATCTACAAACAAAATGCATACACAGAGAGAAAGCTACTTGAACTTTCCTGTCCTCTTAACACATGACCAAAAGTATACACATATGTAATTTTAGTCATGTAGAGAGTAAAAAAGATAATATTAGATTTATATGTTGTACAAATTTATTAGTGCAGTGTCATGTGATGATAATTTAATAAATAACTAAGAGCAATGACCATCTTCTGTTTAAAAATCGCACCAATCATGACCTATGGACTAGAAGTGATTTGGAAGAACCTAAATAAGGCAATAAAATTCATCGGAGAACATATTGTTTAAACAACTCACCTCATAGGATTCATGTTTCCATGATATCGCGATTTCAAACATATTAGAACATCATAAAATTGGAAGAGAAAAGCTAACTTTTAAAACAAGTAGAGAAACCTTTGGAATTGACAGTTTGGGAAAAAATATACATTCAGAAAAACAAAAATAGATCAATGAATTTTGATATCCCTAACGAAATTACATTGATTTCGAAGTTCATAAATTCAACCATAGCTGGCAGCACTGAAGATGGCAACAATAGAATAGTTGACGGCCGAAGAATTTCGTCAGTCGGAGTTATGGCTGATGATGAACATGACTATGTTTGAAATCGCGATATCATGGAAACATGAATCCTATGAGGTGAGTTGTTTAAACAATATGTTCTCCGATGAATTTTAATGATTATACCTCATAATGTTTACTTCCCAACATTAATTAAATATAACTAAATAAGGCAAACCTAGAGGAAATAGAGAAAGTCAAAGCACACTTTTTAAAGGCAGCGCTTATTGTTTCAAAATACACGCCTAACATACATACTGACAAAGGAACTCTTCTTCATAGAAGAGCTCCACCTGGATCTTCTCCTGCCAGCAACAGATGCCTACAAAGACCTGCTGAGGGAACTAAACGAGAAGAGAGAACAGTTATGGCCTGAGTTCTACGCAACGGATGCAATGATCTACAGGGAATGGACAGCAGCCAGATATGACCTCAGACACACACCGTGACGAGAGTCGCGGTTCATGGTTTCCACCACAGGATATGCACAACAGTGAAGCGCCATAACCCAGAAGAAAAGTGCAAGTGCAAACTATGTGGGTCGCACTGCGACCAATATCACCTATTACAGTGTAAAAACATAGGAACATCGATAACAGACTTCTGTAAGACATGAAACAATTCTTTCTACATGGCCATTGGCTGCAATAATACCTATTATTATTATAAATAACTAACTCACTTTAATATAATAAATTTGGGAATTTTAACATTATGAGGTTTTTATTAATAAGAATCAAATGAAACGTAAATTCTTCTTACCTCATACTACTATGTTTTTTAAACACAGCACCGCAGTATCGGAGAAGAATCTTCCTTTCATAGTTAAATATGGGAAATAACAATATGAGGTTCTTAATTCGTAAATTAATGAGTAATTTTTTCACATCTTACCTCATATTTTATGTTTCTTTAAACATGGAACAAGTTTTCAAGAGAAGTATCTCTCTCATTTTCAACCGACATTATGATATAAGAGATCCTTCTCTTGAAAACTAGTTCCCGTGTTTAAAGAAACATAAAATATGAGGTAAAATGTGAAACAATTACTTATTAATTTACGGAAGAATCTTCCCCATGGTCAGCTGTTTTCACAACTGTCAATTTTTTCTTTTGCCGGTAATTATCCAAACTGCCATCTGGTGTATTTTTGAAGGAGAAAATTACTCCTTCAAAAGTACACCAGATGGCAGTTTGGATAATTACCGGCAAAAGAAAAAATTGACAGTCGTGATAGCAGCTGACGATGGGGAAAATTGTTCTCCAATATTGCAGTGCTGTGTTTAAAAAACATAGAAGTATGAGGTAAGAAGAATTCACGATTTATTTGATTCTAACTAACTCACTGCCAGTATCGAATCTGTAGGTTCATGGCCTCACAGACATTAACTCTCCATACATCCCTATGTTTTCCAATCATCCCATGTATAATCCACTTCCTTCAAAACATGGCTGATGTTATTCTCCAACCTCATTCTTAGTCAGGTTTTCCTACAAGAACTTTCCACGCACCTCTTTCATTCCCCATTTGTGCCACATGTCCTGCCCATCACAATCCATGAGACTTAACTGCTCTTATTATATGTGGTTTCCTACAGAGATCATGTAGCTCACTGTTATGTAGCTTGAATTTATCGATAATTTGGAAATCACTCTTAGCATTACTTATGATAATTAATAGAGACCATTTTAAAGCATGCTTTGGAAAATTTCAGGTTTGAATTCCATTTAAAGCTGTCCTATACATAGTTATTCTTTGTAATAAGTGTTTGTGTTGCCTTAGGAAGGTGGCCTTGGTATTGTATCTCACCTTGAAGCCATTGCCAACTCCTCCCAGCACATTCTCCACAGGTATCTTCACATCTTCGTAATATACCTCAGTTGTGTTGGATGCTTTGATTCCCATCTTTTTCTCAGGTGGTCCAGATGTCACACCTCCGAACGAACGCTCCACAATAAATCCAGTCACTTTGTCAACCTCCTTCCCTGCACACAAGTTTACAATTTTATTGAACTTCTTTAAGAAAAATCACTACAAGATTTAATTTAAGATTTAAATTAAAATTCATAATACCTCACCTCATATCAAGTCTTCTAATTATACTGGTTTCAAAACCTAGGTAAACTCAGACCAACGGATCTATGCCCCTAAAGCGCTGACATTGTTCTTAGAAAAGTACACGTCTATACTCACATCCTTTCACTGCACTCTCCTCCTTCCACATGAAACAGCAGCCCATGGTAACTTATCAATTAGAGACATTGCCAAACTTCCCCAGTGTCATGGCTCTTGAATATTGAATAATGTAAGGTTGGAGTTTAGTTAACAGCACTGTAGTGCAAGTGCAAGAGAGAGATAGGAATGCAGGGAGGGAAAAGATATGCAGAGGCAGAAAAGGAAGAAGCCTGTAGTTCGTATATCTTACGGGGGCACAGATCCATTGGACAGACAATACTTTCATCTTCAGTAATATCTTGACCGATGTTATGTCGATCAGGAGAACTGCTTCTTGCACCCTCTATTGAGCAGTTCTCCTGAACAACATAACATCAGTTAAGATATTACTGAAGATGAAAGTACCTAGGTTTTGAAACCGGTATAATTAGAAGACTAGATATGAGGTGAGATATAAAGAATTTTAATTTAAATCTTGCAAGTTTATAGTAGATATTATTTAAACTTTGATACAAACCTTGTCTATGAACTCTCTAATTTTTTTAATTCTCAATAAAATACTTCAAATATAAATTATCAGATGGTGTTGTTGATAGCGATGGCTATCGGCCTTCGGATGAAAGGAGAATTGTATAAGTGGAAAGAGATTTGACGTTCCTATCAGAAGTTAAAAAAAAACTTTACTAGAACCATGAACTTCGAGATTCCAGACAAACCAAGCTTGATTACAAAGTTCTTCAATAATACACCAGATGGCAGTTTAGAAAATCACTCCTTCAAAAGTACACCAGATGGCAGTTTGGGTAATTACCGGCAAAAGAATAAATTTGACAGTCATGAAAACAGCTGATGATGGAGAAGGTGTTTCTCAGATACCGCGGTGCTGTGTTTAAAAAAAAAACAGATATATGAGGTAAGAAGAATTCATGATTAATTTGATTCTTATTAAGAAAACCTCACAATGTTAAAATTTCCAAATTTATTATATTAAAATAATGTTCTTATGAATGACTCTACACTATCTTTGCAACTGCATGCTCACCAGTTTTCTCGTCGAGTACAGGAGTCTGCGCGAACACTGTCATTATTTCTGCCAAACCACCATTACTGATCCAAATCTTGCTTCCATTTAGTATGTAGTGTTTGCCATCTGGAGACAGCACAGCCCTTGATCTGCAACAAAGCAAACACCACTCAGTCTGGACAATCCTGCATTTTTCCACTTACTGCACGATTCAGTCTAACTTTAGTACCTAGAAAGTAACATTAGCATTTTTTGTACTATTTCCTTATATTTTTGTTTTATTCACATTATTTATTTCAACACTATATGTAGGGGATATGTGGATGGCGACCACAAGGTGCCCAAGCTGAGCAAAACATTTCTTCCATTTACTTGTGTTTTGCACTCTTTCAACTTTACTATCTAACCTCTCTTGGTTAAATCTTGTTTTTTCGACCCTGACGCTATTAGGGCATCAAAGGGCTAGGGAGTCTTTCCTTCCTTCCATTTCTTCTTTCCTTTATTTTCTTTTCTACTCCAGAAAAGCCTGACCAGAGGCTATAAGATGGCAGCCCCATCACTGGTCTTGCCTTTCTTTGGCCAGCAACCAATCGAAGGGACTATTATTATGCTTTCAAATCTTATACGAGAAAGATCACTGGGCTGTCCTATGAAACTCTGGAGGGAAAATTTTCTATCTAACCTCTCTTGGTTAACTCTTGTTTTTTCAACCCCGAGGCTATTAAGGCATCCGTGGACTAGGGAGTCTTTCCTTCCTTCCATTTCTTCTTTCCTTTATTTTCTTTTCTTCTCCAGAAAAGCCTGACCAGAGGCTATAAGATGGCAGCCCCATCACTGGTCTTGCCTTCCTTTGGCCAGCAACTAATCAAAGGGACTATTATTATGCTTTCAAGTCTTATACGAGAAAGATCACTGGGCTGTCCTATGAAATGCTGGAGGGAAAATTTTCTATAGGATCATAACAGGCCTTAGCCTAATACTTGGAAGGAAGAAGAAGAAGAAGAAGAAGAACTATATGTATGTAGATGGATTTTAATGAACAATGTTCTTCAACATCTGCTATTAAAAGCTTAAGGGCCGCATGCAAATACATTAGTCTCTACTCAAATTACTTCCAATCACTGGTGAGCTGACTTACCGTGAGCAATTGCTGAGATCAAATTAATGGCCGACTTACCGGTCATGCATGAAAGTCGTTGTTTTCGTAATATTGGCAACGAATTACCCAGAATTCTCAGCGATAAAACCACTTCTGTTAATTTCGCCTGCTATAGAAGAATGTATTTACGCTTGCATCCTGCAAATAATACCGTATACAATGACGTCTGCGTCGCACAATATTACGCCGATTCTCCTGTTCTTCCAGTTGAATTCTTTGGTAGACTCTATCAAATTCCTCTTCTCCGCGCATACCGAAAACATGATCGAAGTCTTCAAGGTCCGACATCTTGGATAAAGAGGCAAGGTTTCAAACTACATCGGTTCCCTTCGGGATTCTCACAATAAGTTTCTATCTTGAGCTATGATCTTAAGTTACCTCGTCAGGTAGCTTACAATTATTATCGCATGAATAGATTTCTGAGTAAGCAAAATGTATTAGGATAAAACTTTCTCAGCAGAGAACGCATTTTACGGTCTAATGCGTTTATAAATTCGACCCTAAAAGAAAGGTCAGATAATTTTACTTACGAGGCTTCATATTTTAGTTTTGAGGTTCTTTTGCATGCCCTAAATCAAAACCATTAATAATACTGATTGTAACTTATGACTGTGGGTACTGAAGGAGTCTGATGAACAAAAACTATTAATCTTTGAAAAGAAGATCTTACGGAGAATTTTTGGACCAATTAGAGAAAGCGATGGCACATGGCATATACGAATGAACTCTGAATTAAATAATCTAATACGAAATAAAAATATAATAAACCACATTAAAGCTCAAAGACTGCGCTGGTTTGGACATATAAATAGAATGCAGGAAGACAAGTTTGTAAGAAGAATATACAAATGGAAACCAATATGCACCAGAACAGCTGGACGCCCAAAAAACAGATGGCAGGATGATGTTATAAAAGATATATTAGAATTGGTAATTGGCCAGTCTGTATCCAGAATAGATCCAGGTGGAGAAAAATTGTTGAGGAGGCCAAAACTTCAATGAGGTTGTAGTCGCCTACTAAAGAAGAAGAAGAGATCAAAACCATGTTAATGACTGAGTTGGAGAAAATTTAACATTCACTTCATAGAGTTGCATGTCTTCACGATACCAGTTTTCAAAAGTATAATTTTACTTCCATCTTAAGTCAAACTCCAACAATCAAAATTTTACTGTTAACACCATCTGGTGTCGATTTTATGAACTTGAAGATCAAATTATTCTCATCGGGAATATCAAAATTCATTTTAATAAATGAGTTGGAGAAAATGTTTTAACATCTCACCTCACAAAGTTGCATGTCTTCACGATACCGGTTTCAAAAGTATAGTATTACTTCCATCTTCAGCAAATTCCAATTTGACTGGAATTTGACTGAAGATGGAAGTAATACTATACTTTTGAAACCGGTATCATGAAGACATGCAACTTTGTGAGGTGAGATGTTAAAACATTTTCTCCAACTCATTTATTAATATAAATACCTCATAGTGTTTCCTCCCACTGTAAATTTAATTAAATTCAAAATTAAGTTTGTAGATAGGAAATAACACTATGAGTGTTTTTTAAATATTGTTTATTTTTTATTTCACTCACCTCATACTTCATAACTCCTCGCAAATTCAAAATTCATTGCTTTATATTTATTCTTCTGAATGTATATCTTTTCCCAAACTTAATTCCAAAGGTTTCTCTAAATGTTTTAGAAATTTTTGTGATTCCCAGTAAAATATGAACTGCAATTGCAGATTTTTCAATTTCAATCTTCACCGTTTTTAATATTTCTAAGGTATTATTTTGTATGAATTTCTAAATTCCTTTTAGTTTTTCCTATACATATTTTTTTTCTTGCAGCCATTGCAACTAATTTCATAAATCACAATCACAAAATTCAAAGAAAAAATTAACTTTTAAAACATTTAGAGAAACCTTTGGAATTAACAGTATGGGAAAAGATATACATTCAGAAGAATAAATATAAAGCCATGAATTCTGTTATTGCCAACGAGAATAATTTGATCTCCAAGTTCATAAAATCGACACCAGATGGCAGTTCAGAAGATGTTAATGGCAAAATTTTGACAATTGGAATTTGACTGAAGATGGAAGTAAATTTATAGTTTTGAAACCAGTATCATGAAGACATGCAACTTTATGAGGTGAGATGTTAAAGCATTTTCTCCAACACATTCATTAATGTAAATACCTAAAAATGATACCTCCCACTTTGATTTCGATTAAATTCAAAACCATGTTGTTTGCTAATTCTCTGGATCTTGGAATTCATTCATTCTCAGTCTAGCGTCCAAATATTATCTTATTTTAATGTTTTTATTTATATATTAACATTCACAATGATGAACAATTATTATAAAATCTTAACTAGATTTGAAAATCTCCTTTGATTTAAAAGAAAAATTAATGCTTAAACCAGGACTTGAGGAACTGACACTGAGGAACATGCTGATGGAGCTAAATAATAAATGCGAGGATTATGGGATGAAGATAAATATAAATAAGATGAAGGCCATGATTATAGGAAAAAAACCAAGGAAGATAAACATGAGGATTAAAGATGAAGCCATTGAGCAAGTCTAGAGCTTCAAATACTTGGGTTGTACTATCAGTAGTAACATGAACTGCGGTCAAGAAGTAAAGCAGAGGATAACAATGGCAAAAGTAGCTTTCACACCAGAAGAGAAGCATTTTCTGCAGACCTTTGGCAAAAGAATTACGGAAGAGGCTAGTGAGGTGCTTTGTGTGGAGTGTAGCATTGAATGGTGCAGAGACTTGGACATTACGACGGAATGAGGAAAAGTGACTGGAAGCTTTTGAGATGTGGATATAGAGAAGAATGGAATGTATAAAATGGACAAAGTAAGAAATAAAGATGTGCTAGACAGAGTGGGTGAAAGAAGAACAATGCTGGAACTCATAAAGAACAGGAAAAGAAATTGGATTGGCCACTGGCTAAGAAGAAACTGCCTGCTGAAGGATACCCTAGAAGGAATGGTCAACGGAAAGAAAGTTAGAGGCAGAAAAAGACATCAGATGATAGACAATATTAAAATAAATGGTTTGTATGCAGATACAAGAAGGAAAGCTGAGTTAAGGAAAGAGTGGAGAATGCTGAGTTTCCAGTGAAAGACCTGCTCTTGAGTAGAACTATGAATGAATGAATGAATGAACCATGTACCTATGTTCTATGGTTCTATGTACCAGTATGCACTTCATTACACCAATCAAGATACAATATAAATGTCAACATTTCTTTCCTCATATACAATTCTCTAATCGTCCTAAGGCAGATAGAATGAATGGGAATTAATTTTGAACATGAAGAAAACAAAATATTCATTAATAGGTGAACCAGAACAAAAATTTAATTTTGGAGATTGGAGAAACAATTAAATATTGTAGTAAAATCACATATTTAGGAATTAAAATAAATAAAAGTGGAAGTTATGAAGAGGAAATAAGAAATAGAAATAATAATGGAAAATTTGCAATTACTTGCCTCAATGGAATATTGTGGGATAAAAATATAAGCAATAAAAATATAAGTAATATATATCATGCAATTGTTAAAAGCATCATTACGTATGGAGCAGAACTTTGGCCATTAACAACAAGAACAAACAAGTATCTTTTGGGAACTGAAATGGATTTTATATGAAGGTGCAGCAAGAATTTCAAGAAGAGAAAAATTAGAAACTCAGTTATAAGGGAGAAAACGAAGAGTGAAGACACTATTTTAGATTATATTAAAACTCCACAATTAAGGTGGTACAGACATGACCAGAGAATGGAAGAGGATCGGCCACCAAAATGTGTTCTGGGATGGAAACCTGAGGGAAGACGAGGCAGAGGAAGAACTAAAACCTCCTGGAGTCAGGGAATATATTTATGCATAAAGGAAAAACATCTACAACTAGGAGATTGGATGGACTGACAAAATTGGCTATTAGGAATTAGACGATGTCAAAGATATTTAACAACCGATGATCTATCTATCATTACCATTTAAAGAACTCTTCTCTCCAGGAGATTTTTGAGTAAGAAGATTTTATAAATAAAATAATGTCAAGATTTTGTTTAAATGAGAAATATATTTTAACTTCCACTCACCTGATGGAGCCAGCATCACTTCCTGAAGATGGCTCTGTCAAACAAAAGGCAGCTATTTCGTTGCCTGTTACCCGAGGTAAATATTTTTCTTTTTGCTCCGGAGTTCCAAACAGTAGTATTCCCTGCCGACACATAACACCAATTACACTATAATCTACATACTGTATGTATATACATTAACATACATAAGGTTAAGGTAGAATATTTTTATCACTCACCTCATATTGTTCTTCTCATTTGATTATAAACTAGTTTCGGAACATAGTTTCTGTTCCATCCTCAGTATCGTCACAACCGTTGTTCTGTCGTCTTGAAGAGCTGTCCTTCTCTCCTTCCATTGGCTGACTGAAAAACCTCGAAACCAGGTCATTCTCACCGGGAATTTCAAAGTTCATTAATTTCTTCTTTTCGCTCTTTTGAATGTAGATCTTTTCCCAAACAGTAAGTTCTTTTGGTTTTTCTATTTGATTTAATAATTTAGCTTCTTTCTCGATAAGATGTTTTTCAGACCATGCATGGGCAGCCACTGCAGATTTTTCTACTTCCCCTTTCTTGACATTCCTGAGATGTTCTTTCACTCTAGTTTTCAAATTTCTTTTAGTTTTTCCTATGTAGAATTTCTCACATTCTTCACATTTAATTTGATAAATCCCTGATTTGTTTTCTTCTTTAATTTTCTCATTCTTATTAGGTCTAATCAGTCTACTGATGCTGTAGTCATTTTTGGGTGCTAACCTTATGTTGAAATCTTTAAAAATTTTTTGAAACTTGTGGTGTTTTAATGGATGATATGTGAATTTTCTAAAATTTTACATTATCTTCTTTTACTTTTAGAAGAGTGCTTTGATTAATAAATTTTTGTCTTTTGAACTTGTTTTTTTTTAAAGAAGAAAACAAATCAGGGATTTTTTTTTAAAATAATGAATGAGCTTGGACTAAACAAAACAACTGCTATATTAGAAATAATGGAATTAAATAAATCCTGCACTTATTTGTCGTTATGAAATTACTGAACTTTTAAAATACTATTTATTTTTGACATCAAAATTTTAAAAATATACCTTCCTAATTTTTTTTTCAACTTTTTAAAATCACAGAGGATCCTTACAGACCCTGTATTCAAATATAACTTTTCATGGTAAACATGGGACCTCTAACTGCTAAACCACAAAGGCTGTGGAATAAATACAGTTGGTAGAGCACTTGGTCTAGAGAACCGAGGGCCCCGAGTTCAAGTCCCACTCTAAGCGTATAATTTTTCTCTTCAAATGTGATTTATCCATCATTGAGATGTATGAAATGAATAAAAAAAACATTGAAAGAAGCTGTACTGGCATTTATAATGTAATGTATAATTCCCAAATATATGTCTTCTTAATAAAGAAGCCGCCATTTGCAAAGATTTCATAGCATTTGGTGGGCGGGAATTAAAACATATATAGAGCAAAAAAAAGATTTACGTTTAGATTGGTACTTGCTCCGGTAGCTCAGTTGGTGGAACACTTGGTCTAGAGAACCAAGGGTCTTGGGTTCAAGTCCCGGTCTGAGCATATAACTTTTCTCTTTAAACACGATTTATCCATCATTAAGATGTATGAAATGAATAATAAAAACATCAAAAGAAGCCGTACTGGCATTTATCATGTAATGTATAATTTCCAAATATTCTTCTTAATAAAAAAGTCGCCATTTGCAAAGATAGAAATTACAACGTATATAGATAAATATTGCATTTAGATCAGTATTTGCTTCAGTAGCTCAGTTGGTAGAGCACTTGGTATAGAGAACCAAGGATCCTGGGTTCAAGTCCCGGTCTGAGCGTATAATTTTTCTCTTTAAATATGATTTATCCATCATTGAGATGTAGGAAATTAATAATAAAAACATTAAAAAAACATTTTTACAACATTTCTGAGTAAAAAAAATTCCATAAAACATTTTATTTTTAATCTTTCTTCAGTTATGTTTTGGAGGCATTTTTTCATAATCACCTTGAATCCGATGGACTGGTGAGCTCCGAGTGTGATTCCAACTCCGAGATCATGAGCCCCAACAATCTCAACAAGGCGAGCATATTGTGTATTGTTGAGTCCCAAACCACCGAGTTCCTGGGGTACTTGAAGACCAAAAGCACCAAGATCCCACAGTCCATCCATAGACTTGGGGTCAACCTTTTCCATCGCATCATTTTTAACGGGATCATTAACTTCCTGCAAACAGAATCATATTATTCAACTTTTATAGCAAATAAATCACTACGAGGTTTAACTTAAGATAAATTATACTACATTATTTTGACCTCAAAGAACTTGGCAGTAGGATCTATAAACATCTGGAGTGTCTCTTTCTGTTCCTCATTGAGAACTTGAGGGTATGGGAACACTTGTGAAGGTTCAACAGCTCCACGGAACAGATTCATCATAAATGAGCGTGACTCCTTTACATTTGAAGATGGTTCTCTTTCTCTTCTGCTGCAACTGCCACTTGTGGGGCTGTGGCCAGGCATCTGAAATGCATAATAATTTAATTTATTACAGGCTTTCTCACTTCACCAATATATATTATAGTGGTCCACCACTGTGGTTTCGAGGTAGCGTGCTGCCTTGTCACACAGCAGGCCTGGGTTTGATCCCCACTCGGGACAGTTTTTCTAGGTGAGGTTTTTATCGGGGTTTTTTTCTCACCTGTAAGACAAATGTCAGGAAAACTTTTAAGGCCCAAACGGTCCCCAAAATCATAAGGCCATCATCATCATCCCTATCATTATCATCCTCATCCTTCACCGGTGTGGAAAGCAACGGGAAGCTACCACACCTACAATTCCCTAGTAAAGCTGCAAAGCATAGCATGAAAATGCTATGATTGCAGTGAAAGACCTTCCCTCGGGCAGAATTACTATGGATGGATATTACAGTGTTAACATAGATGAGGGAATAACCCAAACTGAATCAGCCAATTGCAGAAACAAAGTCTGAACTACGGTTTTGTTTCATAAATTTAGGTTTATATAAAAAAAAGGTAAAGGTAAAGTGGTCCCACTACAAGCCTCAGGAGGCCCTTGGGGTAGTAGGAGGTTAAGGCTCCCACTTTTTCGGGACAATCGGCATTTGATGTCAGCCCTGCATGATGACTGCCTCTACCCCCAGAACAAGTGCCTGGTACTCATTTATATTGGAGGCTGAGTCGACCCCAGGGCCATAGTGCCACCAGAAGTTTTTGGGCCAGTTTGAAAATCCTGACCCCACTCAAATCCTCAACCTTTCATCTTATAGCATAGTGTCTTAACCATTACACTATGGTGTGACCCTTTATGTTTATATAACCATAAAAAACTGAAAATCTATGGCTGTCAATTGTAGAAACAAAGTCTAAACCGTGTTTTTATAACAATTTTTCAGTTATTTTATTTATGGAATGAAAAATTGAGAAAAACTGCACTTAAACTAGCTTAAAATATTTTGTCCTATAGAACAACAGTGCGAATGCGACAATTTATAGAGCCAGCGATAACCCACAATCAAACCACATATCGATTGTCATCCTTGATTACTATCCGTCGCTATGAAATTTAAATGACCAATATTTGCATTAAATCCCCAAATCGATGTTAAAAAAACATTAATAATATTAAAATTGCTAAACGTTTATTAAAAATGGGTGTACACTTACTTATCTCTCCCTATCATTGATCCAACCAGCGATAACCCAAAACAGTGATAGAAAAATCATAGACTAAGTAATATACTCTATGGAGAAAATAGCAGTTAGCATCACAATATTGTCTAACAGTGTCAAAATAGTGTGATTTTCATATTTAAATAAATACTTCAAAATTGTCTAATAATGTTATAAAAATTGTTTGAAAAGTTTAAAATATTAAATAATGTTAGTAAATACAGAAAAACAGCTATAGTTTACAACAACATAACTGAAAAATCAAGCGCTAGTAGAAGTGCAGTTGAGCCCTCAAACCCTCAACCTTTCATCTTGTAGCATAGTGCCTTAACCACTATGCTATGGCTATGGCATGACCCATTATATTATATAACCGTAAAAAAAAACCTGAAAATCCATGGCTGTCAATTGTAGAAACAAAGTCTAAATCATGGTTTTATAACAATTCTTCAGTTATTTTATTTATAGAATGAAAAATTGTAAAACTGAAGTCATGCTTCAGAAATATTTACGGTCAATCTGACATTTTGAGAAAAGAACCATCTATCAAACAGTTCTCCAACTTGTAAAGGATATCTTCAAATATTATAAAAATACAATATATCAAAGTAATACCTAATTTTCATTTAGAAAAATGAAATTTGATCCTCAAATAAAATCAATGTCATTGCATGTAAAATGACACAAAAGTGATATTTAAGATTATTCAATTACTACATATCATATAACTGAAAAGGTAAATCAATAAGCAATTTGAAACTGGTGCTTATTTGGTAATCTAGGCTACTACTTCAATGCTCCTAACCTAAATTTCAATCATGCTTTTATAATGTAATATAACAGAAACTAACTAAATGACTAACAGCTGACAAACAATCAATTAATTTGACAGTTATTACATTATTAATTTGACAATTAGTTTAGGGCCATATGTAAGCTTCCGAAATTATAAGTTAGGAGCTCTAAAGTAATTCTGTACTTTAGCGGTCCCAACCTATAAGTTTGATAGTCCTTTATTTCCCATTACGTAAAGCAAAATAAATTCTTACTGTAATATCAGGTTCATTTTCTTCAGTAACCATCAGTTTTTTGTACAAAAAATATAATTTTTTAAATATAATTCTTTGCTATTCTATGCCAGGAGTCCGCCTGTACTCATTTTATTTGTCAGGGTGAGCAAAATGGGCATGTTAGAGTGTAAAACTGGGCAAGATAGCGTATACCAAATTAGTTTATAGATTATTGGATACTCTGAGCACTATAACGAAAAGTTAGGATAAAGTTCGCTATTCTGTTTTGAACGTTCTCTATGGTTTGAACAGTGACTCTCGTACGTGGACTCGTGGCACAAAATCCCCTCACCCCAATGTCAATAACACGGAAAATACAAAATTATTAATGTCCTGTAAGGATGACATAAAATGAAGCACACTACCGTTCTGTAGAACTGAGAATAATTCATGGTGGAAGTAGTTAAATTTCGATATATTAAATACACGAACTGTCAGTAGGTACCTTAATATACTATTTTCAAACGCAATTAATCATAATTCAAGATCAAAGGAACTCACATGTTGATCTAAATTTGATAGCAATTTAAAATGTCAAATTTCAATTTACTTACCTCGATATAACCTGCGGATTTTCAATTAACTGTCGAGGAAGTTGCCTTAAAACACAATTAATTCGTAACATGTTTCACAATTGACGTTTACGTGAACAATATCTCAAACGCAAAATAAACCTTCCTCAATGCCAAATAACTACGTTAGTTCCTGAATGTTCAGTGGACTTTGGTCAAAGCACTGACCAAGGATGCATTGACCTTATAAAAATGTTCTATACTTTGCAAACACTAAAACAAAGTGAAAGTCCACGTACATTTACATTCTATTCTTCTAAGTTTTTACTTTCGTAACAGTTGAATAATAAAAAAAAAAGGAATATCATGATCAGATGATCATTGGGTAATATAATTACAACTATTGCGCACTAATGTGCATTGAATAGTATGAATATGCAAATAACAGCGAAGAAAAGTGATTGTCTGCCAGAGCCATCTATATTTAAAATAAAGTATTTTAATGGGAGCGGACGTAGACCGTTTGTAATAGCTCAATCGTTTAATATTCAATCAGTACTTTTTCTGAATAATTTATTTTATAATTAATTATTTGTCAGTCTAGAATAAATATAATTAAGAATGAAAATGGGGTTATGACTGCGGATTCCAAGAATATATTGAGTTAAGGGGACCCGGAAGGCCAGATGTGATGAAAAAATACATTTTCATTTTTTTATCAATTACAATACTAGAAAGATTCCTCTTTAATATGGTACAATTATCTTGCCTGCATCTTGTTTTTACGTGCGTTTATTATTTGTTTTAAATATTCCCCGCCCCTTTAAAATGTGGGCGTGAGCCGTCAACTCTCTCCCATAGTTAGCATTCATTTTTTCAATATATAAAGAACATTTTCTTCTAAACTATTAAAGCTAGAAACCTGAAATTTTCAGGGCTTCAATATAATGCTCATATACAATTTTTACCATATTGATGTTTGTGATAGCTCAGTAATTAAAGAATTTAGGTTGCAAAATACAGTGTAAAAAACTGAAAGAAAATATTTGTAAAGAATTGTTTTTATTTTTGATATAAATGAATCCTTGTGATAGAAGACTCTAAATATATGAACGTTTCCTCTGTAAAAATTTCAACTTGATAGGATTAATAGTTCAGGAGAAAATGTTCCTGACATTTAACATTATAAGCCTAGGACGTTCCGGGTCCCCTTAAATTGATGGGAAAATTACTTTAATCAATTATTAAATGTACAGCCTTTGAAATAATTGATAGCACACAGATAATTTCAAGTTCCAGAACGAAGCCACTGCGCATAATCAGAGGTCAGCTATTTGGTTCATAGGTATACAACTATTTGAGAAACTACGCCGTAGTGGTTAAGGCACTGCGCTACAAGCCGGAAGGTCGAGGGTTCGAGTCCCGGTGGGGTCAGGATTTTTAAACTGACCCAAACCTTCTGGCGGCACTATGGCCCTGGGGTCGACTCAGCCTCTAACTGAAATGAGTACCAGACGCTTGTTCTGGGGTAAAGGCGGCCGTCACGCAGGGCTGACAACCCGGCTGACATCAAGTGCCGATTGTCAAGAAAAAGTGGGAGCCTTAACCTCCTACTACCCCAAGGGCCTCCTGAGGTCTGTAGTGGGATCACTTTACCTTTTACAATCCGTTCTATTACGTTGTGTCGTGCAATGGAAAATAATTTCGCATAAATAAGTAGTGCGGCAAATGCTGTAAATAAAATAAGGCAAAAGAAAGAAAAGTATTTGAAATATGGACGAGAGAGAAATAAAAAAGCATGATAGCAGGATCGAACAGTCCGTCGCCGTGGCGTAGACGGTGGAGTCCCTACTCCGGCGACCCGGGTTCGATTCCCGGCGGAGTAGGGGATTTTAAATCTCCACCTTGGGTCTGGGTGTGTGTCCTGTCCCTGTGTTTATGTGTGAAAATAAAATAAAAAAGTTAACAGAAAGGTAAAACGAAAAGGTAAAATCAAAAAAAAAAAAAAAAACAGTTTTAAAAAACTGAATGTAAACAAAAACTTGTAAAAAATGTAAAAAAAATGTCTGATATCGACATCCACATAACATAATGCAACATAAATCAAACCAGTCTGGACAAGCTGACGATAAAACAGAATTGTTTTGAAACATGTCCAAGAACAAATCAACATTAATATTGAGGTAAGACGATCAGACTAAAAATAATGTAATTAAAATAACCTCAAAATATCACTTCCTAAAATTAAATATTATACTTTAGATGTTTACGCCCCGAAGATATTTAGACATCTGACCGGGTTTGAATTGCGAAAGATCCAGAGGTTAGAATATCAATAAATCACAGGGACTGACAATGTTTAATTTAATAATAAACAATGACGTTAAATGTCTATCATGTAAATATGAAAATTAAAAAAAATATATAAAAAATAAAACTCGGATACAAATAATTACAATTCATATAGGATGGCAAGTTGGGGGGGGAGAGGGGAGAGAGAAACGGAATTACGACAACGCTAAAAGTAGAAAATAAATGTAGAGTGAAAGATGAATATTCAGGTAACAGCTTTGTTTACTTGTAACGGATGAGTGAACAATGTATATTACATCAGATGTTGGTATCTTATAAATACAGCGCACAACATAATTTCAGGATTGGACTGATCTCATATATATATAATATATATATATATATATATATATATATATATATGGTATGATAAGAAAAATAAATGCCTGGACGGGGTTACACTGAGGTACAGACTCAGAGATCCGGGTTCGAATCCCGTCCAGGCATTTATTTTTCTTATCATACCATATTAAGCTTGCATTGCTCAATGTTAAATATTTAATTATAACATCGATAAAGCGTCACTGCTATAAAGTAAAAATGTTCTCTTTAATTTGCTTACTTGTTATAGTCAGCTACTAGATGGCAGTGAAGACTGAGTTCTCGCGACATCTAGTAATAATGGGGAATAAAATACATATATAAGAAAAATAAATGTTTGAATTGGATTCGCTTGGTGGTGTAATGGATATCACACTGAGGTACAGACTCAGAGATCCGGGTTCGAATCCCGTCCAGGCATTTATTTTTCTTATCATACCATATTAAGCTTGCATTGCTCAATGTTAAATATTTAATTATAACATATATATATATATATATATATATATATATATATATATATACTTACTCAATGGCACTATCGAACCCGTAGGTTCATGGCCGCGCGGACATAAGCCCTCCATACATCACTATCCTGAGCTAATGATTTCCAATCATTTCCTGTATAATCTTCTTCTTCCTTCCAAGTATTAGGCTAAGGCCTGTTACGATCCTATAGAAAATTTTCCCTCCAGCGTTTCATAGGACGGCCCAGAGATCTTCGTCCTCTTGGTATATAATTATAAACAGCTTTGGGGATCCGATTTGAACTCATTTTTTTCAAGATGGTGTTTCCAATTTAGTTGGTACTGTTTAATATATTCCAAAATTGGCGTAGTCTTCAATTCTTTTAAGATATCGGTGTTCTTTTCTGATCCCATCTGGTGTAACCCGCTGTTCTGCGCATGAATCTCATTTCACAAGCCGTTATTCTGCTTTCATGTTTTTTTAGTGTCCATGCTTCACTACCATAGGTCAACACTGGTCTAGCCAAAGTGTTATATAAACGTAATCTGGTGTTTTTTTTTTTGTACAAGGGATGGTTTCATAACTTGATTAATAATTCCCAAACTTTTATTATAACTAGTAATTTTTTCAGGGATATCCTTTTCATCCCAGATAGAAAGATAATATCCAAGATATTTAAATTGATTATATATCTCTAAAATTTTATTCTGGAGACAGATTTTACTTTGTATGGGGTCCTTCTCATGAAATGCCATAATTTTAGTTTTGTTAATTGATATTTCCATATTAAATTTGTACAATCTACTTCTCTCAAATCATGGTTAATGTTGCTCTCCCACCTCATTCTTGGTCTACCAACTGCGCGTTTTTGGCATGGGTTCCCTGAAGTAGTCCCCGCTCGGAGAACCGAATGGGGGACTATTTGACCTCCGGAAAATTTTACCCCAGTTGAACCCATGTCCGCATTTCTTGACGGTTGTATTTTTACGGTGAAAGATCGTCACTCCTTCGACCAAGGAACTTTTTCCGTCTGGCTTATCACCTTCGAGCAGTCCGGCATGGGTAACCCTATCGGCAGCAATGCTACCGCCGGCATAGCTCTCCGGATCATTTAAACACGCAAGCCACTCCACCACGACAAGGTAAAGATATATATATATATAATATATATTTATATTTTATTTATTTATTGTGTGTGTAGGACCTACACATGTAACTTCTAGCTAATTCTATAAAGTGCAAGAGATAGAGAGAGAGAGGAGAGAGAGGAGAGAGAGAGAGAGAGAGAGAGAGAGAGAGAGAGAGAGAGAGTGAGAGAGAGGGAAAAAAAAAGGAAATACATACATGTACAATGCCATGCACTGGCTAACTAACTAACTCACTGGCACTATCGAACCCGTAGGTCCATGGCCGCGCGGGCATAAGATCTCCATAGATCACTATCCTGAGCTAATGTTTTCCAATCATTCCCTATATAATCTACTTCCCTCGAATCATAGTTAATGTTATTCTCCCAACTCGCTCTTGGTCTACCAAATGGGCGTTTTCCTTCTGGTTTTCCTACTAGAATCTTCCATGCATGTCTTTCATTCCCCATTCGTGCCACATGTTCTGCCCATCGCAGTCTACGAGACTTTGTTCTTATTATATCTGGCTTCCTATAAAGACCATGTAGTTCATTGTTATGTAGTCTTCTCCATTCACCTGTCTGTTCATCTCTCTTTGGTCCAAAAATTTTCATAAGAACTTTATTCTCAAATACTCATAATCTTCTTTTCTCCCTTAATTTATCTTGCTAGAACATGGAATTCCCTTCCACCCTATGTCAGAGATAGCCAAACTTTACCATATTTCAGAAACAAATTGAAAATAGAATTACTAACAGAAAGAACTCACTAATATTACTTTTTAAAAAATAATACTTTTTTATTATTTAATAAAAATAGTTTTAAGATTTGTTAATATGTTTACCTAATGCCTTGTATAATAAGCGATAGATTAATTAAATTATAGTTTATTACTTTCTTTGTATTTTTGTTCTTTCTTTTCTTTTTATGTATAGTAGATTCGAGCTGTTATTCCTTTCTGTATTCATTCTACCATTAATTTAATTTTAATTGTATTTAATTTTATTGTATTATTAGACATTATTTTCATTATTATTCAATTTTACAGATAATAATTTATTGTTCAGTATGTACTATTGTATTTTTTTTGTATTTATATGTAACATATGTTTGTCCTGGTGAGCGGAAGAGAAGGCCACATGGCCTTAACTCCACCAGGCTAAATAAATCTATTCAAATCTAAAGTAAGAGTCCATGTTTCGCATATGTATAATATAACTGATAGAATACAATGGGTTGAAGCAAGGAGATGCACTATCTCCTCTATTTCATTTCCACAATACTGTCTACAGTATTATTTACAACTTCCTCCCCCCCCCACAATCACACACATATACGCATACATTAAGGTAAAACCTATAAAACACACTTAAAAGCATGCACACAATTGTATAATTTAATTTTGATCTCGTAGAATTAAGAATATAATACATGGGTGCCACTTAGTAGAAGAAGAAGAGGATGCCCAAATATAGCGTGGATTGATGGTGTTTTGAGCAGCATGAAGGAAAAAGGATTGAACGATGGAGATTGGAATGACAAGGAGATGTGGAGGAGAATGGCAGTAGATTAATTGGGTGTAGGAAGATATGAAATATTGTGAAACCTGCTAAATAACACGCACACACACACACACACACACACACACACACACACTCCATCAATAGTAATTTTGCTCTAGGGCAGGTATTTCACTGCAATCATAGCATTTTCATGCTATGTTTTCAGCTTTATTAGGAAATTATAGGTGTGGTAGCTTCCCGTTGCTTTCCACACCGGTGAAGGATGATGATGATGATGATGATAATAATGAGATGAAGATGATGGCCGGATGATTTTCGGGGACCGTTGGGCCCTAAACTTCCTGGCATTTATCTTACAGCTGAGGAAAAACTCCGAAAAAAACCTCACCCAGGAGCCTGCACCGACCGCGAATCGAACTCAGGCCCGCTGCGTGACAAGACAGCACGCTACCTCGAGACCACAGCGGTGGACACACACACACACATACACACACATATATATCCATCCATCCATAATAATTTTATCCGAGAGCAGGTCTTTCACTGCAATCATAGCATTTTTCATGGTATGCTTTGCAGCTTTACTAGGGAATTATAGATGTGGTAGCTTCCCGTTGATTTCCACACCGTGAAGGATGATGATGAAAATTATAAGGATGATGATGATGGCCTGATGGTTTTCGGGATCCGTTGGGTCCTAAGCTTCCTGATCCCGAAAAAACCTCACCCAGGAGCCTGTCCCGACCGGGAATCGAACCCAGGTGCGCTGCGTCACAAGGCAGAAAGCTACGTCGAGACCAGAGCGGTAAACTCTATATATATATTATGTCCACCGCTGTGGTCTCGAGGTAGCGTGCTGCCTTGTCACGCAGCGGGCCCGGGTTCGATCCCCGGTCGGGGCAGTTTTTTCTGGGTGAGGTTTTTATCGGGGTTTTTCCTCACCTGTAAGACAAATGTCAGGAAAACTTTAAGGCCCAAACGGTCCCCGAAATCATATGGCCATCATCCTTATCATTACCATCATCCTTCACCGGTGTGGAAAGCAACGGGAAGCTACCACACCTACACAATTCCCTAGTAAAGCTGCAAGCATGAAAATGCTATGATTGCAGTGAAGGACCTGCCTTTGGGCAGAATTACTATGGATGGATATCATCATCATAGTACATTCACGAATTTAGGCCATTTGTTGACCTGTTTCGGCCTCAAGAGAAACACCATCCAGAAGTCTTTTGAGGGGACGTCCTGGTCTTCTTCTTCCTGCAGGTTGATTGGACCAAGTCACGGCGGTATAACCGTTCCATCAGGTACTGAGTAAATGCAGTATCCTAATGTCTGTCCAGAGACTAAAAGGTAGCAGCCCTACCACTGGACTACTTAGCGTCGGGCCAGTAACCTGTCCTAAGGAACTTCAAAACTACTTTCAAGTCTCAACACGAAAAAATCCAGAAGGAATTGAAATATGGATGGATATATATATATATATTATATATATATATACACTCTGCTATAGCGTAGTGGTTAAGGCACTGCTCTACAAGCTGGAAGATCGAGGGTTCGAATCCCGGTGGGGTCAGGATTTTTAAACTGATCCAAACCTTTTGGCGACCCTTTGGCCCTGGGGCCGACTCAACCTCTAACGGAAATGAGTACCAGACGCCTGTTCTGGGGGTAAAGGCGACCGTAACACAGAGCTGACAACCCGGCTGACATCAAGTGCCGATTGTTCAGAAAAATTGGGAGCCTTATCCTCCCACTACCCCAAGGATGTATTGGCATCACTTTAACTTCTTTTTTTTACTCTATACATGTGTGTGTATCTCTGTAATAATTTATCCACAATAAAATGATATTTTCGTACGCAGTACGACATATATTCAATGCAAACATATGCGAATTAATGTTGTGTGAACATGTCAGACTAGTAAAATGATAATATAAAATAAAGATAACGTTTTTATAGTAGTGCATTTACACACATCATGTTAATGAGACAACTGTTTGCTTTAATATTAACATTCGTATCTGCAGAATGTGCGGGACAACCTAACATAATCTTCATTCTCGGTGATGATATTGTAAGTAAAAATATTGCGATAAAACATAGGAAAATGAGATCAAAACTAGTAAAATTCATATCAAATTCCATTGAGGTGAAGTCATATGATGAAAGTTAAAAATTAAATTTTACCTGTTGGTAGGTGCCGTCGTCCTCAACTTTGTTAAAATATTGTATATAAAATTAACTGGAGCGCTTTCGGAAGTTATCTTCCATCTTCTGCAGGTTAAGTTTCCTCTATTTGATGATCTTGATGAAGATTTTCGGGCTGTAGGCCGTGGTCGTGAGGCTTGTAGTTCCCCGACTTTTCGCCAGAAACTGCGCCTGGCATCCTCAAGGATTGTCTTGAGACTGGCAATTCTGTCCGCTGTCTGTCCTATTTATACATCCTCAAGGGTTGTCTTGAGACTGGCAATTCTGTCCGCTGTATACGTATAAATAGGACAGACAGCGGACAGAATTGCCAGTCTCAAGACAACCCTTGAGGATGCCAGGCGCAGTAAATAGGACAGACAGCGGACAGAATTGCCGGTCTCAAGACAACCCTTGAGGATGCCAGGCGCAGTCTCTGGCGAAACGTCGGGGAACTACAAGCCTCACTACAGCCCGAAAATCTTCATCGAGATCATCATAGCAATTCCGGTCGTGAAAGTTTACGTGATTACATTTCCGCTATTTGTTGTTGTTGTGTACGGTGATATTTACTCCAACTGTTTGTAGCAGCAACTGCAGTTAGTACAACAACAAATAGCGGAAACTCAACCTGCAGAAGATGGAAGATAACTTCCGAAAGCGCTCCAGTTAATTTTATATACAATATTTTAATAAAGTTGAGGACGACGGCACCTACCAACAGGTACAATTTAATTTTTAACTTTCATCATTGGAACATAACATGGAAAACAGTCGAAGTGCAATGCTATAACTAGGCCTACAGTGCGTGAGATCTAAGTATGTGGCTGACAGCTTATATTTGGCTGCTGAGAAATGACGTTTTATTATCTTATCGACGCAACTAATGACTGACTAATTGTTGACATCATCCCTGTATCATAATTATCATGTAGAGACAAATACTTTTGGACATTGTAAACAACAGGCAGCCAGTGAGAATTATAAATATTAATCACTTACTAACGGACTATAAACTTAAATTCCATGATATTACAGATACTTTATTTATAGGAAATAATATTTAGTGATATTACTATGACGAAACAAGGGGCATTCTAAATGTTTTTAATAGTTACAACTTTCCTCATTAGAGGATTGCCTCAAGGACAAAGTGATACAGGCAATTCATTTTTGGAATTTTTTAAATACATTTTGTAAATACATTAAAACAAATTCAAATTGTAGGCCTAATTGAAGTATACATACTATAAAGTAGACATTTTGTAAAAATGGTTTCTTAAAATTGAAATTGATCCTCTAATGGCAGCGAAGGCAATTTTAGAAAGATACACCCCTGTCCAAATCTAAGGATTTCCAAAATTTGGCTAAGAATCCTGGTAAGTACCCCTTGCCCCGATCATTAATCCTGTGACAGTTATACTATCTAGTTGGTATTTATCTTTGTAATAGTCAATTGTTGGCGCATATATGGCTTTCTTTTCAGAGTCAACTTCCTCAGGTCATGTTTCCCTTAACAGAGATTTAGGCGCTCTCCCCCTATAGGGAAGAATTTGAACCATACTAATTTAGTTACACTTGTTTTCGTATATATGTCATTTTGAGTGTCCGTGGTCAGCGTTCCGCCTCATACTGACATCTAGGAAACCAAGGTAGTACTAGGACGGGAAAATTCGGTAAATTTTGCTTAGAGGCCTTTTCATTCAGGCTTAAGGATCTTTTAAGAGCTTGAAAATCTTCAGACTCAGGACCCACGGCTTAAAGTCCCTCCCGGAGGACTTGCTCCTTAGATTTTTCCGTCCTAAAAAAATCCATCGACCCCGGCCGGGTTTGAACCCGCTACCCTCGGGACTAGAGGCAAGGAGCATAACCACTAGTCCATAACATAGTGTGCGACCACATCCAGCATTCATTGGACCTGATCTGTGGTAAAATAAATCATGTATTTTGAAATGATACATTCCATTAGTAACTGTATACGAAATTTTAGCTTCTGAGCTAACCATAGAAAATGATGAATTGTATTTACGAATGTTTTCAAAATAATTTGTTGACTTTCCTTTTATTGAAGGTTCATTTGAAGTAAGTCCATCATACAATCATTTAAAATATTCATTTTGACTAAAGGCCGGTAATATTGCTTACCCTTATGACAACATGAAGTGAATGCAGTCCTTTCACCTAAAGTGACTTTATATTCGAAATGTTTTGCATTGCGAAACCTGCATTTTAAATCCATCAATCCACAATCAAAACTATCAAAATTTCTTGGAATGACATTCAGTGAGCATTTAAATGTATCTCTCAAAATAATTTCATATTTCTCTATACTATTTAAATTTGCATTTGGCCTATTATTATGTGTATCGAAATATCGTATATCCGTTCTTATTCGCCTCTCACTCCGGCCCGTCAATATTCTATGTGAGGCATAATCGATAATCTTAATATATAAATATTTCGTGTCACGTTGTTTGTCCGCGAAGGAATCCTAAACTACTGAACCGATTTTAATAAAATTTTGCACACTGTGTGCAGTTTGATCCAACTTGAGACTTAGGGTAGTTTATAACTAAATTTATAGTCGCATTATTTTTTATTGCAAATTATTTGTTTATTTATTTAACAAAGAGTTATAATTATCTGTGAGTTCCATACGATTCTAACACAGATGGTGGTGTAAGGTAATTTGGTAAGATAATTGGTTTATTATTTAACAAAGAGAGATCCTAATGGCTGTGCTTTTTTTGCAACCGCGAATTTCAATTGAATTACAAATATTGATTATTTCATAATTTAAGTGTGTTCAGTGTTTATTTTATTTTCAATATATTAATAATATTAATTTCGTGTGTAAGTATTAGTTTTAAGTAATCTGGCTGAAAGACAGCAACTTAATTTAAGTTTTTAACGTATACCTTAGTCACAGCATCACGTGGCCGGACTTCTAGTATGATATATAAATACCTATTAGACAAAACATAGCCTACAACAATGCACTTTCAGTATGAACGTAAACAAACGAACGAGTATACAAATGAATGAGTAATACACATAAATTCCTTAGATGGATATTTTATTTTGTTTAATTTATTTGTATCACATATTATACATAAATTTTATTTCTCTGCACTCCTTCTCTACACTCTAATTCAAACCAGGAAGTTACTATAGACCTTACGGGCTAAGCCAGTGTCCCCCTACGTACAGGGGGTAGATGTTGCCAAACTCATAATAACGGCATTTGTTTGTTTACGGAGGGGAGGAGGGGGAGGTTAGCAGTACTTTTTTCCAAATCTATGTAATATACATTTAAAAAACGTAGTTTTTATTTTACGGCATGCAAACTAGTTTTCTAGTAAATATAATAATAAAGGAGAAATGCGCACAGACCGTGCAGATATTACATGTGAAGTGCTTAATTGTCTTTGCTATAAGCACTGATCGATTTAAGACGTTTTTTACAATTCAGAATATGGTACTTTTCACATTTTTGTGAACACAAAACACATATACACATGTCGTTAGGTTCATGAAATGTCTTGCAGCATATCTTGTGATGGAAGCCATGGACTGCCAGTCTGGTAATGGCATGACGTATTTCACAGTTCGAATCTGTCCATCGTCTGTCTTGCATCGCACAGGTCGCATAGAATGATGATGGTATGTTCTTCTTCTTCTCTTGCAGGTCTTGCAAGAGTACATTGTAGGCCTTACTAGATGGCAGGAGTAGTGTTGTCCGCAGATCTTCTATTAAAAATGTCTCTCTGGTGAGTTCGTAAACCAGCCTCGATCTCGCACTCGGTGATACTCCTAAGAGTCTCTTGAGGTATCTTGACTTCACTTTCTCCATATCTTCCAGTTGCTTATATGTGAGGTATTCCCATATCAAGTCGAGGCCATACACAAGTACGAGTAGTACCTTCAATCTGAACAAGTCCATAGCGGTGCTGATTGATTCTGACCTGATTTCTAGTATATGAGAGTCGACACTTTCACACAGGATAGTACAGTGACAAGTGGTAACTGCTTTTTTTCTTTAAGAGGGGGCGACTTGGACAGCTACAACTTACAACTCTGTACCCGCTGTGTTGCATATTTCAGTTTTATTTAAGGATTTCACTCAAGAAAATACTGTTAAAATGGCAACCCAGTTCCCTCTTCCAAACACACAGTAACTTCCTTGGTTGAATCTGACTGTATATGAACTTTAATTATGCCACATATCACACTCCTCCATGCGCGCAATGTGCTTAAAAAGGGGTACACAGTTTTTTCTTCACGTATTAATATATAGATACTTAATTGTCCCAAAACAATCTCTAAATGGTGGTAAAAACCTCATTCAAATCGATAGTTTTTGAATCCATAAAAGATAGACAAACTCACAGACATTCATTTTTATCATCATCATCATCGTCATCATCATAGTACATTCACGAATTTAGGCCATTTGTTGACCTGTTTCGGCCTCAAGAGAAACACCATCCAAAAGTCTTTTGAGTGGACGTCCTGGTCTTCTTCTTCCTGCAGGTTGATATCTTAACATTTGTTTGGGTATTCTGTGATCTTCCATTCGATGAACATGTGTATCCATCTTGACTTATCAAATCATTACTCCAGCTTGTCCATGGGTTTTCCTGTCGACACCGCTATATATCTGTACATAATTTTGTGTTTCTTTCGTTCCTTTAAGTTTCTTCTTAGTTTCTGTAGTTACTGCAATATCAATGTTTCTATTTTTAAATAGACTGTTTACTTCCTCTTCTTTTTCATGGATGCATTTTTATATATAAAGATATTCTCCCTCTTCCCCAAAAGTAATGTGTAAATGACGTATATAAAATTTTGTGAGATGGGCCTATTTGCTACATACGTTTGTTTATGAACCAATAAAATCACTGCTGCAGGGATGGAATGACTTCAGTTTTCATGGTTCCGATCAGATACAGACGCCCAACATCGATGCTCTGGCTTACAATGGGGTAATTCTTCACCAGCACTACGTACAGCCAATCTGTACCCCGACTAGATCAGCTCTTATGACTGGAAGATATCCCTCAAACATCGGTAAGTTAAACAATCTACGATGTTGTTTATCCACAGTTAAATTCCATTTTATTTGTATCCATGATTTTTTACTTAAATATTATGTAACATGCAGATCATTAGAATTATGGTCTACCTACATCCATATTAGATTAGTTCAACAACTGTGCAGCCGTCAAAGAGGAAACTTCCAAAACTTCGAAGTACTGGAGAGCAAGACTGCTAATGACTTCAGTGTTAGATGCAACACATTAGACACCAACCAATCCAACATTAGATTAGTTTTAAACAAAATCGGAAACCTGTGTTTATTATGTCCACATTTATATACCCCATTCTTCTTGGTGTCCATTATTCGAAATATTTTACAATTTCTCATGCTAGAGCATGGAATTCCCTTCCACCCTATGTCAGAGACTGCCGAACTTTACAATATTTCAGAAATTAATTGAAAATAAAATTACTAACAGAAACAGCTCACTAATATTACTTTTTAAAAATTAATAATGTGTTTTTTCATTATTTAATAAAAATAGATTTAAGATTCGTTAATATATTTACCTAATGCCTTGTATAAAAAGCATAGATTAATTCATTGTAGTTTATCACTTTCTTTGTATTTGTTTTCTTTCTTTTCTTTTTATGTATAGTAGATTCGAGCTGTTATTCCTTTCTGTATTCATTCAATTAAGAGGGAGAAGTTATATAGTATCCTACTGGAGTTTGGAATTCCTAAAAAGTTAGTTAGACTTATTCGAATGTGTCTAAATGGCTCAACGAGTAGGGTGCGTGTAGGCAAACAGTTTTCAGACACTTTTGAAATCCAGAATGGGTTAAAGCAAGGAGATGCACTATCTCCTCTACTATTTAATTTTGTACTAGAGCATGCCATTAAATCTTTAGAGAATGAGGAAGGCTTACAACTCAATGGTATTAATAAGCTGTTAGTTTATGCTGATGATGTAGTACTACTGGCCGATAGCGAGGAGATACTAAAGGCCAACACGCACACACTATTGAGTAACACTAAGAAATTAGGACTGGAAGTAAATATCAGTAAAACTAAATATATGGTCACATGTAGAAATACATTATATAATGGAAATGGACAGCTAATGACAAATGAGGGAAATTTTGAGGAATTGGCTGAATTCAAATACCTAGGAACAATAATCACAAATAGGAATGAGATGCACAAAGAAATTAAACATAGGCTCAATTCTGGAAATGCATGCTATTATGCATTGCAGAGACTTTTGATGTCCCAACTCCTTTCAAAAAACGTTAAGCTGAAAATATATAAAACTATTGTTCTACCAGTTATATTATATGGGTGCGAAACATGGACTCTTACTTTAAGGGAGGAAAGGAGATTACGAGTATTTGAGAATAAAGTTCTTAGGAAAATTTTTGGACCAAAGAGAGATGAACAGACAGGTGAATGGAGAAGACTACATAACAATGAACTACATGGTCTTTATAGGAAGCCAGATATAATAAGAACAGTTAAGTCCCGTAGACTGCGATGGGCAGGACATGTTGCACGTATGGGGAATGAAAGACGTGCATGGAAACTTCTTGTAGGAAAGCCAGAAGGAAACCGCCCAGTTGGTAGACCTAGAACGAGGTGGGAGAACAACATTAACTATGATTTGAGGGAAGTAGATTATACAGGGAATAATTGGAAAACATTAGCTCAGGATTGGGATGTATGGAGAGCTTATGTCCGTGCGGCCATGAACCTACGGGTTCGATAGTGCCAGTGAGTAAGTAATTCATTCTATCATTAATTTAATTTCAATTGTATTTAATTTCATTGTATTATTAGACATTATTTTCATTATGTCCACCGCTTTGGTCTCGAGGTAGCGTGCTGCCTTGTCACGCAGCGGGCCCGGGTTCGATCCCCGGTCGGGGCAGTTTTTCTGGGTGAGGTTTTTATCGGGGGTTTTCCTCATCTGTAAGGCAAATGTCAGGAAAACTTTAAGGCCCAAACGGTCCCCGAAATCATATGACCATCATCATTACCCTTATCATTATCATCATCATCATCCTCCTCCACCGGTGTGGAAAGCAACGGGAAGCTACCACGCCTACAATTCCCTAGTAAAGCTGCAAGCATAGCATGAGAATGCTATGATTGCAGTGAAGGACCTGCCTTCGGGCAGAATTACTATGGATGGATTTTCGTTATTATTCAATTTGACAGATAATTAATTATTTAGTATGACTATTATTGTAATTTTTTGTATTTATATGTAACATATGTTTGTCCTGGTGAGTGGAAGAGAAGGCCACATGACCTTAACTCCACCAGGCTAAACAAATCTATTCTATTCTATTAGGGTTCTCCTTAGCGGGAGTTCATTAACAAGCTAATTTACTTACGCTCTTTATCTACAGATATCAATGAGTGATATGGGGTCAGTACATAGCCTCAATGAGACATCTAGTATGCAACTAAGTTATTACTTGGATGGAGAAAGGCCGGTTAAATTTTGCACAGAGGCTTTTTTATTCAGGCTTGTGGTTCTTTTACGAGCATCAAAATCTTCAGACTCGGGGCACACGGCTTAAAGTCCCTCCCAGAATACTTGTCCCTTGGATTTTCCATCCTAAAAATACATTGGCCACGGTCCGGTTTGAACTAGCGGCAAGGAACATACGCTAACCACTAGCCACCGCGGCCGACTTGCTCATTATTTTTAAAAGTCTATAATTTTATAATCATTTATTTTATCATTAAATAATTCAGGATGATTTATTTTCAAGAAAATGTTCACCTTTTGACATTCACAAATACCGTAACAAGGCTTTGTTAACGAACAATAAAAGAAAACGCTGTACAGAAGCTCATCGAGTAAAATTATTATTCAATCATTGCAATTTAATTAAGTACAATGTATCGTTTGCCCTTGTGACATTATTACTGAAAAGCTTAATAAGTTAGGTATTTTATTTTTGTACTTGTAAGCCCATGTTTTCCCTTTACAGAGATTTAGGCGCTCTCCCCCTACAGGGAAGAATTTGAACCATACTAATTTAGTTACACTTGTTTTCATATAGATGTCATTTTGAGTGGTCCGTGGTCAGCGTTCCACCTCATACTGACATCTAGGAAACCAAGGTAGTACTAGGACGGGAAAATTCGGTAAATTTTGCTTAGAGGCCTTTTCATTCAGGGTTAAGGATTTTTTACGAGCCTGAAAATCTTCAGACTCGGGACTCACGGCTTAAAGTCCCTCCCGGAGGACTTGCTCCTTGGATTTTCCGTCCTATTTACCACTTGTGCCCCAATTCTACTTGTACCACCTAATTCTACGGATTTCTAACCACACTGCATCATCTGAATGTAACTGTTACTTTACCCTGAGTTTTAGTGAGATTCGAACCCTGAACTTTCTTATCTATAGAGTCACCCTTAAAACTCTCATCTCTTCAGCCACCTTGGAAAAATATTTTCATTAGCTTAGGCTAAAGTTTATGATGGGGATTTTTGGAAGATTAAAAGAGAATTACAAGTTTTTTCCATGACATAGTATGGTCCATCCATCCATATTAATTCTACCCGAAGGCAGGTCCTTCACTACAATCATAGCATTTCCGTGCTATGCTTGCAGCTTTACTAGGGAATTGTAGGCGTGGTAGCTTCCCGTTGCTTTCCACACCGGTGAAGGATGATGGCCGTATGATTTCGGGGACCGTTTGGGCCTTAAAGTTTTCCTGACATTTGTCTTACAGGTGAGGAAAACCCCCGATAAAAACCTCACCCAGAGAAACTGCCCCGACCGGGGATCGAACCCAGGCCCGCTGCGTGACAAGGTAGCACGCTAGCTCGAAACCACAGTGGTGGACATAGTATGGTAATTTAGTAAATTATTCCTCACACTGAAAATTAATGGAATTACTTGATTTTAACTAAGGAAAATAAGGCACAAAATAAAATAAAAATATGTGGCGTAATTCGCATTATTATCAAATGTATTCGTGAAGATAGAATGGGATTATATGCACTATTTAGTCCGTGAGGGCTAAAGTGTCTAGAATATTTTAGAAAGAGAAAGAGAGTACTCACCATCTTATTTATCACTCATACGCATATCTCTTCACGGTGACAGCGGTAGGGCAGACACTCCCTGCAGTGAACATAGATCAGTGGTGGCATTCCCTTCTTCTAAACATTAATTTTACACTAATATATCTCACAGGGGCACGCCGTAGTGTAGTGGTTAAGGCTCTGCGCTACAAGCCG
This sequence comes from Diploptera punctata, assembly GCA_030220185.1. Classification (NCBI taxonomy): domain Eukaryota; kingdom Metazoa; phylum Arthropoda; class Insecta; order Blattodea; family Blaberidae; genus Diploptera; species Diploptera punctata. The sequence goes on from JASPKZ010008299.1 coordinate 91,849, forward strand.
GAAGGTCGAGGGTTCAAGTCCCGGTGGGGTCAGGATTTTTAAAACTGACCCAAACCTTCTGGCGGCACTATGGCCCTGGGGTCGACTCAGCCTCTAACGGAAATGAGTACCAGACGCTTGTTCTGGGGTAAAGGCGGCCGTCACACAGGGCTGACAACCCGGCTGACACCAAGTGCCGATTGTCTATAAATAGTGGGAGCCTTAACTCCCACTACCCCAAGGGCCTCCTGAGGCCTGTAGTGGGAATACTTAAAAATAATATCTCACAAACTACAAACGAGCTCTGAAACAGTCGCCACTGACAAAAATTACGTGAACAAAAGTGACTGGGCGAAAGTGGGGGTGGAGTTTTTCTGGCATTCCTAAGTAATTTTACAAGGGTAGCCCATTATAGTACACATGTCACTCAGATGTCTAGCGAAGGGTGGAAGAACAATTCTCTAGACAAGGATAGCAGAAATCCTGCCAACTTACAACTTTTACACTATAAAATCGATTAAAATAGCATGTATTTTGCTGCTGAAATATGTAAATTAATGCTCTAAAATAAGAACATGCATGAGTTCTAGACTTTCGTTCAAGTGTTTCCTATTATAAATAACATTGCTGGTCGTAATTGGATCTGCAGTAGACTATGCTCATCTTCTCCATGGGTTCGGGAGTTCGTAAATTTACGACGTTTGTTGGTTAATGTGTCCGTAAACAGAGACGTTTCAAGACAACCCTTGAGGATGCCGGACGCAGTCTCTGACGAAACGTCTGGGAACTAAAAGCCTCAAGACCACGGCCAACAGTCCGGAAATCGGCCGGGTGGGAGAAGAACAGCTTTTTATTTATCCAGTTTAACAGCACCTAATTGCAAGAAATATTAATAAATAATAATAATAATAAGAAGAAGAAGAAGAAGAAGAAATGTGCACTCAGGTTGAGCATTAGTGGTGGTTTAGTCTTTACTGTAGTCTGTAATAGTTTTTGTTCTTTTCGCACATGTTATGATGTGGTATTTCCTGCATCTTTGTCCACACAACACACACCTGCATTCTTCGGTCGGCTCGTGGAACTTCTTGTTTATACACACCTTGTTATGAAATCCTGCACTGCGAGTCGTGTTGTGACGTGTCTCTGGGGGTTGAACTCTCTGGTCCATCTGTCGTCCAGCATGGCAGTTGTGGTGTAGAAATCTATGTCTATAACATATGGGATAGAGATAATTTGGGAAAAACTTACGATCGGAGATCTGATAAGAATAGAAAAAGTCAAAGCAATGTTCATGAAACGGATCCTGAGAATAGGAAAAACAGCGCCATCTCGTTATGCTTACGAACTCATGAGAGAGACCTACTTCATAGAGGACATAAGAACCCAATTCTATCTACAATCCACAGAAATATTAATACAACATTATATTAAACGTATTTACTTTTGAAGAAGTAATTATCATATCTTTATTTTACTCGTAAATATGAAAATAAAGTGGGACTATACCCTGTCACGACCACAAAGGTTACAACAGTTCTTACTTCTAACCAGCGATAAACCACCGATTATCACACTTTTAACCAGCGATATACCACTGATGACCAGCGATACACCACCGATGACCAGCGATACACTATCGATGACCAGTGATACACCACCGATGACCAGCGATACACCATCGATGACCAGCGATAAACCCACTGCTAAAACATATCTGTGGTTTCAACAAATTATGTCCGAGTTTCTCTTTTACTTATTCAACCGCGTAAAATAATAAAAAGGACGTTCCCTGGAATTCACCTAGGTTAGAGTAATTGATTTAGGGATGGCGTAGCCTAATTATTGTATATAAAATTATAGAATATTCACCTGAAAGGTCCGTCTCCTCAACTTAATTATCATTTTATTTATAATTAAGTTGAGGAGACGGACCTTTCAGGTGAATATTCTATAATTTTATATTAATTTTGAATAAACCTCAACGGAACACATCATGAATCTTATAAAAGTTAATTATTGTATGCAACTACCATAATAAAAGCAATGCAAATCATTACAAAATTGGTCATTATCTGATATCTGCACTCAGGTCTTTAATTATCATTTGGGAATCATTATACTTAGGTTATGACCAGCGCCGTAGTCGAGTGGTTAAGGCAAGATGTCTTGGCGCAGAGCTACGGGACTTGCGCTGGTTCGAGTCTCCATGGGGGAAGAAATTTTCTCATGGAATTTCGGTCAGTATGGGACCGGTGCCCACCCAGCATCGTGAGGCATTTGGGTAGCTACAATAAGTAGAGGCTCCAGGTTGAGAATACCAGCTATAACGGCTGAAGAACACGACATGCTGACCACATGTCACCACTACACTGGTTGTATGATTTTCTGTCTGTGCGATTAATACATGTGGATGTGAGGACAGCAGCTGGCTGGTAGGCCAAGGGCCTTCTAGCCTGTGCGCCATGCAGTTTATACTTAGATTATGGATACGACTATATACAGAAGTTATTTAGAATTAAAGAGTAATCTCCCATTAATTAGTTGAGAGAGAGATAGAGAGGGAGGGGGAGAGTGAGCGGGAGAGGGATGGGGAGGGGGAGAGGGAGGGGATAGAGGGAGGGGGAGACAGGGGGGGGGAGAGAGAGGGGGGAGAGAGATAGAGATAGAGAGAGGGTAGAGGGAAATGGAGTTGGAGAGGGGGAGAGAGAGAGGGAGGGAAAGAGAGGGAGAGAGGGAGAGAGGGTGAGAGGGAGAGGGGGAGAGGGAGAGGGAGGGAGTGGGAGAGAGAGAGCTGACATTTCATGTTATGTAATGAAATTATTTCTTCAGATAGAAAATCGCTGTTTCATTTTTTACAGGTATGCAGGAAAGTCCTATTGGAACAGCAGAACCGAGAGCACTTCCCGATGTAAAAATACTTCCTCAATATTTAAAAGATTTGTGTTATGCGAACTCATTTAGGTGGTAAATGGCATCTGGGTTTCTACAAAGGATGAATTTTTAACCAACGACTAGTCGGCTTTTGATTGCAATTGTTCCTTTCCTGGGTTATTACATGCGGTGTAATAATTTATTCTGATCCCCTTATTCCTTTTCAATTTCGTATTTTGCCTTAGTTGTTCAACGTGAAATTGAACTGTCAGGTAGTAACAATATATTTTAACGACTGTGAACAAAGAAATCAAGTTGATTTATATTTTTCACACATGTGCATTAAAACATTTATTTGCCCAGTTATATTATATGGATGCGAAACATGGACTCTTACTTTAAGGGAGGAGAGAAGATTACGAGTATTTGAGAATAAAGTTCTTAGGAAAATTTTTGGGCCAAAAAGAGATGAACAGGCAGATGAATGGAGAAAATTAGATAATAGTGAGCTATATGGCATGTATAGGAAGCCAGATATAATAAGAATAGTTAAGTCTCGTAGACTGCGATGGACAGGACATGTGACACGAATTGGGAATGAAGGAGGTGCATGGGAGCTTTTTGTAGGAAAACCAGAGGGAAAACGCCCAGTTGGTAGACCAAGAATAAGGTGGGAGAATAACATTAACCAGGATTTGAAGGAAGTAGATTTTACAGGAGGTGTTTGGGAAAATATTAGCTGAGGATAGAGATATATGGAGGGCGTATGTCCGCGCGGCCATGAACCTACGGGTTCAATAGTGCCAGTGACTTAGTTTAGTACACAAAAACATAATCACTTGTATTAACTGTTAGGTTTAGTACAGTGATAATGCATCAATCTCTAGATTCAAGATTAAAATTTTGCTGGTTCGTTCTTGGTCAACATTGATGGAATTTATTTTTGTTCTAGAAAATTTGATAAGGTGATAAGAAGAATATTGTGGGAAATAATGAGGGCAAGAGGGTACCCGGTTCAACTTATAGAAGGAATAAAGTCTTTATAATGGCACGAAAGTTATCCTTAATTTAGATAATTATTCCAGAGAAGAAATTTTAATAAATCAAGGAGTTCGACAAGGGTGTACATATCACCTACATTGTTTAATATATATTTTGACGAGGTTATACGAAAATGGAAAAAATCAAGTCCATAGGAATACAAATTAATAAGGAAATGTTTATGGATATTTCAATGTATGCAGACGATCTGGTAATTATACAGAAGTCAGAGGATGAATTACAAAGAGCCATTTACATGTTGAATCAATTAGAACTCTATTATAATATCAAAGTCTCAACTTCAAAAACTAAAATTATGGCTTTTCAGGGCAAAGTGCCAGTCAGAGCAAAAATAGTAATCAATAATAAAATAATAGAACAGATAGCACACTTTAACTATCTTGGTTCAGATATAACATATAGCTACATATAGCTATAAGGCACTGAGCTACAAGCCGAAAGGTCGAGGGTTAAAGTCCCGGTGGGTCAGGATTTTTAAACTGACCCAAACCTTCTGGCGGCACTATGGCCCTGGGGTCGACTCAGCCTCTAACGGAAATGAGTACCAGACGCTTGTTCTGGGGGTAAAGGCGGCCGTCACGCAGGGCTGACAACCCGGCTGACATCAAGTGCCGATTGTTCAGAAATAGTGGGAGTCTTAACCTCCTACTACCTCAAAGGCCTCCTGAGGCCTGTACTGGGATTACTTTACTATACTTTACTTACCATAAGAAGAACCCTCCGAAAGACTCGAAGAGGAACTCAGCTCAGGTTTTATAAAATTATAGCTGTTCCTGTTATTTTATATGGATCTGAATCTTGGGTACCTACAAAAAAAGATATCTCACACATTCAAGCCGCTGAAATGACTTTTTTAAGATCCGTAAAAGGATTTACACGCATGGATAGATTACACAATGAATCAATAAGAAATTAACTGGAGATATTTTCAATAGTCGATAAACTAGAAGAGCACAAATACCAATGGAAAGAACATTTAGACAGAATGGACAATACAAGATTACCCAAAAAGATCAACACCTACAAACCACATGGAAAAAGATCTTTGGGACGGGCAAGGAAACGATGGACTTGAGACCGGAACAGGTCGCATTGACCTAATCCTGGAAAGGAAGAAGAAGAAGAAGAAGAAGAAGAAGAAGAAGAAAAAATTTGAGGTTTCGATTTTCTAATGAGTTAAAATATGATATTTTTAAACAGATATGTATGACTTGTTAAAGAATATTCTGATGCGAAAGACATATCTCTGGAAAACTTTCCAGATGTAGAAGCTTACTTTCTAACGTCAAGATTAGTTTTATAGCAGAAATAAACAATACCAACTTATCAAAACCAACAAAAAATAACTTAATACGTTTCATAAACATAATAAAATCACATATAACAGGAATAATGACAAATATAAATGATCAGACCCATGATCATAATGAACCTGCAATTTTCATAAACATCAGGGCACAAGACTTTCCTGATTTCAATCCTCAAGGGTTGGTGTGAGAATGCCGGACGTAGTCTCTGGCGAAACGTCGGGGAACTTCCAGCCTCAAAACCACGACCAACAGCCCGAGAATCTTCTATAATTATTGTTTCCAATTGTTGAAAAGTCCAGGAAAACAAATACAATCAATTGTAAATATCTGTATAAACTTCGTTAAACTGTCAAATATGCAGAAATATTAAAATTGTAAGATATTGTCAAATTATTATAAAATATGATTTTTTTAAGTGGTTTAGATTCGTCACTGTATATACATTTCTGGTTTACACTTCATTTCTCTTCACAGTGTTGGAATATGAAATGTCAAATTTTTTTCTATCTTTTTACTTCCTCTAGTTATAACAAAAACTAAAAATAATGTCAACATCCTGCACTCTTCTATAGATGTCCGATTTTAATGACTATTTAACTCATGCCCCAAATGGGAGTAAAAGACCAATCACGTTTCAATGATTTCTGTTTTACAACCAATCAGAGTCGTGTTTCACGAAATATTTATCAGTGTTATATTTACCATATTAAAGAAAGCTCCTCCTTTTTAATATTCTGAACAGGTCTGACCATTATTTTGCAGTGACCGAGCCCATAAGAATACGGCTACCAGATTGTATATATAGTGCATAGACGTTAACACATCCCGCATGCAGGAGTTAATATAAAAACATTTGTAGCAATTTATTATACCACCAAAAAAAGAAACCACTGTTTGCACTTTCTTAAATGTATTTTTTCCCAGGTAATAATCCAGAAAAATATAATTGTCATATTTACATCATACGACATCAGAAATGAATTAATATACAGTTTGATGTGTTTCATTTTATCTCCACTAGAGAGAATTCTTACAATATTGCGTTCCTTTGGCAATAAATAGCATTATCTGGTTGCAGTGATAAACAAAAGAAGCAGATGAAGCGTACCTATCGTTTCTCATTTGTTTTCAAACATCGCCGTTTACATTAAATATATAAATATTTTAAAATAACTATAGTTAAATAATGATTTGTGAGTAAACAGCTTAATTTTATTCATTAAATAGTCCTAACAAATGCCACTCTTGATTTCCAAATTTTCTAGATAAATTCACTCCTCACTTCGTGAGTCGTGAATTTATCGATAATTTGGAAATCACTCGTGGCATTACTTATGATTAACAGCGGACCAAAACAAATTTACTATGGTGAATATTTTCAAAACTATCACGATTAATAACAACAAACGCTCAGAACGGGCGTATTTAATGCAAATTTGATGCAATTTTCATGATTTCGATCCCGCACTCAGCGGACATATTGAAATGTTCTAGTTTCGATTAACATGCTTTTTCGAAAGATCGGGTAACGCAGAATGATTATTACTTGTATTTTGCATAGAAATAAGTTCAGGATAAGATAGTACGGGTACCCGTACGTAACGTATAATAATAATGGTTTATTTTACCAGTTGGAGATAAGACCGTAAGGTCTTCTCTTCCACTTCACCAAGGTTAAATTATACAGTACATACGAGTATATTAACAATTATGAATAATTTACAACTCATTAATAATGCATAGTAGGCATAGACTACGCAACACACAGATGACATGCAAAAGAACAAAAATATAAAATAATAATAATAATAATTTTTATTAGGAATAGTCCACAATACAGTGTTTCTCCTTCAACCCAAAGTGATTTGTCGCCAGAGGTTCCTGTCTAGAGCATCTTCTTCCCTCAAATATCTAGCTTCCATACTTCTCCTCACTACATCTATCCAACGTTCTCTAGGTCTAATATATAATAATAATAATATAATAATAATAATAATAATAATAATAATAATAATAATAATAATGATAATAATAATGAAATGATTGGAAAGCATTAGCTCAGGATAGGGATGTATGGAGAGCTTATGTCCGCGCGGCCATGAACCTACGGGTTTGATAGTGCCAGTGAGTAAGTAAGTATAATAATAATAATAATAATAATATAATAATAATAATAATAATAATAATAATAATAATGAAATGATTGGAAAGCATTAGCTCAGGATAGGGATGTATGGAGAGCTTATGTCCGCGCGGCCATGAACCTACGAGTTCGATAGTGCCAGTGAGTAAGTAATAATAATAATAATAATAATAATAATAATAATAATCATCATCATCTATAATTTGATTAAATAATTGGCTTGATAAACAAAGAGCAAAATGTAAAATAATAATAAAAATATACCTAGAACACAGTTATATGTTATATTGTCTAAGGAAATATTTTGTGAGCTTTATTTTAAACTGTTTTTGAGTCAGACGTGTTATATGAGAAGGGAGAATATGAAATCCGGTAGGAAACTTTCCTAATGTCTTCGCTAAGCATCTAAGGCCATCGAACTTAATATCGCCAAACGAGATATGAATCGCTTTATAGGCTATGTAAAATGTGCCTTTCTAACGTATACACTGTAAAATGTTACTAATTTATTCATGTATTTGATATAAAATCTAGTCAAAATGTGATGGTCCAAAGATAAAATATCTACATATATAATATGCGTAGATGGCGAATGGAACCCTACAAGGCCTAGACTTCAGGCGTAACACATCGGTAGCTTCAGACTTATCTGGGAGATACGCCACAGACGTGTTCACTGAGGAAGCTGTGAGAATAATCCAAGAACATGACACGTCGGCCCCTTTGTTTCTCTACCTAGCACATTTGGCGTGTCATGCAGGGAACGATGGAAAACTCTTGGAGGCTCCTCAAGAGATCATAGACAAGTTCCCGCACATTATAGAGCCCAACAGGAAGACATATGCAGGTCAGTAAAACACTCAGAATGATATAGACATAGTTCCTATGCATTATAGTTCATCATCATCATAGTACATTCACGAATTTAGGCCATTTGTTGACCTGTTTCGGCCTCAAGAGAAACACCATCCAGAAGTCTTTTGAGTGGACGTCCTGGTCTTCTTCCTGCAGGTTGATATCTTAACATTTGTTTGGGTATTCTGTGATCTTCCATTCGATGAACATGTTGCATCCATCTTGACTTATAATCAGAAATTTTGTTTTCTAAAGGTTCCATGTGTAATTCTTCTAAGATGTCTTCATTTTTTTGTGATCTAGTAGTGTGTATCCTGCAGTCCTCCGAAGGTATCTCATTTCAGCAGATCTAAGTTTCTGTATATCCTTCTGTTTCAACGTCCGTACTTCGCTACCATACAAAAGAGTTGGAAGAGCCAGTGTTTTATACACTTTTAATCTTGAATGCTTTTGGACTAACTGTGGCTTGAAGATAGAATTTATTAACCCTAAAATTCTTAAAAATGTAGATATTTTTGCATTTACATCCTTTTCTTCTTCATATGAGATATTGCATCCTAGATATGTAAAATTATTCACCTGCTCCAAAATTGTATTGTCCAGTACAATTTTACTTCTGACAGGATCTACACCTTGAAATGCCATAATTTTTGTTTTTTTTTCTGTAGATATCTTCAAACCATATTCTTCTGTAATTTTGTTAAGTTCATACAGACCTTTCTGTAGATTATCTTCTCAATTTGCTATTATTATTTGGTCATCTGCAAACAATAGGGTGTTTAATTTCCTATTTTCTGATATTATTATTCCAAATTTATATGTCTTGTTCCAGCAACACATTACTTCATTGATATAAATTGCAAAGAGTGTTGGGGATAGGGGGCAGCCTTGTCTCACACCACGATTTATAATTCCTTCTTCAGAAAATGTGTTATTTAATTTAATCTTTATGGTGTTGTCTTTGTAAATATTTTGTATGTTCTGCCGAAGTAAATTTGGTATATTTCTGTCTTCCAATATATTTAAGAGTTTTGATCTCTTGACTGTGTCGTGCATTATAGTTCAATAATATTTGAGGAAGTGGCTGAATTCAAATACCTAGGAACAATAATCACAAATAGGAATGAGATGCACAAAGAAATTAAACATAGGCTCAATTCTGGAAATGCGTGCTATTATGCATTACAGAGACTTTTGATGTCCCAACTCCTTTCAAAAAACGTTAAGCTGAAAATATATAAAACTATTATTCTACCAGTTATATTATATGGGTGCGAAACATGGACTCTTACTTTAAGGGAGGAAAGGAGATTGCGAGTATTTGAGAATAAAGTTCTTAGGAAAATTTTTGGACCAAAGAGAGATGAACAGACAGGTGAATGGAGAAGACTACATAACAATGAACTACATGGTCTTTATAGGAAGCCAGATATAATAAGAACAGTTAAGTCTCGTAGACTGCGATGGGCAGGACATGTTGCGCGTATGGGGAGTGAAAGACGTGCATGGAAACTTCTTGTAGGAAAGCCAGAAGGAAAACGCCCAGTTGGTAGACCAAGAATGAGGTGGGAGAACAACATTAACTATGATTTGAGGGAAGTAGATTATACAGGGAATGATTGGAAAGCATTAGCTCAGGATAGGGATGTATGGAGAGCTTATGTCCGCGCGGCCATGAACCTACGGGTTCGATAGTGCCAGTGAGTAAGTAAGTAAGTAAGTAATATTACAAAAGACATGCAATACAGTATGGCCAAGTCGAAGGGGTATTCGGCATTATTATTTATGCCTGAAAGCATAAACCTCCTAGCACGTTTCCATAGTGAGTCGAGTGGTCGCTGGTTCATGGTAAGAATACGATAAAATTAGACGAACAATGTTTATTTGCATGTGCCCTAAGCACTCACAAATAAATAAGCTCCATTCACGGCGGAGCGATACAACAAAACTTCCATCTCATGTGATGATTACCACTCGAAATAAAATTAAGACGTGTTCGATGCACAGTGGGAGAGAGTATTATGGTTCAATAATCAAGCTGCCTAAGACAATACTATAGCTAATTATGCAACAATTACCAAATCAATGTCGCCACCGAAAATATATAAGCATATCTGAGCAAATATAAAATATCAATTGAGCTGGTGTTTACTTGATGAAAATCCATAGTTATTAATTAAATAAATATAAAACTTAGTTTTATTTGATTTTCATATTTATTAAGATATAATTCACTGACAGCTGTTTCGATACATTGTACTTTCTTCAGATATGTTAAATTATGAATTGTGTTATTATATATCAACTGATCTATACAACAATAATTTATTTAATTTTTTTTTTAATTTAACAAAGGCGGTTCATTCAAATCAAGTTGAGAATTTAACAGTTTATTACTTCTTTTCAATTTATTTATTTCTGCAGCCTCCAAAAGATCTAACTTCTTACCCTTATCACAAACATGTAAAATTTCAAAATTTGGATCGAAACAATGGTTAAATTGGAATAGGTGGTTAGCATATTTTGAATATTCTAAATTTCTGTTATATGCTCTCATGTGTTCCTTTATCGGAGAGATAAAAGGTCTAACAGTTTGTCTATATAGACATTGTCACATGTGCCACACTTCAATTCATATACACCTGATAAATGTATTTAATTAATAAATATGAATTATATTATACTTTTTCTAAATATTTTTCACTGAGAGTAATTAATATTCATAATTACAAAGAAATAAACGTTATCTCAGTCAAAACATAAGTTATAAACAACCATGTCTTGAAAATGATCTCACATAAGGAGATTGAAACGTCGACTTAATAAATTTATGTTTTGACTGAGATAACATTTATTTCTTTGTAATTACAGATATAAATTATTAAACAATAAATTAAATTATTTAGCTTAAAAACTAAACACAGTATAACTCTCAGAATGATATACGAGTAGACAAATTTCTCTCCAACATAGAGAATAACAGTCATCTCAAAATGGTCTATATCGACCCCCAGGGGTCGAATCTGATCTGCAAGGAGTTCATATCAAAGTACGTGGTACTGTGTCAGCTGTCAAAAACTCATTTGATGTTAATCAGCTGTCAAAAACTCAATTGATGTTAGTGAATTTGTAAAAATTCAATATTAGAAAGGCAGGTATATCCAAAATACGAGAAGTATTAACAGAAAGTAGCTCCCGAGAGCCTTACATAACCGAAAGTTGTCCCGAAGGTCTAAGCTAACCTAAGTGGCCCGAGGGCCTAAAATATCCCAAAGTGGCCCCAAAGGCTGAAGCTTAATCCCGAGTGGCCCCCGAAGATCTAACCTAACACCAAGCGGCCCCCGTTGGCCTAACGTAAACTATTCTAAACTCACCTTACCTGACCTAACCTAACATCACTTAACCTAACCTAACTTCATAAAACCTAACCTCACTTTACCTAACCTAATCTTACTTAACCAAACGTAACTTCACTCAACCTAACCTAACCTGACCGCACTTAACATAACATAACCTCACGTAACCTAACCTAACCTAACTTAACCTAACCTAATCTAACTTCCTCACTTAACCTAACTTAAGCAGACCTAACCTCACCTAACATAACCTAACCTCACCTAACATAATCTAACCTAATCCCCAGTCGCCTCTGAAGGCCTAACTTAATCCCAAGTGGTCCAGAAAGCCTAACCTAACCCAAATTGAATCAGAGGGCCTAAACCAACGCCAAGTGGCCGTCGACGGGCTAACCTAACCCAAGTTGCCTCCGAGGGCCTAATCTAACCTAAAACGGCCCACGAGGGCTTAACCTAACACAAAACGTCCCACAAGGGCATAACATAAACCGGTAATTGTCTCCGGGGGCCTAACTTAACCCAAGTGCCCCAGAGGGCCTAACTTAACCCAAGTGGTCCCAGAGGGCTTTACTAAACCCCAGTGACCCAAGAGGGCCTAACTCGACCCAATAGGCCCCAGAGGGCCTAACTTGACCAAATTGGCCCCAGAGGGCCTAACTTGACCAAAGTAGCCCAAGAGGGCCTAACTTGACCCAAGTGGCCCCAGAGGGCCTAACTTGACCCAATAGGCCCCAAAGGGCCTAACTTGACCAAGGTGGCCCCAGAGGGCCTAACATGACCAACGTGGCCCCAGAGGGCCTAACTTGACCAAAGAGGCCCCAGGGGGCCTAACTTGACCAAAGAGGCCCCAGGGGGCCCTAACTTGACCAAAGTGGCCCCCAGAGGGCCTAACCTGACCCAAGTGGCACCAAAGACCCTAACTTGACACAAGTGGCCCCAGAGGGCCTAACATGACCCATTGGACCCAAATGGCCTAACTTGACCCAAGTAACCCGGGTGGGCCTAACTTGACCCAAGTGGCCCGGGAGGGCCTACCTTGACCCAAGTGGCCCCAGACGGCCTAACTTGACCCAAGTGGCCCGGGAGGGCCTAACTTGGCCCAAGTGGCCCCAGATGGCCTAACTTAACTGTAGTGGTCCCGGAGGGCCTGACTTACCTCTAGTGGTACCCGATGGCATTACCTAACCCAAAGTGAACTCCGAGGGCCTAATCTAACACAAAGTGGCCCCGAGGGCCTTACATAATCGAGAGTGGTCCCGAAGGCCTATCCGAAACACTAAATGGCCCCCGAGGACCTGACATAACCCAAGTGGCCCTGAGGGCCTAACATATCCCAAAGTAGCCTCCGAAAGCCGAAATTAACCCCAATTGCTCCCGAAGGTCTAACCTAACACCAAGTGATCCCGATGGGCTAACATAATCTAAGTAGCCCCCGATCGCCTAACGAGGGCTAACCTGGATCCCAATGACCTGGCATACCCTAAGAGGTCCTGAAGGCATAACCTAACAATGAGTGTCAGCTGAAGGCCTAACCTAACCAAGTGGCCCCAAGGGCCTATCCTAAACCCAGTGCCCCCCGAGGGCCTAACCTTAAACAAAGTGGCCCCGAGGACCTAACCTAAAATAAAGTGCCCCAGTGCAAATCTATACCAAAGTGGCCCCGAAGGCGAATCCTAAACACAAAGCGACCGACGATGCCCCTAACCTAATCCAAAGAGACCCCCGAGGGCCAACCAAACCTACCCAAAGTTGTCATGACAGCTTAACATAATCTCAAACTGGCCTCTGAGGGACTAACCCAATCCCAAGTGGCCTCCGAAAGCTTTACCTTTTCTTCCCAAGTGGCCCTTGAGAGCCTAACCTTACACCAATTTGCCCCATTACGGCCTATTATAACCCAAAGTGGTCCAGAGGGCCTAATCTAACACCAAGTTGCGCTGCGCGCACTTGAGACCCTAAATTAAACAAAGTGTGCCCCAGAGGGCTAAACCGAGCCAAAGCAAACCAAACTTAACCGAACCTAACGTAACCTATTGTAAACTCACCTAAACTGACATAACCTAACACACACTTAACCTAACCTAACCTCAACTTACCCTAATCTAACCTCAGTCAACCTAACCTAACCTACTTCACTCAACCTAATCTCACCTAACCTAACCTCACCTAACCTAATCTCACCTAACCTAACCTGACATAACCTAACCTAACTTAACCTGTCCTTACCTTACTTATCCTAACCTTCCACACTTAACCTAACCTCACCTAACCTAACCCAAAGTGGCCTCCGAGGGCCCAACCTTGCCTAAAGTGACCTCCGAGGGTGTAATCTGACCCAAAGTGGCCTCCGAGGGCATAACCTTGCCTAAAGTGACCTCCGAGGACGTAACCTAACCCAAAGTGACCTCCGAGAGCATAACCTGACCGAAAGTGGCCTATGACGGCATAACCTGATCCAAAGTGGCATCCGAGGGGATAACCTCGCCTAAAGTGACCTCAGAGGGCGTAACCTGACCCAAAGTGGCCTCCGAGGGCATACCTTGACCCAAAGTGGCCTCCGAGGGCATAACCTGACCCAAAGTGGCCTCCGAGGGCATAACCTGACCCAAAGTGGCATCCGAGGGCATAACCTGACCCAAAGTGGCCTCCGAGGGCATAACCTGACCCAAAGTGGCCTCCGAGGGCATAACCTAACCCAAAGTGGACCCCGAGGGAATAACCTAACCCAACTGGTCCCCGAAAGCCTAAACTTATCCAAATGGGCCCAGTAGGTCTGAGATATCCCAAGGATGCCCTCGAGGGGCTAAGCTAACATCAAGTGGCCACCGAAGGGCATATCTAATACCAAGATCCGCCGGGGACCTAAGATATCCCAAGTGGCTCCCGAGGGCCTAACCTAACACAAAGTGGCCCCCGGGGGCCTTACGTACCGACAGTTTTCTCGAAGGCCTAACCCTAACACCGAGTGGCCTCCATTGGCCTAACGTAACCTATTCCAAATTCACCTAACCTGACCTAACCAAACATCACTTAACCCAATCAAACATCACTTAACCTGACCTAACATAACCTCACTTATCCTAAACACACTTAACCTAGCCTCACTTATCCTAACCTGACATAACCAAACCTAACATCACTTAACCTAACCTAATCTATCTTAACCTACCTAACCTCACTTACCTAGTCTAACCTCACTCAACCTAAACTAACCTGAGCTTACTTAACTTAACCTAACCTCAATCAATTTAACATAACGTCACATATTCTAACCTAACATCACTTAACCTAACCTAACCTCATACAACCTAACATCACTTTACCTAACCTAATCTTACTTAACCAAACGTAACTTCACTTAACCTAACCTAACCTGACCTGACCGTACTTAACCTAATATAACCTAACTTAACCTAACCTAATCTAACATAATCACTTACCCTAACCTAACCAGACCTAACCTCACCTAACATAACCTAACCTCACCTAACATAATCTAACCTAATCCCCAGTCGAATCTGAAGGCCTAACTTAATCCCAAGTGGTCCCGAAGGTCTAACATAACCTTAACCTAACATAACCTCACATAACCTAACCTAACCTAACCTAATCTAACATTCTCACTTAACCTAACCTAACATAACCTAACCTCACCTAACATTAACCTAATCCCCAGTCGAATCTGAAGGCCTAACTTAAACCCAAGTGGTCCCGAAGGCCTAACCTAACCCAAATGGAATCAGAGGGCCTAACCAAACCCAAATGGCCGTCGACGGGCTAACCTAACCCAAGTTGCCTCCGAGGGCCTAATCTAACCTAAAACGGCCCACGAGTGCTTAACCTACCCAAAACGTCCCACAAGGACATAACATAAACAGTAATTGTCTCCGGGGGCCTAACTTAACCCAAGTGGTCCCAGAGGGCTTTACGTAACCCAAGTGGCCCCAGAGGGTCTAACTTGACCACAGTGGCCCCAGAGGGCCTAACTTGACCACAGTGGCCCCAGAGGTCTAACTAGACCAAAGTGGCCCCAGAGGGCCTAACTTGACCCAAGTGGCGCCAGAGGGCCTAACTTGACCCAAGTGGCCCCAGAGGGCCTAACTTGACCCAAGTGGCCCCAGAGGGCCTAACTTGACCCAAGTGTCCCCAGAGGGCCTAACTTGCCCAAAGTGGCCCAATAGGGCCTAATTTGACCAAAGTGGCCCCAGAGGGCCTATCTTGACCCAAGTGGCCTCAAAGGGCCTAAATCGACCCAAGTGGCCAAAGAGGGGCCTAACTTACCCAAGTGGCCCCAGATGGGCCTAACTTGTCCCAAGTGGACCCAGAGGGCCTAAATTGACACAAGTGGTCCCAGTGGGCCTAAATTGACACAAGTGGTCCCAGTGGGCCTCAATTGACCCGAGTGGCCCCAGAGGACCGAACTTGGCCCAAGTGACCCCAGACGGCCTAACTTGACCCAAGTGACCCCAGAGGGCCTAACTTGACCCAAGTGGCCCCAGAGGGCCTAATTTGACCCAAGTGGCCTCGGAGGGCCTAACTTAACTCTAGTGGCCCCGGAGGGCCTAACCTAACTCAAGTGGTACCCGATGGCATAACCTAACCCAAAGTGAACTCCAAGTGCCTAATCAAACACAAACTGGCCCTCGAGGACCTTACATAATCGAGATTGGTCCCGAAGGCCTATCCTAAACACTAAATGGCCCCCGAGGACCTAACATAACCCAAGTTGCCCTGAGGGCCTAACATATCCCAATGTAGCCCCCGAAAGCCGAAATTAACCCCAATGGCTCCCGAAGGTCTAACTTAACACCAAGTGACTCCGATGGTCTAACATAATCTAAGTAGCCCCGAGGGCCTAACTTAACCCAATCTGGTCCTTAAGGGCCAGGCATACCCCAAAGGTCCTGAAGGCCTAACCTAACACCCAGTGGCTCCTGAGGGCCTAACCTAGCCAAGTGTCCCCAAGGGCCTATCCTAAACCAAGTGCCCCCGAGGGCCTTACCTAACCTATGTAGCCCCCGAGGGCCTAACCTAACTTATGTGGCCCCCGAGGGCCTACCTAAAACAAAGTGTCTCCCCAGTGTCAAATCTATACCAAAGTGGCCCCGATGGCGAATCCTAACACAAAGTGACCGACGAGGCCCTAACGTAACCCAAAGAGACCCTCGAGGGCCAAACCTACCCAAAGGTGTCATGAGAGCTTAACATAACCTCAACTGGCCTCCGAGGTACTAACCCAATCCCAAGTGTCCTCCGAAAGCTTTACCTTTCTTCCCAAGTGGCCCTTGAGAACCTAACCTAACACCAATTTGCCCCTTAGGGCCTATTGTAACCCAAAGTGGTCCAGAGGGCCTAATCTAACACCAAGTTGGCCCTTGTGGTCCTAAATTAAACAAATGTGCCCCAGAGAGCTAAACCGAGCCAAAACAAACCAAACTTAACCGAACCTAACGTAACCTACTGTAAACTCACCTAACCTGACATAACCTAACCACACTTAACCTAACCTAACCTCACTTACCCTAATCTAACATCACTCAACCTAACCTAACCTACTTCACTCAACCTAACCTCACCTAACCTAACCTCACCTAACCTAATCTCACCTAACCTAACCTGACATAACCTAACATAACTTAACCTGGCCTTACCTCAACCTAACCTTCCTCACTTAACCTAACTTTAACCTAACCTAACCTAAAGTGGCCTCCGAGGGCCTAACCTTGCCTAAAGTGTCCTCCGAGGGTGTAATCTGACCCAAAGTGGCCTCCGAGGGCATAACCTTGCCTAAAGTGACCTCCGAGGGCGTAACCGAACCCAAAGTGACCTCCGAGAGCATAACCTGACCGAAAGTGGCCTCCGACGGCATAACCTGACCCAAAGTGGCATCCGAGGTCATAACCTTGCCTAAAGTGACCTCAGAGGGCGTAACCTGACCCAAAGTAGCCTCGGAGAGCATCACTTGACCCAAAGTGGCCTCCGAGGGCATACCCTGACCCAAAGTGGCCTCCGAGGGCATAACCTGACCCAATGTGGCCTCCGAGGGCATAACCTAACCCAAAGTGGACCCCGAGGGAATAACCTAACCCAACTGGTCCCCGAAAGCCTAAACTTATCCAAATGGGCCCAGTAGGTCTACGATAACCCAAGGAGGCCCTCGAGGGGCTAACCTAACATCAAGTGGCCACGGAAGGGCATATCTAATACCAAGATCCGCCGAGGACCTAAAGTATCCCAAGTGGCTCCCGAGGGCCTAACCTAACACAAATTAGCCCCCGAGGGCCTTACGTAACCGACAGTTTTCTCGAAGGCCTAACCTAACACCGAGTGGCACCCATTAGCCTAACGTAACCTATTCCAAATTCACCTAACCTGACCTAACCAAACATCACTTAACCCAATCAAACATCACTTAACCTGACCTAACATAACCTCACTTATCCTAAACACACTTAATACTTAGAAAAAAATTGGCATGTGGTCTACAAGACAAAAAATGTTTGCCTTTTATAACTCTTCCGGCTTTCTCCCATGGCATTGGCGGAATTTGGCCTATAATCTATTTATTAGGTTGGGTTACCTGGAAGACGGAGTTACGTTACCCCGATGCTATGATGGGTGGTAATGACAATGAAGTGTCAGGAGAGACCTTAACCTAAATTTCAGACCATGGACAATCATAGGAATAATTCCCCTTTAAGAAAAAAAAATCCTATGGTTTGACCGGGAATCGAACGAGGGACCTCGTGAACTTCAGAAACACTGACTCTAGCTCATGAGATTGGTCGAAAAATTAATATTATGGAGAAATTATTTCAATAAAACAAGTAATATTCTTTCGTGGATCATTTCAATTTGAGAACTGAAGTTATTGTTCATTTTCAGCAATGATAGCAAAGTTGGATGAATCAGTGGGCGAAGTGGTGAAGGCACTACAGGAAGCTGAAATACTGAACAATTCTATAATTGTTTTTATGTCTGATAACGGAGCTCCTACCATCGATGTAATGTACCAAAACTGGGGTTCTAATTATCCCTTCAGAGGGGTAAGTATAATTTAATATGCTGAAATAGTAGGCCTATATTACGATGTGAGGTTGGGAAGTGGATTTTACAGAATCAAGGAAAATGTCGCTATCGCTCGGTTTTTAATTTCTCAGATTGTGTAAAACACTTCACAAACGTGCGTTGTACATTATTTTTTGCGCCATGATGTTTTCAAAATAATAAGTAACAGTAAAATAATAGCATATTTGTTGGACATATTTGCGTTCATTATAAACAATTGACTAACGTTAACAGTGTGGGCAATGTTTATTAGTTGAAACTACAGGAGGCCGTGAGGAAGATTAGTGATCAAATCTGTCAGCTCTTCCAGACCGGAATTTGAACTGCGATACTAATAACCTAGATTGTTAAAGAGCATAGATAACAAAAGTATATTATGATGCGAGGTTGGGAAGTGGTTTTTACAGAAGCGAGGAAAATGTTTAAAAACCAAGCGATAGCCAGGTTTTTAATTTCCGAGATTCTGTAAAACGCTTCACAAACGTGCGTTGTACATTATTTTTTGTGCGATGGTGTTTTCAAAATAATATCTTTGTTGGAAATATTTGCGTTCATTATAAATATAGGCCTAAACAATCGACTAACGTTAACAGCGTGGGCAATGTTTATTAGTTGAAACAACAGGAGGCAGTGAGACCAATTAGTAATAAAATAACAGAGGCCGTGAGACCAATTAGTGATAAACTGGCGACAAGTAGGCCTACGTATTTATTGTTTATATTGTTTATTTAAAAGTTCAGTTAAGTCTCGTAGACTGTGATGGGCAGGACATGTTGCACGTATGGGAAGTGAAAGACTTGAATGGAAGCTTCTTGTAGGAAAGCCAGAGGGAAAACACCCAGTTGGTAGACCCAAGAATGAGGTGGGAGAATAACATTAATTATATTTGAGAGAAGTAGATTATACAGGGAATGATTGGAAAGCATTAGCTCAGGATTGGGATGTATGGAGATCTTATGCCCGCGTGGCCATGAACCTACGGGATCGATAGGGCCAGTGAGTAAGTAAGTAAATTTCAGTTCATTTAAAATGCAGTGATTTGTTTCGTATAATGTATATTAACACTGCCTTTTGGATATTTTTTGTATGTAGGCCTAGTATACATGGAGGGCAATGGTTTTATTTCCCACACGCGTGTGTGTAATATGTAATAACTTACAATATGGTTATTTAGGTTGGCAACCCCGAAATGTAGGAAGTTGAACTTTCAATCATGGTCGCCATTGCTATTAAGAATGACAAAACGCAATATCGCGCAAAAACATTAATTATTAGTACAGGAATGAACAAAATTATATACGCAATTCGGGAAGTAAGAAGTACATTACTAGTCTGGAACTTATTTGCTAGTCCTCGCTAAAGTTCTGGCTCAAACCCGTCCTCGACTAGTAATGTGGCATACTACTTATTTCCCCCGCTGCGTACATAACTATTAAGGACAGGAAGGCATAATTTGTAAATATAATTTCACAGACTAAAAGTACGCAATGGGAAGGAGGTGTGAGGAATCCTGCGATAATCTGGAGTCCCTTGTTCACTCCCCGAGTGTCACAAGAATTGATGCACGTAACAGACTGGTTGCCTACACTATATTCCGCAGCCGGAGGATCACAGCTGGATGCACAATTGGACGGCGTGGACCAATGGCCTGCGCTTCTCCAGAGCGGAGATTCTCCGAGAAGCAACGTTCTTCTTGAATTGGACGAAGTTAATCAAATATATTCCTTTAGACAGAACAATTGGAAAATTGTAAACGGTAAGGCGCTTTATTTAGTATTCAACTAAAGTGCAGTACATGGCGCGACAGACCTAGAAGGTCCCTGACTACTGGTTTATTTATTGTATCTGATGGAGTTAAGCCCAAAGTCCACCGCTG
Organism: Diploptera punctata; assembly: GCA_030220185.1. Lineage (NCBI taxonomy): Eukaryota > Metazoa > Arthropoda > Insecta > Blattodea > Blaberidae > Diploptera > Diploptera punctata. Next base: position 112,369 of record JASPKZ010008299.1, read on the forward strand.
TAGTCTCGAGGTAGCGTGCTGCCTTGTCACGCAGAGGGCCCGGGTTCGATCCCCGGTCGGGACAAGTTTCCTAGGTGAGGTTTTTTCGGGATTTTTCCTCACTTGCAAGACAAATATCAAAAAATGTTAAGTCCCAAACAGTCCCTGAACACCTTCTGGCCATCATTAACATATCCATTATTTAATCTTCATTTTCTCCCTTATAACTGAGTTTCTATTTTTTTCTCTTCTTGAAATTCTTGCTGCCCTTCGTATAAAATCCATTTATGTTGCCAAAAGATACTTATTTGTTTTTTGTTGTTAATGGCCAAAGTGTCCACCGCTGTGGTCTCGAGGTAGCGTGCTGCCTTGTCACACAGGGTTCAATCCTCGGTCGGGGCAGTTTTTCTGGGTGAGGTTTTTATCGGGGTTTTTCCTCACCTGTAAGACAAATGTCAGGAAAACTTTAAGGCCCAAACGGTCCCCGAAATCATATGGCCATCATCATCATCATCCTTATCATTACCATTATCATCATCATCCTTCACAGGTGCGGAAAGCAACGGGAAGCTACCACACCTACACAATTCCCTAGTAAAGCTGCAAGCATAGCATGAAAATGCTATGATTGCAGTGAAAGACCTGCCTTCGGGCAGAATTGCTATGGATGGATGGACGGAATGGCCAAAGTTCGGTTCCATAAGTAATGATGCTTATATAATTATTTGTACATAATATTTAACAGGTTCTCTTGGTGGAGGAGCACTTGACGGTTACCTCGGAGACAATGGCCATACTTCAGATAATCCAGAGTACAATGTGACAGCAGTCCTGCAGAGCAATGTCGGCACCACATTAGAGGAACTATCTGGCAACAACCTGTTAGAAGACGATGTCCTGAAGATAAGAGAACAAGTGACAGTCATATGTCCTGAACAGGAAAATGTTATGCCATGTAATCCTGTAGACACGCCTTGTATTTTTAACTTGACATCAGATCCCTGTGAGACCAACAACTTGGCTGAGGCCTATCCTGAGGTACTCGAGGAGATGACACAGCACATATCACTTTTCTTGAGAACTCTGGTTAACCAGACTAATCAATATAATGATCTCGCTGCAGATCCTAGAAATTTTAATAATGTTTGGACTCCTTGGGTTATTGAATGATCAATGTAACTGTGCAATGTAGTAAGCTTATGTCTAGAGATGTTGGTAAAACATCAAAACTTTGAAATAAAATTGTACAGAACAGTAAAAAAAGTTCTGATGTACGCCATGTTCCAAAATGATGAACGGGGTATTAAGCAGTTGGTATGGCTTCACAAACGAAATTGGATGCGTGATTCTTTGCTATAATAAAAGAAAAACTGTGAAAGTTCCACATCCTCTTTGCAGTAATTTGTTTCTTATTATCATTACGCCCACAGCTGTGGTCTCCAGGTAGCGTGCTGCCTTGTCACGCAGCGGGCCCGGGTTCGATCCCCGGTCGGGGCAGTTTTTCTGGGTGAGGTTTTTATCGGGTTTTTTCCTCACCTGTAAGATAAATGTCAGGAAAACTTTAAGGCCCAAACGGTCCCCGAAATCATATGACCATCATCATCATCCTTCACCGGTGTGGAAAGCAACGGGAAGCTACCATACCTACAATTCCCTAGTAAAGCTGCAAGCATAGCATGAAAATGCTATGATTGCAGTGAAGGACCTGCTCTCGGGCAGAATTACTATGGATGGATTATCATTATGTCATAGCGTTAAATTTGTGAAAATGGCGACTCTTGTACAGAAATAATTCTGTGAGTTGCAATTTGTGAGGTCTGGTTCCATTGTTACAGTGCAGCGAGTTTTCCGACGGCAACTTGGAATTAATGATCCTCAGACAGATAAAAGTATCCGTCGATGGTATACACAGTTAGAAACAACTCACTTTCTTAATGATGTGCAACAGTGGTTGAACGATAATGGATAGGACGCGCCGGTCGGAATGACATAGTTTATTCCCGATGGCCTCCACGGTCTCCCGATCTCACACCTTGTGATTTCTTCCTGTGGGGTATGTGAAGGACCATGTGTGCGTACCAACACTTCCCGACCTTCCAGACTTGAGAAGAAGGATTGTTGCTGCTATTGAATCCATTACTCCAAATGTGCTGACCAAGGTTTGAGAGGAATTCAACTGTCGGCTAGATGTGTGCCGTGTAACGAAAGGTGCTCACATCGAACCTTATAAAGAATGTTATGAAACTCGAAGAGTTTCTCTTTAATCCCATGTAAGTTTCGTTCTTATATATATCATGTAAGGGAAATTAAATAACTTTGAAACCCCATCCATCATTTTGGAAAATGGTGTATAAAAAATTAATTTTGCAGAAATGCTAATTGTTCATTTCCTTTCAATGAACTACAATTATAAAGTTCTTATCATCATCATCATCATCATCATCCAGGGATTAAGCCTGTTGGCTCGTTCCGGTTTCATGAAAGCTAGAATTGTTAAAATTGTTCAGCCCATTTTCTGTGTGGGCGACCAACATTTCTCCTTCCGTGCGGTTTATAATTTAGCAATAATTTTGGAAATCTTCCTTCTGGCATTCTATCAATGTGTTCTTTCCAGTCGTGTCTTCGTATGGTCAATCCGGTTGTTTTCATGAGAACATTTAGTAATGTAGATTGTCCCCTGAAGGTGTTACTGGCACCTCGCAGGGTGAGACGATTGAAGGGCTGCCTTCTTAAGGTTCATCGTCATAACCTCCCATTATATCAGCCCTAGTGGGAGGGTTGCCTCTTCCGCTCTTCTCAGACCGTTGAGGGCTTTCTCCTTGTTACCCCGGAGATGGGTCCTTATATTTCGCCCTAAGGAGAGGGTTGCCTCTTACACCAATTACATCATTTGAAAGCTTGTTCCATCTTGTTGTTCTTGCCGTTAAGGTCTTCGCCCGTATCCCTAGGCAGGGGCTCTTGATATACCCCGAGAGTCTGGGTCCCTGACAGGACTTATTCACTAATATATTAGTGTTCACCCCCGCGCCTGTCAGGTGTTACTCAGTTGTAAACAGTTACGGCCTAAGCCCCCTGTTTACACTGAGCCGGGTTAATAGCTTCGTATTACCCGTTTAAGGAGTAAGCGCAGTTGTTGACGGAGGGCACTGCAGTCGTGTTTATGCAGGAATAAAACACGTGACCAACACGTGACCAACACGTGACACTGCTATCTATGAGTGCAGAGGGGAATGGGACGTGGGACGCTGACAGTGTACACTGCCTTATATGACGTCATGTGTAGCAACAAAGAGAGCTTTGTAATTCTTCCGTCTGCAGAGATATTTTGAATGACTAATATGAGTCCAATGCTAAAAGCTAAAGTTCTTATCTTAATAATAATTAGGGAATAAACTGACTACGTGATTTTTCAAATTTATTATTTGCATTCTTTTTTTTTTATGAAAAGTTAACTTGCTTTTCTCATTTGTAGCTACACCATGGAGCACAATATAAATTTCCTTTGCAGGTACACATGTCAGAGAGCTTCGGTCCAAGTCCTGGTTCATTGCAATCACCAGAAATTTGTTTAATTTTATTGAATATTCAAGGCATTCATCCAACAGTGGAAGAAATAAAGGAGCATTGAAAATATCTTCTGGAGGATTATGCATGTCTTTGCCTTTTATGTTCCTCATTAAAATATATATCACCCTTGGGTACACAATAAATTCCAAAAGGCATTTGAGAAGTTTAATATTAAATTAGCACCGAAAAATAACTACAGTTTAAATAAACTAATAAAAACCAACAAAAATGAAAAAAAAACTGATAAAAATAAAAAGTCAGGAATATATCAAATTGAATGCATGGGTTGTGAAAATATATATATATAGGAAAAACAAAAATAAACCTAAAAATTAGAACCTAAGAACACATAAGAAATATTAAAAATGGGGAAATAGAAAAATCTGCAGTTGCTGCTCACGTTTGGTCTGAAAAACATAATATAAATTCAGACACTAAATTATTATTAAAACAGTTAGAAAATACAAAAGAGCTGACTATTTGGGAAAAAATCTATATTCAGAAGAGCAAAAATAGAGTTATGAATTTTGAAATATCCATGGAGCGTGACCTTGTTTGGAGAATCTTTGGCCAACCACAGGATGGAGCTGACATCGACATCCAGGGTGTGCAACATAATGCAACATAACTCAAACCAGTCTGGACAAGCTGACGATATAACAGAATTGTTTTGAAACATGTCCAAGAACAAATCAACATTAATATTGAGGTAAGATGATCAGACTAAAAATAATATAATATATACCATACATTTGAATAAAGTTGCAGAAGCTACTATAAGAACTCTTCCCATATATGCTGTCCCTCCTGTGATGAATATATTGACATTGTTGTACAACTTCTGAAGAGCACACTTATCTTCCATCATAGTATATGTGTATTGATTAATTTTCTCTTGTACTAAATTTTAAAAGATTCACAAAAGATTTTAAAATATTTGGAAAATGTATCACCTGAATTTAGTTTCATCAATTAGTTTCAATGGTATTCTTTTTTTTTCTCCATGGTATCTTTACCTTGTCGTGGTGCAGAGGCTTGCATGCTTAAATGATCCCCCGAGAGCTATGCCGGCGGTAGCATTATTGCCAATACGGTTACCCACGCCGGACTGGTCAAAGGTAATAAGCCAGACGAAAAAAGTATCTTGGAAGAAGAAGTGACTATCTTTCACCGTAAAAATACAACCGTCAAGATATGCGGACATGGGTTCAACTGGGGTAAAATTTTCCGGAGGTCAAATAGTCCCCCATTTGGTTCTCCGGGCGGGGACTACTTCAGGGAACCCATGCCAAAGGCTCAAACACAGGGACATGTTCCTAGGAACATGGAATGTTAGGACTTTATACAGTAGCGTGGCACTAGAGATATTAACGCGGGAATTAGATAAATCGCCCTTGGATATAGCCGTTTTACAGGAAGTTAGGTGGCCAGGAGAAGGTAGTCAGGAATCAGGAAGCTTTGCATTGTACTACGGGGGTGCAGAAAGACCTGAATTTGGAACGGGTTTTTTAGTCAAAAGTTAAGTCTCGTAGACTGCGATGGGCAGGACATGTTGCGTGTATGGGGAATGAAAGACGTGCATGGAAGCTTCTTGTAGGAAAACCAGAGGGAAAACGCCCAGTTGGTAGACTAAGAATGAGGTGGGAGAACATTTAACTATGATTTGAGGGAAGTAGATTATACAGGGAATTATTTGAAGGCATTAGCTCAGTATAGGGATGTATGGAAAGCTTATGTCTGCGCGGCCATGAACCTATGGGTTCGATAGTGCCAGTGAGTAAGTAAGTAAGTAAGTAAGGTATTCCTTTTTTGAAAAGTTCACTGAACTACTAGACTATTTCATCCCCTGCCACTATTCCTCTCTACCAAATATTGAATTTTGCAAGGTGCATTCAATAATACAGTAACCTTGAATTATGTAAAATTAAGTGAAATTTAAAATATTCAGTTTATTTTGTTGAAATAAACGATAATAAGGAAATTTCCATGTTCTTTAACCATATGAGGCGAAGTAATATTGATACCAATGCGTAAAAATAGTTTCTTTAAATGTCGAGATAAAGGAATTAATTTTCTTTTCTACCATCAACAAAGATATGTATTATCAACTGTTGTTATAAATTTAATCATCGTTATTTATTATTGGGAAATATACAACACATTATGACGGTGAACTACAAGCAATACTTACAGCCCTACAACAATTGTTTCTTAATATCAATTCCTTCCAAAATGCTGTAATACTTTCTGATTCTAGCTCAGCCATAATGGCACTAACACACAACCAGACCATCCAAGACCATAGAATAATAGAAGCCAAAAATTGCGTCAGGATGTTGAAATATCTAAACAGAAAAGTTGTTCTACAATGGATTCCAGCACATTGTGGCGTGGAAGGTAATGAGAAGGCTGATATGCTTGCAAAAAAAGGTACACTCATCCAACAGAGTAAGATTAATTACCTATCTTACAAATCAGTACAACTCTACACCAAAATGAAAATAAAATCCCATATAGCTGAACAAAACAAAATCCAATGTGAAACCAAGATATGGAAGACATTACCAAAACCAGATACAATACCAAACAGCCCCCGATCAATTGCAGTTGCCTCATTTCGTCTTGAAACTGGTCATGATTGCTTGGCAGCACATCTACATAGAATTAAGCTACTAGACTCTCCACATTGCATAGTATGCAAGGACACAAACATGATAATGAACAAGGATCACTTGATGTTCTGCGCTGATCTTCAGAAAATAGTTGGAACACCATTCCAAACCAAATTTCTGAATATTATTGGAAAACCCTCAAGCGAATGATGACAAATCAAGAGCTTCAGAACATTTGAATGCTACTACTATTTATTCTTGTTAATTTGGACAATCCTGAACATCAATTTGAGCGAGGTAGCTCCATGATAATTGCATTCTCAAATTCTAAAACAATTGGATTCAAAGCCTGTTACAAAACAAAGGTTTTTTATTTAATTTTTTATGTAAATAAACAGTACCTCAAAAAGACAGTAATGGGAGTAAGAACTTATACAATGTTTGACCAAAGATCTTATTATCTGAAAAATGTTCTCGTTTCTTCTTGGGTATGATATGCAATAGTCATTCCATGCCAAATCAACAGAGTGAAGTGCAAATATTCAACCTGGCCATTTCTAATGTTCTTGAAATTTAATACACATGTATGTATACTACCACAGTAACACAAATAATCTTTGTACAAATTCTTAGCTCCCTGGATTTTGAACTTTATGGGATACAGAACAACAAATTGACGACGACTTCATATTTGAGAGTGGTATTAAAAATACTAATAAAAAAACTTCAAAATTATATAGGCCTAAAAAATACATACTTGTAACTATTATAACTTGATGATTCACATCAAAACTAAAAAAAAATAATAAAAAAGTATTCTAGCACTTGTGACATCAACTATATATATACATATAGACTTCAAAACATCACATGATTCAATTAAGAGGGAGAAGTTGTATATTTATTCTGCTGGAATTCGGAATTTAAAAAAAATTTGACTTATATGAATGTGTCTAAATTGTACATGGAGTAGGGTGGAGATAGGCAAGTTAGTTTTTAAATACTTTTGAAATTCACTATGAATTAAAGTAAGGAGACGATCCTCCTCTACTGTTCAATTTTGTACTAGAGTATGTCACCAAATCTTTAGAGGATAAAGAAGATGTACAAGTTAATGACATTACTAAGCTGTTGGTATATGCTGATGTTTTATTAGGCGATAGCGAGGAGATACTAAGGGGCAACATGCAGATTCTATTGAGTAGCCTAACACTAAAAAATGGGGTTAAAAGTAAATATCAATAAAACTAAATATATGTCACATGTAGAAATACATGGGGGCACGCCGTAGCATAGTGGTTAAGGCACTGAGCTACAAGCCGGAGGGTCGAGGGTTCAAGTCCCGTTGGGGTCAGGATTTTTAAATTGACCCAAACCCTCTGGCGGCAATATGGCCCTGGGGTCGACTCAGCCTCTAACTGAAATGAGTACCAGACGCTTGTTCTGGGGGTAAAGGCGGCCGTCACGCAGGGCTGACAACCCGGCTGACATAAAGTGCCGATTGTCTAGAAAAAGTGGGAGCCTTAACCTCCTACTACCCCAAGGGCCTCCGGGCCTGTTGTGGGATCACTTTACTTTACTTTACTGTAGAAATATATTTTACAATGGACATATCTAGAACAATAATCATAAACAGGAATGAGATTCAGAAAGAAATTAAACATAAACTCAATTCAGGAAATTCATGCTATTATACATTATAGGAACTCTTGCCATATCTTCTCTCCCTCTAAAAAAAAGTTGCAACTAAAATATTTAAAACGGTTATTCTTTTTCTTCCTTCCAAGTATTAGGCCAAGGCCTGTTATGATCCTATAGAAAATTTTCCCTCCAGCGTTTCATAGGACGGCCCAGAGATCTTCGTCCTCTTGGTATATAATTATAAACAGCTTTGGGGATCCAATTTGAACTCATTCTTTCAAGATGGTGTTTCCAATTTAGTTGGTACTGTTTAATATATTCCAAAATTGGCGTAGTCTTCAATTCTTTTAAGATATCGGTGTTCCTTTTCCGATCCCATCTGGTGTAACCCGCTGTTCTGCGCATGAATCTCATTTCACAAGCCGTTATTCTGCTTTCATGTTGTCTGTTTAGTGTCCATGCTTCACTACCATAGGTCAACACTGGTCTAGCCAAAGTGTTATATAAACGTAATCTGCTGTTTTTTTGTACAAGGGAAAAATGGTTATTCTTCCAGTTATATGTATGTATGTACCTAATACTCTGGAGTTAACAACATAGTTATTATTCCAGTTATATAGGCCTAAGGATGGGAAACATGAAGAGCTCTTACTTTAAGGGAGGAGAAAAATATTGAATTTGAGAATAAAGCTCTTAAATAAGATTTTTTAACTAAAGAGAAGAACAGACAAGGTGAATAGAGAAGTCTACTTAACAGTGTGTTACATGATCTTTATAAGAAACCATACATATGAATAGTTAAGTCTTGTAGACTGCGATGAGCAGAACAAGTGGCAAAAGTGGAGAAATAACAGGCTCATGGAAGCTTCTTGTAGGAAAGTCAGAGGGAAAACGCCAGTGGATAGGCCAAGAATGAGGTGGGAGAATAACATTAACCATGATTTGTAGAAAGTAATTTATATAAGGAATTACTGGTGAAGTCCATACATATTAATTTGGAAAAATGCTGAATTGTCTATTACATCAATATTTTATTGTACTTCCCCAAGCTTCACCCCACATTGTTACAGGAGTATATATTGATAATGAAACAGCTCTTCTGTCAGTAATTTTTAACTTTTTATCACACTGATATGAAGCAAATGAGTTAATTGTGAGAAATATTATTGGCACTTTAATCCAATAAGTCATTGCCACAAAAAGGGTCATTTTGGCATACCAATTTACCTTAAAAAACAAGACAGGACAAACACTCTTAAACAGACACTCCTGGCTAATACTCTAAATTGGATGGTGTTGTGCAACAACCAGCTATGTGCCATTATGTAAGTTTTGAGAAAAATATGTATAAAGAATTTTTACACTTTAAACTCTATCAAGAGCTATTTAATTGTCTTTGATTTGATAATCACTTATATGATAATGTACTCAGTTATGCATCACCAATCTAAAAGAAGGAACATTTGGCACTTGGCTGCATTATGCAAAATTTAGATTAAAATTTATGAAGATCTAGTTTCATAGCTGTTTGTTGCAAAACAAAGAATCTCTGATAAGACTGATGTCATTTACATTTTTCTATTATAATAAGGCTATATCTATAAAGATTTGGCAGTAAAAGTGTGAGTACACTTACTACATTGTCCAATTGTAAAAGTAATTGTTATGAAGATATTTATCTATTAGAAATATTTTATTTATTAAGATGTGACTTTTATTGAACAATAAAAAAAAAGAAATATTTAGATTCTATTTAATGTTAAAGCTTATTTTAAATAATTGTGCAAATTTATAAAATATCCTGATTCAACTTTAAATAAAATCTACATAATTTTTAATATTTGCATAAATAAAAGTAAATTGAATTATGGTTGGTGATAAAAGCAATTAAATCCATCATATGACAAATTAGGTTTGATCTAATATCAAATGACCAATCAGGACAAAGCATATGGTCATGTGACTTAATAATCAACTTTATTGTGTTAAGATAAAATTTCTCTCTCCTGCAATAGATTTTGACGTGAGTAGAAGCAATCGCTCCTTAGTATTTTTATATTTCCTCCCTGATACTTGGATTGAGAGAATTTACAATTAAATAGTAGAAAACTTAAATTAATCTACAAGAATTTGATAAGAGCTAATGGCTTTGTTGCCAAGGCCCAGCATTTGAAAACATCAACAACAGAATTTGATAAGAAGAATAGAATTAACTTTGTTGAAGTTTAATCCAACAACATTACTAGTTAAATTGGAAGAGAAAATCACTTAGGCTTAAAGTTAAGGAGGATATTAAAGGTTAAATTTATGCATCAAATATTTTTAGAAATTTTTCTCTTCAAATATAATTTATCCTTCAATGAGAAGTATTAAATTAATAATAAAATCGTCAATAGAAGCCCTACTGGCTTTATAAAGTAGTGTGAAATTCCCAATAAATGTCTTCTTAACTAAGAAGCTGCCATTTGCAAAAGATAGAAGCTATGATTTCAAGCATTTGGCGCGTGGGAATTACAACGTATATAAGAAAAAAATTTGCGTCTAGATCGCAGCTCGCCTCGGTAGCTCAGTTGGTAGAGCACTTGGCCCGGAAAGCCAAGGGTCCCGGGTTCGAGTCTCGGTCTAGGCAAACATTTTTCTCTTCAAATATAATTTATCCTTCAATGAGAAGTGTTAAATTAATAATAAAATCGTCAATAGAAGCCCTACTGGCTTTATAAAGTAGTGTGAAATTCCCAATAAATGTCTTCTTAACTAAGAAGCTGCCATTTGCAAAAGATAGAAGCTATGATTTCAAGCATTTGGCGCGAGGGAATTACAACGTATATAAGAGAAAAATTTGCGTCTAGATCGCAACTCGCCTCGGTAGCTCAGTTGGTAGAGCACTTGGCCCGGAAAGCCAAGGGTCCCGGGTTCGAGTCTCGGTCTAGGCAAAAATTTTTCTCTTCAAATAGGACGTCAGTCGACAAGTAGTATATCTAGTTTTATGGGAAAAAAATTCAATTCAAAACTTTTCTTTAATTTTTTAATTATTAATTAATTTTTTAGTTTAGTTTAAAATAGACAGGGCTAAGCTTGTCTATATTTTATAAATAAAATGATTTATTTATTTTAATATTATGATTTTTAACCTTTAAATAATCGTTAGAAAAAATGTAAAAATCATTGCAAATGATGGGAAATAATTTGAAAAATGAAACCCTAAGAATAAAATTTGACAGGAGTTTATGTAGGAATTAAGAGTCGCATCATGTACACCCTTAGACAAAAAAAATGAGTCATCTCTTGATTCTATCAACCGATCGGGGAACTTCGTGAGCACTCGCAGAAGCCTTATTCACATTAACACGTTTTCAGTAATTGTACTGTGTTGTTTGCTAGTTAACGCAGTGCACACTCAAGTAACATAAAAGAGAGAGCTTGCCTTTGTGTGTTTCCGTGGTCGAGCGGTTTAACACACAACATCTTCGTTCGTAACCTCATGGGTTCGATTCCCGTTCTACTTTTTTTTTTTTTACTGAATGTTAGGATAGCATTTCGCCTGTAATATAGTTTCATATTTAATTTTATATTTGAGTTTTATGGCTTTAATGCACACACAAAACACATAAATGAAAACCTTCTAATAATTAAATGAAGAAAGAAAATAATATCTTCTAAAATTAAAACTTTAACAAAATTAATATCGGGTGTATGAACCCTCAGCATCTATTACCGCCCTCAATCTGCGGGGCATTGATGCAATCAAATTTCTACAGTCACGTGGACTTTCGGCTAGAGCATCCCAGACGTCCTGAATTTGTGCCCATAAGCCATCTTTCGTCTTTCGTGCATCTGCAGGACAATTAGAGTTAATTATAAACAAACTTGTTAGAGGCTGTTGCTTTTGCGCAGAACGTGTGCGCATCAGTCTATTAAAATCAATACATTGACATCACCTAGAACAAACCCTGAATGTGGTAAAATAATTGTTACAATAACGACATTAACATTGATTTAGTTCAATTGTCAAAATAAAATGTATTTAATTCATGAAACATTTTAATACAAATATCACGAAAAAAAACTACATAATTGAGGACGCGAACCTGCGACCTTCATTAACAGAAACAGTGACTGCATGCTTTACCGCTGACCTAACAGGGCACGTAGGAGTATCTTCACTCAGTTCATGCCACATAACGCAGTAGCTCAGGGCCTGCACAATTATGACTAGTTTACTAGTGTGAACCCAGCGCTGTGTCGAGTAGGACTTAGAAGAAATATGCGTTCAAGAGATGACTCATTTTTTTTGTCTAAGGGTGTACCAACAACTAAGTAATACTGAATTCACTTCTAATATGAAATATTTTCATTATCTTTCCTGAGTATTCAATTACTGCATTTCAAAATACTGGAATATCACTGACTATAAAAATAATAAATTTAATATTTTAAAGATTAACTATTATAATTTTATACAAATATTTTCACAAAAGATAATTTAAATTTCTAATATCCAGATTACATGACCATGAGCCCAAGTTAACTGGAATAAAAATAAACTCAAATAGATGTTTTTATGCCATACTGGAAAATTTTATGAATGTCACTTGCAACTTTAGCCACTTACATTCTTCACTAAAAGAAAATCACAAGAATACCTTTGTTCCATTGGTTCTTTGTTTTTTGCGTAATTATAATAAATTCTCTTGTATTGTAATGTTCTGCCAAAAATTTTAATTAAACTTGTATTGATTAATTCTTATGCCATAATAAATTTTGCCATTATGAAAAAATGTGTTCAAGTCTAGGCATATAGTTTTGTTAATAGTGAGTGGAGAACATATTTTTAACGACTCACCTCATACAATTTCAAATTTCTTTGATACCAACGGTTTCAGACAACATGTTGCCCCTCTTCAATCATGACTTCCACTGATGAAATTCTCTGGTTGTTGGTTTCTCTATGGACATCACCTCTTGTGCTGTCATCTTTGGTTGGGATTATAAATTTTGAAATTAAATTTTTATCCACTGGAATATCGAAGTTCATAGATCGATATTTATTCTTCTGAATGAATATTTTTTCCCAAACTGTCAATTGACTTGACCTTCTTCAGTCATGACTTCCACTGATAAAATTCTCTGGTTGTTGATTTCTCTATGGACATCATCTCTTATGCTGTGGTTTATCTACGACGCAACGCGACGGCGCAAAAATTGCTCCCCATATATTCAAATGGATGTGGTTTATCTACAACGCAAATTGCTGGCGCAAAAAAATTTGCGCAAACATGTCGCGTCGTGTTTTGGAATCTCTTGAATCCAGGACGCAATTTGCCAGCGCAAACAAAGAATATAGAAGATATTACCCATACTCATTGGTGTAATTGCTAAAAACAAACTAAGATTTGTTAACAAAATGTCGGAAATACAGTACTTGTTTTATAACTTTTCAATTTTAACGACGAAAGTTAGACAGTTTTGTTGCAAATCATCGAGATCTATACATGTTTTTTACAATATGAGCATGAAGGAGTACAGAGATGTACAGAAAAAAGTTATTGTGGCTTGAACTTAGTCAAGAGATAAATAAAAGCTGTAAATATTGTATCTCGGGGATATTATGGATGTGCATAAATTTCGTCTTCTATTAAATTCAAAACCCTGATAAAACTGCTCAGGCGAAAATCTGAAGTATTCTAAAATTTGGTATATTCATCAACCATATGTTTATTTAAGAACTAAAGAATAATTTATTCTATGATTTTCCATACAACATTCATATGATGCTGTTGCTCTAAGTACTTTTTCTGTCTTTACTAATATTTCGAACTATTTTAATCGTTTTGCAACGACACTTGAAACTTTTTTTATGAAGAATTTTAATATGTTTATCAATGTACACAAATTATGACTTTTCCTCTCAATTTATTTTCAAAGTTCTTTATTAGAATTGAAGTTGGCATACGTGAACGCTCATAAAATTAAATCCACCAGATGGCAGGACATATGTGAATTACCAACATTTGCATTTAATTCCAAACCATATTTTAAGAAATAAATATTCAATCACTTCATTTTGTTAGATTCCGATGGGTCAGTTTAGTGTATATCAGATTAGTTTACAGTTTACTAAATAGTATGTAAGTAATTTATTTTATTAGGTTATGCAGGGACAGGTTTGTATACATTAGTTTTTGTAAACACATTTGGAAATTTATTATGAACGTTGGTCATTTTGATTTTCCATATATGTGGTGCCATCTGGCGACAATTCCATAAACATATGCGCTGTAGCGTATGCGCTCCATGTGGAACCAGCATCACGCCGAGCGAAACGCGAATTCGCGTCACATCGGGCGCGACACGCTGTATAATAAACCGTAGCATTATGCTGCCATCTTTGGTTGTCAATTGACAGTTTGGGAAAAAATATTCATTCAGAAGAATAAATATTGATCTCTGAACTTTGATATTCCTGTGGATAAAAATTTAATTTCAAAATTTATAATCCCAACCAAAGATGGCAGCAAAAGAAGTGATGTCCATAGAGAAATCAACAACCAGAGAATTTGATCAGTGGAAGTCATGACTGAAGTGGAACAAGATGTTGTCTGAAACCATTGGTATCAAATAAATTTGAAATTGTATGAGGTGAGTCGTTAAAAATACATTCTCCACTCACTATTAATGTGGTTGGTTGGTTGGTATCTAATGTTGAGCACTTGATAATGAAATCATTCGCTCTCTTGCACTCCAATATTTAGCAGAAAGGCTGGTCTCTTCTACAAAAGCTGGACAACGGAGGAGATGGTTTCTTTCCATATCTTCATTTAAATTGCAAAAAGGGCATTTAGGTGAATCTGTTATGCCAATTCTGTGTAGGTGTTTATTCAAGCAGTCATGTCCCGTTAGCAGTCTGAATGTTGCTACTGCAGATTTTCTTTGTAATGTAGTAATGTCATAAGCTTGTAGATTTTCCCATTCCTTTCCAGATGTTTTGGTGGTGTATTCTTCTCTAAGTTTATTGATGTATTTATTTGAGATAATTCTTTTGATAGAGTGAAAGGAAACTGGAGCAGAAGTTGGGTTTGAAACAATTTTGCTACCCTTCTTGGCTAGAAAATCGGCTATTTCATTGCCTGTCACTCCACAATGGGCCGGAATCCATTGAAGTACAACTTTTTTATGTAGACGGGATAAATGTTTTATCATTTTGTGACATTCGATAATTTTGATGCTTTTGGGTGTTGTGTCTCGTGTTATAGCAAGAATGGCTGCTTTGGAGTCACATAGAATTACAACTTTTGTAAATTTTTGGATGTGATATAAAAGATTTTGTAAACTTAAGAAAATTGCTAGAATTTCGCCATCAAAGTTTGTTGAATTTGTGTTTAGTTTACGATAAAAGGAAAAAAGTGGACATACTGCACCAGCACCAGTGCCACCGTCATTTGGTAGGCTGGAGCCATCTGTAAAAATATGTATCCATTCAGGAGCTGGGTATCTTAGATTTATTATTTCCAGTGACATTTGTTTTAAAATATATGGAGGAGTTTCAGATTTCTTGATGTCTTCTGTTAAATGAAGGTTATATTCGATTTCCAAAAATTCTAGAGGGTTGTTTCTCATCTGCATATTTTCTTTTGAATGTGCAAGTTGCAATTTCTGTTTGATTTCTTGTACAATGCTTAGGAAGCTTTGCTGAGATTTTAAACATACTTGTGGTTTTCTTTGGGTCCAGTTATTATGGGGTAGCCTTAAAAATTTTTCATACTGTGTGACTGCTGTTTTCTCAATTTCAGATGCTATGTTTGGGTTATTTGTTAAGATTTGCATGGCAGTGATTGGTGTTGTTTTAACGGCTCCTGTTATCAGACGGAGGATTTGGTTCTGCAATTTATTAAGTTTTTCCACTTTAGTAGTTACTAGGATTTCTTCACAATATTGAAGTACAGGTTTTATGTACATTTGGTAGAAGGTGTTTAGGGTTTGTGTGTTGCAACCCCACTTTTTCCCTGCTAATCGTTTTAATAATGGTAACCTTGTTTCTATCTTTGTAACTATTAATGTTATAACCTCATAATGTTTACTTCCCAACATTAATTTATATATATAGTTTTGTCTTCAAATATAATTTCCCTTCAGTGAGAAATATTGAATTTATAATAAAAACACTCAAAGAAGCTCTATTGGCTTTAAAAAAAGTTACAATTCTTATTAAAAGCCTTCTTAAATAAAGAAGCTGCCATTTGCAACTTGAGCAATGGTTACTAGCATTTGGCACTCTCGGAAATTAAAATGTATAAGAGAAAACATGTGTTTAGACTGGGGGCCTAGGAGAGCTCAGTAGCAAGGGCATTAGTGATAAAGCTAAGGCCCTGGATTTGAACCCCAGTCTAGATGCACAATTTTCTCTACAAATATGTTTTGCCACTTTGTGATAAATTAGTAACATACAGGATCATCAAAACTAAATTGCCTTTTCTAATAATATAAGACAATCTTTGATGGCTCAATACTAGAAAATAGTAGTTTAAACTAAAAATTACTCAAGACAATTTACACTTGAACAGGTCATGAGTATCTGTAACTCCTTGCTCCAAGACCACAAAATCAATTATAATTTCATTGAGCTTTTTTTTTGATAATTTTTAACATAAATATACAAGTTATTTGAGTTAGGAAGCTCCATAATAAAAAGTATGTTCTTAAAACATAATAAATAACTTACAAGAAGCTTAACACATTTCTAATGTAGTTATACATCAATTTGTTTTCTAGAAAAAATTAGAATAAAATGCAAAATTTCTTAAGTACATGCAACTTTTGCCCTATACCCATTATGCAAATATTAATTAAATTAATTAATTAATTAATCTGGGAAAGCTGACGATAAAACAGAATTGTTTTGAAACATGTCCAAGAACAAATCAACATTAATATTGAGGTAAGATGTCCAGACAAAAAATAATATAATTAAAATAACCTCAAAATATAACTTCCTAAAATTAAATATTAATTTGTTTGAGTCCTCATAGATTAATAATTTTTAAAAAGTACACAACATTTCATATACCTACATAATTATAATAATGTTCTGTCACATTATCACAACTGTAATATAAGTTTAGAAACTTACAATACACACATTACATAAATCAATGACAAAATATTGTGCATAAACTAAAGAATTATAATATTTACTTTAAAAATATTAACTATCAAATTTTAACCAAGATTATGCATATAATAGTAGAGGCACAGATTTTCTACAAAAATAACTATAATAAATATTTAATACTAGTCAAATGAATTTGTTTTAAATCTTCTTGTATCTTGTAAGCCCATGTTTCCCATAACTGAGATTTAGGCGCTCTCCCCCTACAGGGAAGAATTTGAACCATACTAATTTAGTTACACTTGTTTTCGTATAGATGTCATTTTGAGTGGTCCGTGGTCAGCGTTCCGCCTCATACTGACATCTAGGAAACCAAGGTAGTACTAGGACGGGATAATTCGGTAAATTTTGCTTAGATGCCTTTTCATTCAGGCTTAAGGATTTTTTAAGAGCCTAAAATCTTTCAGACTCGGGACCCACGGCTTAAAGTCCCTCCTGCAGGACTTGCTCCTTGGATTTTTCCATCCTAAAAAATCCATCGACTCCGGCCGGGTTTGAACCCGCGACCCTCGGGACCAGAGGCAAGGAGCATAACCACTAGTCCACCACGTAATGAATCCAAATTAATTAGGAAGTCAAGAGACAAAAAAAATTATATCTTGTTCTTTTCAGGGGAAAATTTAGGTAGATTTATTCACATCATAGAAAAACAAATTTAGAGTTTCCGTTTCATGTGAATACGAGTGTGTACTGTAAGAGATGCCTTGACAGAAAATGATTTACTACAAAAATCACATACATAAGGTTTCTCCTTAGTATGCGTACGTGTATGTACAATAAGATTTGAATGTGCAGTAAATGTCTTGATACAAAATTTACATGAAAAGGGTCTCTCCTTTGTATGAATACGTTTATGCTTATCCAGACATGTTTTTACGGTGAAAGAAGAGTCACAAAATTCACATTTGTAAGGTTTTTCATTTGTGTGAGTGCGAGTATGTACTACAAGTGCACATTTCATTGAAAATGCTTTGCTGCAAAAATCACACTTATATGGTTTTTCGTACGTATGAGTGAGCTTATGTACGGTTAGACTATGCCTATGACAAAAAGAAATAAAGCAAATATCACATTTGAAAGGTTTCTCGTTTGTATGAATACGTATATGTTTAACGAGCGATTGTTTAGTTTTAAAAGAATTGTTGCAAGTATCACAGGTGAAAGGTTTTTCATTGGAATGAGATTTAATGTGATTTCTAAGTGTACTTTTTTCGTAAAATGACTTTATACAAACATTGCATTTGTGTTTCCTCTCTCTTGTATGTTTACGAACATGTTCAGTGAGTAAATATTCATAACAATATATCTTGTGACATATATCACATTTGTACTTTGTTACTGTTTGGATTTGTGAGCAATTACCTTCAGTTGATTTTCTATTTTCACTGCATCTGTTGCAAAGCAAAGGCTCTCGACTTGTGTTATCACAGTCCATTACACTGGATCCAGGTAACTCTACCTCTGAACACACACTTTTTCCATTTTCCTTGTCTATGTTAAAACTATTGCATTCACTTAAAGAATTTTCAAGTGTACTCAACTCCACTAAAGTATCAGAAACATCAAGTTTATCTTCTGCAAAGTTTATATGAATATTTTGCAAAGGTTTATCAATTGAAGGTGTAAAATCAATTTTATTTTCTGCAATGTTTTCATCATCTGAATTATTTTTATCTTCTAATAATGTTTTTAATATTACTTGAGGATAATCAACCTGAAAGTATTATACATTGTTATTAAGATTCTTTTGCTTTAATTTACATATAATTATGTCATAAAAAAACATTAATGCAAAATAAAGTTTTGAAGTTATGGATTTTTGCAAAACATTTATACTGACAAAAAGTAAAATTAACATACTCTAATTATATTATTTTTAGTCTGATCATCTTACCTCAATATTAATGTTGATTTGTTCTTGAACATGTTTCAAAACAATTCTGTTTTATCATCAGCTTGTCCAGATTGGTTTGATTTATGTTGCACAGCCTGGATGTCCATGTCACCTCCATCCTGTGGTTGGCCAAAAAACCTCCAAACAAGGTCACGCTCCGTCGGTATTTCAAAATTCATAACTCTGTTTTTGTTCTTCCGAATATAATTTTTTTCCCAAATAGTCAGCTCTTTTGTATTTTCTAACTGTTTTAATAATTTAGTGTCTGTATTTATATAATGTTTTTCAGACCAAACATGAGCAGCAACTGCAGATTTTTCTATTTACTAAATATTAAAAATGGGGAAATAAAAAAATCTGCAGTTACTGGTCATGTTTGGTCTGAAAAACATAATATAAATTCAGACACTAAATTATTAAAACAGTTAGAAAATACAAAAGAGCTGACTATTTGGGAAAAAATTTATATTCAGAAAAACAAAAACAGAGTTATGAATTTTTAAATACCGACGGAGCATGACCTTGTTTGGAGGATCTTTGGCCAACCACAGGATGGAGCTGACATTGACATCCAGGTTGTGCAACATAATGCAACATAAATCAAACCAGTCTGGACAAGCTGACGATAAAACAGAATTGTTTTGCAACATGTTCAAGAACAAATCAACATTAATATTGAGGTAAGATGATCAGATTAAAAATAATATAATTAAAATAACCTCAAAATATCACTTCCTAAAATGAAATATTAACATACTCTACTTTGTCAAAATATTATAAAAGTCTTTTTTTAAATAATAATCAATTGATTTGGCGTTTACTTGATGAAAATTCATTTTTTATTTTTAAAAAAAATAAAATAAAACTGTTAAAGTTTTATGGAATTTTCATATTTATTTAAATACAAATTTGTTACATCTGCTTCATTATTTTGTACCTTCTTCAGAAGAATACCATGATTACAAATTAATTTTGTTATTATATATATACTCCAGTACAAAGTACTGAAACAGCTGTAATGAATTTGTATTTAAATAAATATTCTTCTTCTTTCCCTATGCATGAAAGCTGGCACCTTGTTGCGTGTTCATTCACTATAGGTCCGGGGTATGGTGACGTCCTTCCATTGTAGTTGTGGTCTTCCTAAAGGCCTTTTCTGCTGACATATCCAGTCATGTACTTTCTTCACTAATCTACTGTTCTCCATTCTATCTGGTGATCGTTCCAATTTAGTCTTCTCTCATTTATCCAGAGGTTTATAGGTTCAATTTCACATTCTTCTCTAAGTCGGTATCTCTACCTTGACGTGGTGGTGGGGCTTGTGAGTCCTAATGACTCCTTGAGCTATACAGGTGGTTGTGTAACTACCAACAGGGCCTCCCATGCCTGGCAGGTCATGGAAGAAGGTCCAGACTGAAAGAGATACCCATCGAAGAAGAAGGGCTAGTAACTCACTTCCAAGATATAAAATTTTCAATTACTCACAGAAACATTCACGAAGTAAGTCGGACTGATAAATAATTTTTTTTTGTAAGCCCATGTTTTCCCTTAACAGAGATTTAGGCGCTCTCCCCCTGCAGCGAAGAATTTGAACCACTTGTTACACTTGTTTTTGTATAGATGTCATTGGAGTGGTCCATGGTCAGCGTTCTGCCTCATACTGACATCTAGGAAACCAAGGTATTACTAGGACGGGAAAATTTGGTAAATTTTGCTTAGAGGCCTTTCATTCAGGCTTAAGGATCTTTTACGAGCCTGAAAATCTTCAGACTCGGGACCCACGGCTTTAAAGTCCCTCCCGGAGGACTTGCTCCTTGGATTTTTCCATCCTAAAAAATCCATCGACCCCGGCCGGGTTTGAACCCGCGATCCTTGGGACCAGAGGCAAGAAGCATAACCACTATTCCACCACAGCCGATACTGATAAATAAATAAATAAATATGAAAATCATAAAAAACTTTAATAGTTTTATTTTTATTTAATTAATTGTATTTTTCGTTTGATTCAATTTAAATCACAATCATTGCTCATAGCATTAATTTACCTGTGTCATGTAATCTGCTAAAGGAACACTGTTATTAACAGGGTCTGTTTTATCTATTGCATTTGTATCTTCTGGAAAATCCTTATATTCTTCTATCTCCTGTTTGACTACCTGCATAAATTATATTATACATTAACATCAATGAGAATAAACTTAAAATCATTCGAATAAACATTAGATATTTAAAAGAAACATTGTATTAATGATTAAATAATAATTTAACAGAAACTGAATTTTTTTTAAAAGAAAGATTAGGATTTGAACCGGGGCTTGAACTCTGGATCTCTGGTTCCACACTACAGTATGCCATCCATTACCACCATTCAAGTCATGATACAAACGTTAACATTTCTTTCCTCGTAAACAATTCTCTAATCGTTAACAATAGTTAACAGCCGGCTTCTATTCATATTGGTAGGGCCATTTATCTGCCTTTGGAAGATTAGAGAATTTTTCTTTTGAAAATAATATTGCCCAATATTGAAAAGTATTAATATTTAATTATAACATCAAAAAATAATTGAATTACTTAATCATTCTTGTTCATTTGAACTTGATTCTTGTAGGAAAACATTAACTACACTTTTTGGTACTAGATGTCTCTCTTTCCCCTTCTACTTTCCCGTCATTTCTTTTCCCTTCATCCCATTATCTATTCAAAATCTACCTCAATTTTACTTGTACCATACAATTCTATGTAATTAAAACTACATTACTACACATTATAAATGACACTTTTTATCATGGATTTGACTAGATTCGAAACTTGGACCTTCAGATCCATAACACAATGCCTTAACAATCTTGGCTAACTAGCCACATTGAGGAAATAAGATTTTAATAAGCCTTGTATATTACTGTAGAGATTTTGAGAAATTAGAATTGAATTTTAATATTTTCCACAACATGTAAATTACTTCTCACATAAAAAAAATAACAAAATTACTTGGTTTTAGGTAAGAAAATGTAAAAATATCAACACAAAATAAAAGATAACATTCACAATGTAACCATGATGTCATTCCCATTGTTTATCCTAAACATTTATGTGTTGTATTAATGAATATGGCACAGTTATTTTATTTAAGTTTCATTTTTAATGGAAGCTATATGAAAATCTAACCAAAATGTGATCTATTGACCAAAGCTATACAGAATAGATTAATGTAATGTTAGTTTGAGCTATTTTAGTTAATGCTTTTTTAAATTTAAGTTTAATGTGTGTTCATGTAATCACAAATAGTAATGAGATGCACAAAGAAATTAAACATAGGCTCAATTCTGGAAATGCATGCTATTATGCATTGCAGAGACTTTTGATGTCCCAACTCCTTTCAAGAAACGTTAAGCTGAAAATATATAAAACTATTATTCTACCAGTTATATTATATGGGTGCGAAACATGGACTCTTACTTTAAGGGAGGAAAGGAGATTACGAGTATTTGAGAATAAAGTTCTTAGGAAAATTTTTGGACCAAAGAGAGATGAAGAGACAGGTGAATGGAGAAGACTACATAACAATGAACTACATGGTTCTTTATAGGAAGCCAGATATAATAAGAACAGTCAAGTCTCGTAGACTGCGATGGGCAGGACATGTTGCACGTATGGGGAATGAAAGACGTGCATGGAAGCTTCTTGTAGGAAAGCCAGAGGGAAAACGCCCAGTTGGTAGACCAAGAATGAGGTGGGAGAACAACATTAACTATGATTTGAGGGAAGTAGATTATACAGGGAATGATTGGAAAGCATTAGCTCAGGATAGGGATGTATGGAGAGCTTATGTCCGCGCGGCCATGAACCTACGGGTTCGATAGTGCCAGTTAGTAAGTAAGTGTGTTCATGTGAAGAAAAACTGAAATATTATTTGAATGATTTGTGCAATATTAAAACCTAATCAAAATATGATCTAAACAATAACTAATGCTAGATAAAAAAAGGACTAACATTAATGTGAATTTATTATGTTTTTATAACTTTTTAAATTAAATACAGACATGTGATATAAATAAAACAATGGTTATTCTTCAGAAAAGGAACAATTTCTGTGTTAACTTATATCTAAAAAATTTGAAACAATTGGTCCAATATCTGAAAACCTGCATGAAGAGGGGGGGGGGGCGGCTTCAATCCCCATCAACCCCCAATCTGCTTAACA
This sequence comes from Diploptera punctata, assembly GCA_030220185.1. NCBI lineage: Eukaryota > Metazoa > Arthropoda > Insecta > Blattodea > Blaberidae > Diploptera > Diploptera punctata. Next base: position 135,432 of record JASPKZ010008299.1, read on the forward strand.
AAACATAAAAGTGCATGTAAATATATGTAAAAATTCTTTCTTCTTCTTCCTTCCAAGTATTAGGCCAAGGCATGTTACGATCCTATAGAAAATTTTCCCTGCAGCGTTTCATAGGACGGCCCAGAGATATTTGTCCTCCGGGAAATTCTCGTATAAGACTTGAAAGCATAATAATAGTCCCTTCAAATGGTTGGTGGCCAAAGGAAGGCAAGTCCAGTGATGGGGTTGCCATCTTATAGCCTCTGGTCGTGTAAAAATTCTTTCTTCTTCCTTCCTTCCAAGTATTAGGCCGAGGCCTGTTATGATCCTATAGAAAATTTTCCCTTATGGGAAATTCTCGTATAAGACTTGAAAGCATAATAATAGTCCCTTCGATTGGTTGCTGGCCAAAGGAAGGCAAGACCAGTGATGGGGCTGCCATCTTATAGCCTTTGGTGAGGCTTTTCTGGAGAAGAAAAGAAAATAAAGGAAAGAAGAAATGGAAAAAAGGAAGGACTCCCTAGCCCTTGGATGCCCTAATAGCGTCGGGGTCGAAAAAACAAGAGTTAACCAAGAGAGGTTAGATAGTAAAGTTAAAAGCGTGCAAAACACAAGTAAGTGGAAGAAATGTTTTGCACAGCTTGGGCACCTTGTGGTCGCCATCCACATATCCCCTAGATATATTAAATTAGTCTGCCACCATACTGAGAACGAATTTTAACCAACAATAGTTCATTTCCTATTAAATATCATTCACTAGTTCAAATGAACAGATTCTGACATCGTTTACAGAACATTTCTTCATAATTACCAAACTTTATTAAAGAAAAGGAGAGCACTGTGGCGGCTTGCCTCAGCTTAGTTGGTTAAGGCATAATGCTATAAACTGGAAGGTCGAGGATTCGAGTCCCAGTAGGGTCAGGATTTTTAAACTAACTCAAACCTTCTGGTGGCACGCTTGTTCTGCGGGTAAAGGCAGCCATCATGAGGGGTGACATGAAGTGCCAATTGCCTAAAAAATACGGGAGCGTTAATCTCCTACTACCCTAAGGGCCTATAGTGGACTGCATTGTGCCTAACCAGTCTTGGTACAGACTATGGATATGTGCTGGTTTGAGCCTCCATGGAAGAAAATATTCGGACAAGTGTAGATGGTGCACATGTATTGTGAAAAATTTAGATGGCTATGACAACTGGTGGCTGCAAGTTCAGAAAACCAGCTACAATGGCTAGAGAGCCTGAAATGCTGGATCATATATATAATTTCTATATTGGCAATAAATAAGTACAATATATCTTTAAGTTTGCTAAGGCTCACCAAATGGATTTTTTGGAAAAAGTCGGTTATATGTCTCAGGCGAATTCTTCTAAGTTCCACAGAATCGCAGCGTGCATGCACGAGTCGCAAGAGTTGCTGTAATGGTTAATATAGCCTCCGGTAGATGGCTCTGCAGTCAGCGTTACCAACTTTGGGAATAAATTTCCAAATGCATAAAAAAATTGACGTTAACTAACTTGCCATTTCCTAACTAAAGAAAACAATTTACATGCATATTATTTATTCCCAAATGCTTAAAAAATGGACGTAAATCAACTTCCCATTTCCTAACGTAACAAAACAATTTACATGCATACTATTTAATGAACTATAAACTAATTTTACGTACACTAACACTAAATATGGTTTGAAATTATTTTCAAATGGTGGCAACGTTGGAACAACATGGAGAGTAGCAAGTAAGTAATGTATCTGCGATCATGTTTTATGTAAATATAAATATAAAATATTGTAAAGAAAGCTTGAAGATCGTTGTAAAATGTTTAAAACAGTACAAAATGTGTTTACAAGTATTTAGTGCATCAGTGGCATAACAATGTACGTGTAGAATTGTGATGGGCATATAACCTACCACACCCAATTTTTTTATGATATTACAGGAATAATTTATGAAACTGTGATTTACCTTTTGTTTAATTTCCATTTCTGTCACTCCCAATGGATCTTCACATTTGATACTAAACTGTTCACACTCGAGATAATGATTCATTGTTAATAACGTACCTGGAATTGTTAAGAATGAATAAGCACACATTAAAAGTAAGGATGGAAATACACCACGCATCCCATTTCCAGCCAAGTCAGAGACAACATACAGTTAAAATAATATTTAATTTTAGGAAGTGATATTTTTAGGTTATTTTAATTATATTATTTTTAGTCTGATCATCTTACCTCAATATTAATGTTGATTGGTTCTTGGACATGTTTCAAAACAATTCTGTTTTATCATCAGCAAGTCTGGACAAGCTGACGATAAAACAGAACTGTTTTGAAACATGTCCAAGAACAAATCAACATTAATATTGAGGTAAGATGATCAGACTAAAAATAATATAATATAATTAACACAGTTAAAAATTTGAACATTAAGTTGGCCTACATGTATTGAGCTACAATTCTCTCATCTTATGTAATACATAAGATGATATATATATAGTCCATCGCTGTGGTCTCGAGGTAGCGTGCTGCCTTGTCACGCAACAGGCCCAGGTTCAATCCCCGGTTCGCGCAGTTTTCCTGGGTGAGGTTTTTATCGGGGTTTTTCCTCACCTGTAAGACAAATGTCAGGAAAACTTTAAGGCCCAAACGGTCCCCAAAATCATATGGCCATCATCGTCATTATCATCCTTATCATTATCATCATCATCATCATCCTTCACCAGTGTGGAAAGCAACGGGAAGCTACCACACCTACAATTCCCTAGTAAAGCTGCAAGCATAGCATGAAAATGCTATGATTGCAGTGAAAGACCTGCCTTTGGGCAGAATTACTATGGATAGATGGCTATATATATACATATATAAAGTATAAACAATTATAATTCCATCTGGCTTACTCGTGTGAGAGTTTAGAGAAAGATCGTTTTATGTGGTGGGTTTCCAGCCCGATGCAAAACCTTATTACATAAGATGAGAGAATTGTATCTCAATACATGTAGGTCAACTCAATGTCCAAATGTTTATATATACATATATATATATATATATATATATATATATATATATATAATCAATGTAGTCTGCGGAGAGGGACACACGGTATATATATATATATAGCATAAAATTGAATGAGAAGTTGAGGTAATTTTAACATCCATCCATAATAATTCTGCCCGAAGGCAGGTCCTTCATTGCAATCATAGCATTTTCATGCTATGCTTGCAGCTTTACTAGGGATTTGTAGGTGTGGTAGCTTCAATTTTAACATAAAATCACTATATTTACAATGGAAAACATGCATTAATCATTGTTCAACCATAATAGCCAATTTATCCTTACGGGAGGCCAGATCATCCATCCAATAAACTGTAAATAAATCCGATGTACATCTAGGTTCCCCATTTTTTCACCTAACAAAATAAAATGAATAGGAATATTATGTGGCACAAGGACTTAGTAATGAGTGAATAAATATGTATAAAACCTCAATATGATAGCGGAAATTACAGTCAGGTTCAATCCAGGAAGTTACTGTGTGTTTGGAATAGAGAACTGGGTTGCCATTTTAACAGTATTTTCTTGAGAGAAATCCTTATATAAAACTGAAGATTGCAACACAGCAAGTACATAGTTGTAAGTTGTAGCTGTCCAAGCCACCCCCTCTTAAAGAAAAAAAAACAGTTATCACTTGTCACTGAGCTCATGCTGATCTGTACTACCCTGTGTGAAAGTATCGATTCTCATATTTACTATAAAACTAGTTTGCATGCCGTAAAAGAAAAACCATGTTTTTTAAATGTATAGATTTGGAAAAAGTACTGCTATCTTTTCCCACCTCTCCTCCTAAACAAACAAATACCATTATTATGAGTTTGGCATAGCCCATAAGGTCTGTAGTAACTTCCTGGGTTCAATTAGAGTGTAGTAATATTATGTTGGCTAACATGACACTTAGCAGTCACTTGTTGAACATTTTCAGGAAGAAGTTAAGCATTGTGGACTCTAACCATATCAAGAATTCTTTGTAGACTGTAACCATATCAAGAATTCTTAAGTCCTTTTATCTGACAATATTGCAGACGTATACCTGGAAATCAAAGACAGAATCACGAACTCCTAACCAAATTTTATATTGTCTTGTAAGCTCATGTTTCCCTTAACAGAGATTTAGGTGCTCTCCCCCTAAGGGGAAGAATTTGAACCATACTAATTTTGTTTTCGTATAGATGTCATTTGAGTGGTGGTCCGTGGTCAGCATTCTGCCTCATACTGACATCTGGGAAACCAAGGTAGTACTAGGACGGGGAAATTCGGTAAATTTTGCTTAGAGGTATTTTCATTCAGGCTTAAGGATCTTTTACGAGCCTGAAAATCTTCAGACTCTGGACCCACGGCTTAAAGTGCCTCCCGGAGGACTTGCTCCTTGGATTTTTCCGTCCTAAAAAATCAATCGACCCTGGCCGGGTTTGAACCCGCGACCCTCGGGGCCAGAGGCAAGGAGCATAACCACTAGTCCACCACAGCCGATTATTTTATATTGTACATATTGTAAACTGTATGTGATTTTTCTTATTGCTAGTTTAATGCCTAACATTAAATCGGTCTGAATTAAAATGCAAATTACCTACCACTCAGCGTGATATTGATAAATGGCCCAATCAAAAAAAGAGTATTTCCTATTCTTTGAGCACAAGTATATACTTCAAATTTCCTGCTCTACCAAACACAACACAGGAGTAGGCGAAAAATTATCTGTAATCAAACAAAGAGGTAATCAAATTTCACTGCTTGCTTGATGATTATACACCTCTCTATGATTATACACCAATTTCTTTTCTCTTTTTTTTGTAAGCTTACATGCTTGTCAAAGATCAAATATGAAAATATTTATTCAGAAAAAATAATTCGATTGAATTTAAGGTCGATATTATGAGTAAGTAAAATGCTGTACGTTCATAATTGAAAATTTACCATAGTCTGTGGTTCAAAGTAGATCACACAAGTTGAGTAGAAGTACAATTTAATGACCTGCATCCATTTGTCCTAGAACTTATTGGGAAAATTTTACAATAGGGAGGTAGGACAGATTGGGGATTCTAGGGCAGGCATTAGTTTACATAAAAACATGTAAAAATTATAACAATATGTGAACCCTCAGGGGTTTCCCATCTAGGGAATATGTGGATGGCAACCACAAGGTGCCCAAGCTGAACAAAACATTGCTTCCAATTACTTGTGTTTTGCTCCTTATTTTATCTTTAACCGATCTGGTATTTCTTCCTTTCCTAATACCAGATCCCTCTTTTTACTTTCCTAACCAGTCTCCCTTGCCTGACCTCTTGTTTTCTTCGACCCTGATGGTATAAGAGTATGTATCCGAGGCCGAAGGGTTCATTTCTGTCTTTCCTATATCTCTTTATTTTAACCTCTTGGGCACTCACATTGAATGTCCACATAAGCTGCATGTTCAAATGCAGCCCCTTTGCAACTTATAGCATAAGTATGCAATGGATTCGTGTCATCAGCTAAGGCTGGATACATGTAATGAAGAAGTATAACAATGTGTGAATAATTACCTGAGGAATGTATATGTGTTCTTTAATGAATTACATAAACACCTTACAATTGAATTTGGCATTTACGTAACCTGAAATGTTCAATATTGTTAGAATGCTAATTTCCATTGCTAAAACAGCAACTTGTGAAAAAGCATGTACTACAGAATTTGAGAACTTACTATTTATTTTTGGACATTACATTCTTTTACAGGTTAGAGTGCTTAAATTGCATTAGGTTAGCTTTTAGGTTGGTCTTTCACAGGTTAGAGTGCTTAAATTGCATTAGGTTAGCTTTTAGGTTGGTCTTTCACAGGTTAGTGTACTTAAATTGCATTAGGTTACCTTTTAGGTTGGTCTTTCACAGGTTAGAGTGCTTAAATTGCATTAGGTTAGCTTTTAGGTTGGTCTTTCACAGGTTAGAGTACTTAAATTGCATTAGGGTAGCTTTTAGGTTGGTCTTTCACAGGTTAGATTACTTAAATTGCATTAGGTTAGCTTTTAGGTTGGTCTCTCACAGGTTAGAGTGCTTAAATTATGTTAGGTTAGCTTTTAGGTTGGTCTTTCACAGGTTAGAGTACTTAAATTGCACTAGGTTAGCTTTTAGATTTGTTAAATAGCATGTATAATGTTGGCTGCATCGCGATATTCCATAGAGTAAGCACTTCACGTTTGTGGCACATGTGCATGGTGTCTGCCTGGGACTTAGAAAAAATTCTCACTGCACTTAATGGAAAGATTATCCCTAATTTTATGTACCTTCTTCCCAGCGATAACTTACTAACAATCCACTGGTGGGTTATCACTGGTTAGAACAACGTTAGGGAGTGATAAGTAAGTGTACATCCATTTTTAATAAATGTATGGTAATTTAAATATTATTAATATATTTCTTTAAAATAGATTTGGGGATTTACTGCAAAGATTGGTCATTTAAATTTCACAGCGACGTGCTGTCATCTAGCATAAACTTTAGTACGATATCAATAATAATTTAAATGTAGCAAGCAACGATAACCCACTAGGCAAGGATGATAATCAGTATGTGGTTTGATGATGGATTATCACTGGCTCTCTAAACTCTGGTGCATGCACACTATTGTTCTATAGGACTTAAAATATATAAGAAAGTATATTGGGTAAGTTAAACTGCTGTTTCTCCATATCTTCTTTTTGGCAGTATGATATATTAAAACTCAGATAATTGTAGGATTTTACTTGTTCAATGATATTATAATTTATGACAATTTTATGTTTTTTTTATAATACTGTTAATTAGTATATATTATCAACTTTTAGGTGAAATGAATTGCCAGATTGATACGAAACATGAAGAACATCGTCAGCTTAAATCAGAATCTCAAGTAAGTGTCTCAATGTATCACTTCTATAAAGCCTGCTGATTTATATATTGATAAAAATACTGTTGTTTACAGCACACAAGAAATGAAACCAAGATGGAAGGAAAAGTATTTGAAACATTTATATTAAACATGAAACGCAAGATGATGTTGAATCTACATCAGAGGTAAGGAAACATTTGAATATGGTGTAATTGTACACAATCTGTTAGTTTTCTTTGTGCCGCTTACGGTACCGCTAATAATAAACCACGCTACTGCGACCATCTGTGCCGCTTAGGGTCGTCTTTTGTTTTCGTTGCTTCTATTAGCATAGATCTGATTACCTCCAAGGTTATTAATTACAAAATTACTTGCCCCGGGCCCATAGAAGGCAAGGATTGATTCATCTTTCTTTCCAAGGCGTATTAACATAAATCAATAATGATTCTCAAACCCACAGAGTGACTGAAAATAATTGTTTTCACTATGATTATCAATCAGGAAAGCTAGACAGCAAAATAAAGGGAGCTGGAAATGATCTCCTAAGTTAGTGAGTTTCCGTATAGGATTATACCAAACAGCTATGTGCACATAAATCAGATAGAACATTAATTATATAAAAAAATGATATTTAATGCAAACAAGTAGTCTGAAGTAAAAAACAAAATCAAGATAAACATTTGCTCATTCAAGAACATAATATAAATAAATAAATGATAATACTTTTACAAGACAAAGACCACACCATACCTCATACTACACTCATGCTAGCGTCCAAGCCAGGGTGGCTTCTTCCCTGGTCTACAGGACCAACTAAAACTGCGCCGCTTCTCGGCTTCAGACAACCTTGTCCATTTTAGAGTTCCAATCCCATCTCGGAATGGATCGATGAATCAATGAATGAATGAAGAATGAATGATAACGTTCTGCCTGTGCACCACGTATATGAAGGTTCCGAGGTAGAGGGGAGATGCACCATAGGCACAGCGCAGCAGGAGAGGTAAAGAGGGAGAGTGGGGGTAGATGCAAGGAGAAAGGAATATTGGCATAGTTCATGAATATCACAGTCTAGGGAGGATAACGATGCTGCAGTAATGAGCCGAAAAACGCACTTTCGGTTCATCTTCATACAGCAAACTCTCGATTATCCGTGTTAATTGGGACTGAGATATGCACGGAAAATAAAAAAAAAACATGGATAATCCAATTGAGTTATTCGGCACCGTGGAAGTTGATCAGAGGCTTTATAAAGTAGTGTTAAATTCCCAATAAATGTCTTCTTAACTAAGAAGCCACCATTTGCAAAGATAGAAGCTACGGTTTCAAGCATTTGGCACGAGGGAATTACAATGTGTATAAGAGAAAAATTTGCATCTAGATCGCAACTTGCCTCGGTAGCTCAGTTGGTAGAGCATTAGGCCCGGCAAGCCAAAGGTCCCGGGTTCGAGTCTCGGTCTAGGCAAAAAATTTTCTCTTCAAATAAATATATTATTTACCCATTTTAACGCTACTTAAATGCAACAAATATTCATAGAATGTTATATTAAATGTATTTAGGCACGAGGCATAATTATCATTATTTTATTTTACTCGTAAATATGGAGAGAAAAAGAAGTGGGACTATTTCCTGTCATGACGACTCTGGTTACAACAGTTATTCAAAATGGCCATCGTAACCAGTGACAACTACACTAGTAACCACCGATATCCACGCTTATAACCAGCGATGACAAATAATCAGCAATGACCACACTAGTAACCACCGATGACCACACTACTAAGCAGCGATAAACCCACTGCCACAGCATATCCGTGGTTTCAAACTGCAACAACAAACTTTCAGTGACTCATGCAACGGAAATTTCCAAAATTGTATTGTATTCTCAGAATGTTGGTTGGTACCATTAAATGCATCAGGGGAGGGGGTTGTGAGTGAAGGTTACTCTATTGTGCTAATTTCTAAGTGCAGTTCACATTAGCACGCTTAAAAATAAATAATTTTTTCATAACAATACAAAATACTGTATTTTTTTTAAAGTACAGTAAAAAAAGTCATGCATGGATAATCTGCAAACCAGATAATATGTGCACAGATAATCAGGAGTTTGCTGTAATTCAATTTAATGATCATTGTGATGACGATTATCACTTTTATGGAAGATTTGATTTAGGTTTTGGAAACAAAATTTTATTTATTGTTAAACTTGGAAATTAACACTATTGGTCTAACAGCTTTAAAATCAATGGTTATTAATCATTCCCTAAAACAAACTCTGAAGTCAATTAACAGTTTCAAGTTTTCTATAATTATAGAAGGTAAAGTGATCCCACTACAGGCCATAGGAGACCCTTGGGGTAGTGGGAGGTTAAGGCTCCCACTTTCTCTAGACAATCAGCACTTTATGTCAGCCAGATTGTCAGCCCTGCTTGACGGCCGCCTTTACTCCCAGAACAAGCATCTGGCACTTATTTTCGTTAGAGGCTGAGTCGACCCCAGGGCAATGGTGCCGCCAAAATATTTGGGTCAGTTTAAATATCCTGACCCCACTGGGACTCGAACCCTCGACCTTCTGGTTCGTAGTGCACTGCCTTAAGCACTACGCTATGGCATGTCCTATAATTATAGAATATTATACTAAATAATTGTTTATCTGTGTAAATATCACTTGATTTTGTTTAAGATCAGGAAGATAAGCAGATTAAATTCTCAGGAGACTGTATTATTTTATTATAGTGGCAAGTATTTCTGTATATAGTCTTATCATACACAATCTTGATGTATGGTTATTTATTTTTAAGTTATATCCCTGTTATTATTAATGTCAAAGATGAAGAGAAGAATCTTCAGATATACCTAAAGCTTTTCTTTCAAGAATATATGGTAGTTTACGCATTTGTTTCTTATTCAGGTTTTCTTGAAACAATATTACCTGTTTATTTACTATTAACCTTCCATCGGGCGCAATATTCTGACCTTCGAGTTCGGGCGCAATGTGCCTGATCATCACATGCTTTAAAAAAACAATTTAACACACTGTTTGCCAATCTGAACAATGGGAAGTCGAAATATTATTGTTAGGGACGTCCAAAAGATAAAATATTCAAATTTTTCTGCTTGAAAACTTTTTATTGGACATAATATTGATTAAAAACATTTGTGACAAGCCTCCAAACAATATGCTATAAATGTAAGACAAGTTAGGTTCAGATCAAATATTCATGAAAGTAGTTCACATTATCAACATTTAGCCTATGCTTTTAGCAAAATTATTCAAGAATATAACATTATTTAGTCTAAATAAGTTAAATAAATAATTTTCCTTTTGCAAATATATTCAAAATATACATCTTCAATAATGTAATGACTTCGGGTGCAATGAGCTTCTCTGAACAAAATATTTACAACCCGCTGTGGTAATGATCAAGAGCAAACTGTGTGGCGTGGTTGTTTACAGCAGGTAAAAAGAAACAGCTACTTGGATGCCCAGTCGTCAATGCAGTCTGATGACAGTGGAATGGGACAAAATTGACAACCTCTGCCTCACAGATCAGATGTGCCTGATGGAAGGTTAAATCATATCTTGTAAAAAAAAAAAAGGAATTGTTAAAAAAGTCTGTTTTTTTCCCCCCTTAATCTTTCTTTTCAAGTATATGCTGTTTATATTGTTTAGTTGTTTCTTGACTCACCTCATACTTCTTAACTCCCAAGCAGACTCGAGTTTCTTCACTTCATTTGTGACATTCTCAATGCTGTATTACGGACATCAGTTGTGAACGTACTACAGCATTGAGAATGTCACAAATGAAGTGAAGAAACTCGAGTCTGCAAGGGTGTTAAGAAGTATGAGGTGAGTCAAGAAACAACTAAACAAAATTAAAATAAACCTCATAGTGTTATTTCCTACCTACATAACTTAATATGCTGTTTATATTTGAAACATTACATGAGCAATGCTCCCAATAAATTTGAAAATTACATTAGCCTCAGCAATATATTGCCTTCGATATTTTTAGGTTTTATTTAATAGTCATTAAATACATCAGATTTTACACCTAATCTCACATATTTTGTATCCAGGATCGGTTTCAAGGAGTCTTCTCTTCAGTATCAACTGGCATCTGATTCTTCCTTAGACTTGTGTCTTCATCATAATTGATATTTTTAGGAAGTAACACTATGAGGTTTTATTTAATAATCACTAAATTAGTGAGATTTTACATCTCATATCTTATATTTTGTATATATTCAAAGAACCCTCCCATCATTGTCAACTGGCATCATATTTGATTGTTTTGAAATAAAAACACCAATTTTAGATAAATTTGACATGATAGATGTTTTCTTTGAGTGTATTTTGAGTTGTGTTATGCCTTATGACTATGTAAAACCTATTATTCTGCTATAGTTTTAAGCAAACTAAATCTGAATTTAGTAATTACATATTTGAAGAGAAAAATATATAATCAATTGAGTTGGTGTTTACGTGATGAAAATCCATATCTATTAATTAAATAAAAATAAAACATAGTTTTATAAGTATTCCTTTGTTTTTTTGAATGTGGATTTTTTCCCACAGAGGAAAGAAGATGTTTTTTTCCGATCGACATAACATCAGATACTACTGAAGATGAGACTGTTATGGTCTCGAAATCGCGATCTACTTAGAAGATTTATATGAGGAGAGATAGGAAACATTTGATTTTACCATAAATTAAACCTCATAGTGATTAATTCCTGTAAAAGTTAAAAAAAAAAAGAAGAATATATGCCTAGTCTGGGTTTGAATCCAGGACCTTTAGCTTTAAACACTAATGTTCTGCCACTGAGCTATCCAAGGCCTCCAATCTAAATGCAAATTTTTTCTCTCATACATTTCAATTCCTGAGAGCACCAAACGCTTGTAAACCATTGTTCGACACACTCCTGGATTTAAACCCAAGTCTAGGCACATACTTTTCTCTTCAAAAGTAATTTGTCCTTCAATGAGAAATGTTAAATTTATAATAAAAACATTGAAAGAAGCTCTACTGACTTTATAAAGTAATGTTAAATCGCATTATAAGTTTTCTTAAATAAGAAGCCACCATTCACATGTTGGGCAATCGTTTGCAAGCTTTTTACACTCATGGGAATTGAAATGTATAAGAGAAAATTTTACATTTAGATTGGAGGCCTTGGATAGCTCAGTGGCAGAGCATTAGTGTATGAAGCTAAAGGTCCTGGGTTCAAACCCCAATCTAGACACATTTTTCTCTTCGAATATGAAATGTTAAATTTTTAATAAAAACATTGTAAATAGTTACTTAACTGTATCTTTTCACAAAACAGTTGAATGATGTTTTATAGGGTATTTCATTTGTTGTTTACAGAACATAACATGTGAAATAAAGATGGAAGCAGATGTATCTGAAGATGAATGTGAATATAAAACTTGCTTATCTCAAGATGTAAGATCTACATCAGAGGTAAAAAACTTCTTTTTTTTTAAGTTTCTGTAGGATATGCGATATGCTATTTTTCTCATAATACTTACAAGGAAAGTACTTATGTTGGACCAGTTGGATTGTAGCAAAAACTGGAGGATATGTTAATAGATTGACATTAAATATGATGACATTAGTCATTTTGCTGCAAAATTAATAAAACTCCTGTTAAAACATTTTGTCTGTTCATTCTTACCTCTTAAAGTTGTTTTTCTCTAAGAGGTAAGAATGAACAGACAAAATGTTTTAATTATTAAACAAACCTCTTAATGTTACTTCCTATTGTATTTTAAAATAAAAACTCCTGTTATTTGTCATTAATTTCAATTGCTTCATTGACCGGTTCGTAACGGCACGGTTGCTCATTGCAGCTGGTTTCAAGAGCAAGTGCAGCAAGCAGGGCGAAGAACGTAAGTATTAGTTTCCCCACCTTGTTAACATCAATAACTATTTTTGAATACCTTATACAGATAGCAGAGCACTGTGTAGGGCCTACTTTTTGTTACTTGAAATTGTACTTGCAATGTATTGAGTTTTTTTATGTTTAAATAAAAACAATTAGTATATACTGTACGAATACTCAACTGCAGGAGTGGAAAAAACATTCACACTCCGCTCCGGTGCGCTGCTCTTCAAGTAACCGTGCCGCTCCATTGCAATATTTATTTCGTTAGTTTATACATCTCTCCCTGTCCCTTACTGTTCTTTCCTCCTTCACCACACTATCATTTTCTATTTTTATTTGTTTATTTTATTTTTTCCAAATGTTTTACTTATTTATTTTGTCATATACCGATATTAAGTCTTTTTTATCTATTTTCTTGTTCCTTATTACGTGTTAAATATTATGCATACTATTGAACTTGCAGTGAAGTCACTAATATCATGGTGTTCAGTATCCTTGTTTGAACATATCATCTAATTTTTGTTACAATCAAACTGGTCCAACATAAGTACTTCCCTTGTTAGTAGTATTTTAAATGACTGCATTATTAATAATTTTATTTACTTAATTTTGTCTCTTTACATTTCATGGGATCAATGGAAAAATGTTCCAATTCACATCCTCTGTGTACTGTATAAAGATTTGTCCAAAACTTAAAATGATTGTGAAATGTTATATTAACCCATTGGCTTACACAGACGGCTCCCAGCCGGCTGATCAAGTGAAGCCCATTCTTACACAGATGGCTGTGAGCAGGTTGAGAAGCTGTAGCTTCTTAGTGTTTCTTTAGTTTTGTCGATAGATGGCATGACATGTTATATACCTTTAACTTTCACAGGGAAAGAACACTGTGAGGTTTAATTTAAGAATTAAATTAATGTTTTTATTACCTCACCTCATATCCTTTTTCTTCTATCCTGCAGTTTCGGAGCTTATCTCCATCGTCAGTAGCCTCTGGTCGACCGGTGTTATGTCATTTCTTGGTGGTTTTCTTCTTACTTCTGCAGAAGAAGAAGAAAACCGCCAAGAAACGACATAACGCCGGTCGACCAGAGGCTACTGACGATGGAGATAAGCTCCAAAACTGCAGTATAGAAGAAAAAGGATATGAGGTGAGGTAATAAAAACATTAATTTAATTCTTATGTTATATACCATTGGAAAGCTGAAAGAACGATCTATTCAATGGTGTACAACAAGATCGATTTCTCCCAATAGATCACCATTGTTTTTTGGAAAAGCTAATTTTCTTAAAATTAAATGGTAAATATGGGTGCAACAATGGAGGAAAATATTAATAAGCCAATGGGTTAAAAACTTTTTTATGCAATTTTTTTTGTCTCATAAAACTATGCATTTCCAAACCAAAGTTTATAAGTCGTTTTGGTTATAATTATCCCGATAATTTTTAGTTGAAAACTCTGCACCTGCATTGCTTTAACTTATTGGATGGATTTAGTTATTAAAATAAAATTTAGATTGGCTTCATATAATTAAGATGACCAAGTGTTACTCTCTTAACCTAAATCTCTATGTAACATCGTATAATATTAAATATATCTGATGTAAGATATACAACTTTTTAATGGATTCATTTTATTATCTCTAGGTGGAGGAGGTTGAAGAAAGTTTAGACAAATTTTCAGAAGATGGTGAGATGCAGTCACAAGTTAATTTTAATGTATTTTCAGGAATAAAGCATAATTCTTATGAACCTAATGTACTGCTTTTAGAAGAAGAAAATTTTACAGGGAAAAACAGTTTCAAATGTAATGAACAAAGTGATTCTTTATCGTTTTCAGAAACTATAGTGAATCTGAATAAGTTTACAATTGAAAAATCATGCGAGAAAACTTTTCAATGTAATATTTGCTGCAAGTTATTTTCTCAAAAGCGATATCTGGCTGCACATGTACCATTTCATAGCAGTGAAAAACCTTTTAAATGTGAAATTTGTACTAAATCGTTTTATCACAAAGGTGCTCTCAATAGACATAAAAGGATTCATACAAATGAGAGGCATTTTAAGTGTCTGGTTTGCACAAAGTCATTTTCTAGGAAATGTAGTCTCTCTACTCATTTACAGCTTCATAGCGAAGAGAAGTCTTTTAAATGTCATGTTTGTGGTAAGTCTTTCCAACAGAGGGGTGGTCTTACCATTCATTTACATACTCATGAAGACGATAAAAGTTTCCAATGTAATATTTGTAGCAAGACATTTTCTCAGAAAAGTTACCTTAAAAGACATTTATTTGTTCATAGTAGAGAAAAACCTGTCAAAAACTGAAGTTTATAACATACTTAGAAATGGTTTAAAATACGGTAAAAAAAGGCCTGACTTAATTCTGAATTTAAAAAGTGGAGAAATTAATTTTTCAAAACTTGTCTAATGAAATACCGGTAGTTTTGTAGTCTAATCTTTTTGAAATATGTAATTTTCATGTTTGTGCCACTAGGCAAATACTGCGGAAATAATTTAAAGTAAAAACGTTTTAATTAATAATTGTGTTGGAATCTAACACCTCACCTCATAATTGTAGATTTCTCAAATACATGTTTCAGTTATATTATTTTTAGTCTGATCATCTTACCTCAATATTAATGTGGATTTGTTTTGAAACATGTCCAAGAACAAATCAACATTATTGGCGATAAAACAGAATTGTTTTGAAACATGTTCAAGAACAAATCAACATTAATGTTAAGGTAAGATGATCAGACTAAAAATAATATAATTAAAATAACCTCAAAATATCACTTCCTAAAATTAAATATTAATTACATGTTTCAGTATTTCTGCATATCATCTTCAATTCCATCTAACAAGAGTATTGAAACATATCTTCGATAAATTTACAATTGTGAGGTGTTAAATTCTAACTCAATTATTAATTAAAGTAAACCTCATAGTGTCACTTCCTTTAAATATTAATGCAACTCATATTTTATTATTAATTTAATGCTTTTCACTGAAGGATAAATTATATTTGAAGAGAAAAAAATTTTCGCCCAGACTGAGACTCAAACCCAGGACCTTTGGTTTTTCAGGCCAATGCTCTATCAACTGGGCTACCGGGGCAAGTTCCAATCTAAACGCAAATTTTTCTCTTATATACATTGTAATTCCCGTGCACCAAATGCTATGAAACCTTTGCTGCTATCTTGAATTATGTGTATAAGAGAAAAATTTGCATTTAGATTGTAACTCACTCTGGTAGCTCAGTTGGTAGAGCATTGGCCCGAAGAGCCGAAGGTCCTGGGTTCGAGTCTCAGTCTGGGCGAAAATTTTTCTCTTCAAATTTAATAATATTATATTTAAATTAATGTTGGGAAGTAAACATTATGAGGTTATATCATTAATAGTGAGTGGAGAACATATTTTTAATGACTCACCTCATACAATTTCAAATTTCTTTCATACCGACGGTATCCAACTATTGTTGGAATTAACAATTTTGGGAAAAGATATTCATTCAGAATAATAAATATCGATCTATGAACTTCGATATTTCGGTGGATAAAAATTTAATTAAAAAATTTATAATCCCAACCAAAGATGGTAGCACAAGAGGTGATGTCCATAGAGAAATCAACAACCAGAGAATTTCATCAGTGGAAGTCATGACTGAAGAGGGACAAGATGTTGTGTGAAACCGTCGGTATCAAAGAAATTTGAAATTGTATGTGGTGAGTCATTAAAAATATGTTCTCCACTCACTATTAATTAATAAAATTAATTTATTTTTTTGACAATGAATTTAAGGCATTGAAATTGCAATAAGTTTTTTTTAAATATAAAATTAAGTAAGTGCTTTCAAAGCATTGTTGCCTCATCCCTTTTGTCATTAACATTAAAAGTGTTTTTATTCAGCACTATTGACAATTTATATTATAAAATATATAGCATGTTTACTAGTTCTCACTACCTTTCTTTTTCATTTAAAAACTTCCATCATAAATTAATGAAATTTGCTATGTGGCCTATTCAGAATCCTTCTATCATGCTTGGGATAACTTATTTTATAGACCGTTTGCTCAATTAAGAGAATCTTCCTGCGTATATTTTCAAACGGTTGCTGCACGGGCAGTTGAAGAGTGGGAGCAACTAGCCGAAGTTTCTAAAATATGTTAACACTCATCATTGAAAAAAATGCTTCACCTAGCACAATTCATATGTCAACTCACCACTAAATGCAATACAAAAGTGTACAATACCTTCGAAAGAAAGAATTTCCGACCTTTCCTATACCTGATGCTGGCCTTCAAGTAGACAGAGAATTCACCCCTCACCCCTTCAAATATTTGTGCAGGAAGATTCTCTTAATTGAGCAAACAGACTATAAGAAAAAAATGAATTGCAATAGACTCTGTCATGGATCTGGATTATTTGCTTCCATCCTTTTTAATATGTGCGAGCACCATAATTTGTGGGAATATTTAGTGAGTTTATAAAATCATGCAAATGTCATTCTACTGCTATACATAGAAAAGGAAATAAACATTTTTGTGATATATGGTAGCTAGGAATTTAACATAGGACCTCTGAGATGCTAGTCAAATACAGTTGGTAGTGATTGTTATAATCATGTAACAAAAATAAATAAGGAGATAATTGTATAATGATGGTCTTAAAGTTTGCGTTTTTCAGATTATGTTACCTTGGTGATCAGTATGTAATCATATTTAATATGTTTTCATAAATATTATTCCCTGAGAGTAGTTAATAATAAAAAAAACAATAATTAAGTTATGTAGGTAGGAAATAACACTATGAGGTTTATTTTAATTTTGTTTAGTTGTTTCTTGACTCACCTCATACTTCTTAACTCCCTTGCATATCTAGATTTTGTCACTGTATTTGTGACATTCTCAATGCTGTTCACGTTCACAACTGAACAACGTGAACAGCATTGAGAATGTCACAAATACAGTGACAAAATCTAGGGAGTTAAGAAGTATGAGGTGAGTCAAGAAACAATAGTTGTGAACGTGAACAGCATTGAGAATGTCACAAATACAGTGACAAAATCTAGGGAGTTAAGAAGTATGAGGTCAGTCAAGAAACAACTAAACAAAAATAATTAATTATATCTGCTTCTGGATCCGAAATTCTCTAGTTTGATCCCAGTCAGTTCAATGTAATTTTTCAGATATGGATAATCCAAGGTAGCATTTACATTCAAAAGTGAAATGTAAAAAACTTATCCTATATCATAACCCGAGACTCTTTTTTAGGTGTAGAAGTTCACTCCCTGGCATTGAGATCATTCTCATACCACTTCATGGCACGATAGGCCTAGAAGATCCTTGGCCTACCGGCCAGCTGCTGGCCTCACATCTCCATGTGTTAATCTCTAGAGGGCGAATTTATATGCACTAAAAGCCATAAATATATGCATGCAACTATGCAGCAAAGAAGTTGAAAATATGCTCTTACAATTTTTAAAAAATATGCACAAAAATTAATTTTGTTCTTATAGTAAAATACACTATTTTCTCACATCATTTTATTAATTTTTTATGAAGCAACAATTATAATATTTTTACTTTTTCGCTCCTAATTGATGTTAATAATTGTATTTTATAGTGTCATTCCCATTAATCTCATAAAAATGAATAATTGGTAAAATGTATTTCACCTTACTTTATTGTATATGAAGAGACATTCAGTGCAGAATTATACTGATTTAATAATGTGATAATCTGATAATAAATTATTTAAAATCCCTTGGAGAAACTTTCTCTGCATTCGGCATACCACTTTTGAAAATTTTTTTCACCTCTTTCTCTATAGTAAATTGCCCGGGGTTTGTTGCAGTCTCCTAGATAAACATATGCTTCATCAAGTGTGACCAAAAATTTCCATTTTTCTCTTGCCAGGTGCTTTTCATAGAGTTTTCTGCTGTTAGTGTGGCGTTCGGCAATGTGACATGGCAACAATTTATGAACCCTGCTTTTGTGGCGCTTCTCCATGTTTAAATCATTGTTTATTATGATGTTTACAGTTTTAAGGAATATTCCCAATCTGTTCGCAATCTCCTTTTGTGTGGAAGGGTTACCACCAGAGTTAAGGGCCTTGATCTTTCTGATTACATCTGGGGTGCAGGTAGTAGCAGGTTGTGGATTTGCCTGTTTTTTTCCTTCTGGAATTAATCCCAAGCGACCCTTTTCCTTTTTGTTAAGCACTGAGCTGATTCCACACTTTGACACCACAAAATTACGTTTTTTGCAAGCCACAATAATCGCGGAATAACTATAATTAGCGTCGGAAAGGGCAGTAATATACCCTTCCTAAAACGGGTCTATCTTCTTAGGCATTATGAGAGCAACATGCGTGTGAGTGTAACAGAAGCAGCACACTGACTGGTTTGATCACCTCGCACGCTCCTGTTCTGATGACTCACACTCCATCACAATCTACTTGGCAAATCATTCTCAGAGATCGGAAACAACCCTCTGTAGATTTGCAATACTTAAAAGAGATCTCTGATTAAAATTTGTTGGCTCTTTGGCACTGGTGACTTGATATGTTAAAGAGTATCATTAAAAAAGTATGAAATTGGTGATGAGCCATAAAGGTGTTGGAAAGGAAACTACAGGATAGCTATAATTGCATGAACAGATTAACAAATACAAGTACAGCATTATCAATATTGAAGAGTAAAATATACACCTGAATCGGGATTTGAACCCAATGTATCTGGGTTCTGTACACCAGCACACTATCCACTAAACTGCCAGGCATTTTGATTCACACACATTATTTCTCTCCTTTATATTTCAACCAGTTATATTATATGGATGCGAAACATGGACTCTTACTTTAAGGGAGGATAGGAGATTACGAGTATTTGAAAATAAAGTTCTTAGGAAAATTTTTGGACCAAAGAGATGAACAGACAGGTGAATGGAGAAGACTACATAATAGTGAACTACAGCTCGAGACCAAGCTCTGTGTGTTTGCGGGGAGAAGTGTGGGGAGTGGGAGGAGGTACACTTCTATGCTTCTCATAGTACTAACAGCTGAGACAGCAAATTCCTTTCAGACACACGGAGCTGGGTCCCGAGCAGTACATGGTCTTTGTAGGAAGCCAGATATAATGAGAACAGTTAAGTATTGTAGACTGCAATGGGCAGGACATGTGGCACGAATGGGAAATGAAAGACGTGCATGGAAGCTTCTTGTAGAAAAACCAGAGGGAAAAACGCCCAGTTGGTAGACCAAGAATGAGGTGGGAGAATAACATTAACTATGATTTGAGGGAAGTAGATTATACAGGGGATGACTGGAAAACATTGGCTCAGGATAGGGATCTATGGAGAGCTTATTTCCACGCAGTCATGAACCTACGGGTTTGAAAGTGCCAGTGAGTAAGTTATTATATGATTTTCATACATGTCATACATGAGAATGATACATTTGTAACGCAGCGGGCCCAGTTTGATCCCCGGTCAGGATAAGTTTCCTAGGTCTATTTTTCGGGTTTTCTTCTCCTTTAAGATAAATGTCAGGAAACATTAAGGCCCAAACAGTCCCCGAACACCATCTGGCCATCATTATCATCAATATGATATTCGCCTAATTTAGTTTAAGGCCTCTCCTGACGCATCACTACCATCAGCATCAACTCTCATATCATCGGGACAGCGTAACCCTGCTTTCCAGGCGCCCCAACCTTCAGAATTGGGTTACAAGTATGCCATGCCAGTAGAGAACACCAGAAAGAGAGCACTTGGCCCGGAAAGCCAAGGGTCCCAGATTCGAGTCTCTTTCTAGGCGAAAATTTTTCTCTTCAAATATAATTTATCCTTCAGTGAGAAGTGTTAGATTAATAATAAAAATGTCATTTGAACCCTATTGGCTTTATAAGTAGTGTTAAATTCCCAATAAATGTCTTCTTAACTAAGAAGCCGCCATTTACAAAGATACAAAGGTTTCAAGCATTTGGTGAGAGGGAATTACAACGTATATAAGAGAAAAATTTGCGTCTAGATCGCAACTTGCCTCAGTAGCTCTGTTGGTAGAGCACTTATCCTGGAAAGCCAAGAGTCCGGGGTTCGAGTCTCGGTCTAGGCGAAAATTTTTCTCTTCAAATATAACACCAGAAATGTTGAAATGACAATCTGGGGCATTGACAAAAAATGTAAGATTGGAAATAAGCTTTACTGGCTATAAATGTGGTGTAATAGATGTCAGCTTTTGAGAGCCTTGTTCTGCTTAACATTTTAAGTATCGCTTGAATACAAGCACAAGTATGAATTCTAAAATGTTCATTTTTATATACCATATTATTATGGTAGATTTATAGAAACACATTTACAATTATTATAAATGTTATTATTTATAAACCAAACAATTTAGAATAGAAAATGTTATAAACTATAAGACATTTTCGTCATACTAACTCAATGGAACTATCAAACCCATAGGTTCATGGTCACACAGACATGAGATCTCCCTACATCCCTATCCTGAGGCAATGTTTTCCAATTGGCATGGATTCCTGTCCCTGTCCTGAGAACCAAATGAGGGACTATTTTAACTCTAAATTTTTACTCCAGCAGAACCCATGTTCATGTTTCCTGATGGTTGTAATTTTACAGTTAAAGATCATCACTATTTCAACCAAGGTACTTTTTTCATCTGACTAATCATCTTCAACCAGCCTGGTATGGGTAATCCTTTTGGTAGCAAAACTACTGTCGGCATAGGCATTTTCGTCATACAGCTGGGATAATTGCTGTGACCACTGCACGCCACTGATATTATCTCACTGTAATTTTGATTAAATGCAAAAACAAAGTTTGAACCACAACCATGATTTCACAATTTTTTTTATTGGAAAGGAATATTGAAAATTCATGAAAATTGTTATAAAACCACGACTGTGGGCGCAGTTTAGTTTTTTGCAATTAACAGTCATGGATTTTCAGTTATTTGTGGTTGTATATACACTGCAAAATTGTGAAACCATGGTTACAGTTTTAGAAGTAAATGATATGTCTTTATTCCATAACACCCTTTTCATGATATATATAATCAATTTTATTTTAGTATAAAGCATGTATACAAATATATTTTCTTATTTTTAATCATAATAAACTTGAGATTTTATTGGTAACAAATTAAACAAACATTAAATATGCAGGATTTTCAATGTTGTATTCTGGCAGTAGATACATTTATTTATAACCTTAAAAAAATATTACTGTCAAACTGTATACTGGTATGCCCTGAATATGAAGCAGCAATTATACTGTGAACTATTTATGGATCTGATTGCCAGAGATGACTTATCAAGGTCTCCTGTTAATCTCAGAGATAAAGAAACAACTGTCCACATTCATATGCAGCAGCTGGAAAGTCATAAAACCATATCAAAGATAATATAATGCATCCTGCTGCCTAAGAAAGAGTTCAATGATAACATAAAATGAGTTGACATCATGAAATTTTTATTTCTAATGGAGAGTCATATTTTCTGGTGATTTACATACTTTATAATCCAGAATTATCCAACAGTTTATGATAAGATTTTTTAGGAAGGAAACTAAAATATTTAAGTGGGAAAAAGGCATCTGTCCTTTAATAATCTACCTATTAATAAAATTGGATGTAGTTTATTATATTTGTTCATAATAATTTTTATATTTGGTGGAAATATTTTTGAGGATTTCTTGTGTTTTTTTTATTTTTAAAACCTAGAACTCCCCTTTACAGGACAGAACATGATTAAGTTACCATATAATATATGGCAAGTTGTACCATATAATATATGGCAAGTTGTACCATATAATATATGGCAAGTTGTACCATATAATATATGGCAAGTTGTACCATATAATATATGGCAAGTTGTACCATATAATATATGGCAAGTTGTACCATATAATATATGGCAAGTTGTACCATATATAATTTTATATAATTTTTTAATTTTTATTTATTTTCATTATTATAAATCTAAATTATTAAAAAAAAGATATGCTGATTCTCAACTGAGTGTAAAACTGGAAAAGAAATGACAGTTTAAAAGAACTAAAACTCAAGAATTGGTCAGCAATATTGCAAGATGGAAAAAAAAAATAGGGGGAAGTTGCTGAGAAAGACAGAACCTTACTAAGAAGTCACGTAGTCTTTAAAGAAAATAATAAGAAATACTATAAGTTGAATTATTATAGGAAATACGATTACCAGTGTATGTAACTGCAACTAGTGGTCAATGGCATGCCATGCTCGAGGTTTTCTCTTCAGTTAAATGCTCAAAACAATTATTACGCAGATTGCTTCTAATACCATCCTTAATCGCAGTTAAATGGGCTTGGAAAACTAAACTTTGGGTCCTTGTTGTTTAATTTTCTAAAATTTATTTATTTTTGTTAGGTTTGTTATATAATGGAAATGGACAGTTAAGTCCAATTTATTGTAAATTTTAACATTGTAAGTGTTTAGTTACAGTACCACATGTCCCAAACAAAATTTCATGAGGTTGTCAATGAATTATGTAATCTATAATGAAAAACATGGTTTGGAAGTTGTACAAGTGCCAGTATCTTGATGCATTCAAACTATGTAGAGGGCTATAAATCATCATACAGATGATAGAAAATCCTGTATCTCTCACATAACCCATTTTATGATATATTTGCTTCAAATTTGTATTCAATGTTTGATATTAGAAAAAGCTGAGAATAATTGAAAATATCATAGCTTTCTGTAAAGTAACTTAGGCATAAGTAGTATATGAATGCAGAATAATAAATTCATAAACAAAAGTTTCATACAATATTTTTTTTTCTAGCACAATATAAAGAATATACAGTTGTAAATAGAATAGCCTACTTAGTTTTCAAATAAACAACTCCCTAAAAAACATAGAAAATTCTTCAATTTTATGAACATTTTTTGAACATTTTTAGGATATTTTATTTTTATATTTGGGCAAACTCTAAATATCATCTAATTTAACTTCAGAAATAACATTCCTTACACTTATACAATAATTAACTGCTTTAGTTCAATTTTTATCATATAAAAATAATAATTTTTTATATAAAATACCAGTATAACTTACAATACCCTTATAGTACAGTTAATGATTCTTGTGCAGTATTAAAAAGATATAGGCTATTTATGTTACAGTAATAGTAGTGAGAAAAAAAAAATTGAAAACAAAGATTACAGTTTATATTATAAATGTTTACAAAAATATTGTGATCACCTGGTTATCTTCTCTATAGCATTGTTTTTTCTTTTACAATTCAGTTTTTGGGCGCTTTTCAATCCAAGACTTTATAGCAGGCAACGCTTCTACTTTCTCTTGCAGAGCTTTCAAATTTGGCCGATTTGCGACAAGATCTTGTTTAGCCATTGAACTCAAATAATCAAGCATTCCAATGAAGTACATATCTGCCCAAGTCAGCTAAGTACAAAAAAATACAACACAATATGATACAATACAAATATACGAAACAAAACACTATAAATATATTAAAAGCAAGAGCATAGTACCATAGGATTGTTTTCTGAAAAACTTTTTTTTAATTGAACAATATTTTTAACAAAGGTAAATTATCTCTTCATAGTTCAAAATGGGAAATAACATTATGAGGTTCTTAATTCGTAAATTAATGAGTCATTTTCTTACATCTTACCTCATATTTTATGTTTCTTTAAACACGGGAACTAGTTTTCAAGAGAAACATCCCTCTCATTTTCAACCGACATTATGACTACCGGATTTTCGTTGGAATCTCCATCAGTAACGTTCCCATCTGGTGTTGATTTGATGAACTTTGAGATGAGGTCACGTTCATCAGGAATCTCGAAATTCATGGATCCAAATTTGTTCTTCTGAATATGTATCTTCTCCCAAATTGTCAATTCTAAAGGTTTTTCAAAATGTTTTAAAAGTTGGGCTCCTTTTTCAATTTTATGATTCTCCAATAAATTATGTGCTGCAATAGCTGATTTTTCAATTTCACCATTTTTAATATTTCTAAAATGTTCCTTAGTG
This sequence comes from Diploptera punctata, assembly GCA_030220185.1. Taxonomy (NCBI): domain Eukaryota; kingdom Metazoa; phylum Arthropoda; class Insecta; order Blattodea; family Blaberidae; genus Diploptera; species Diploptera punctata. The sequence continues at coordinate 160,255 of JASPKZ010008299.1, forward strand.
CGAGTGTCCAAATTCCTTTTTTGTTTTTTCTATGTATACTTTATTGCAGTCCTTAAAATTAATTTGATAAATTCCAGATTTTTTTGCTATATGGGCTGTTCAATTTCTTATTAGTTATTAATAGATTACCAAGGCTAAATTTATTTATCGGTGCCAATGTAATATTGAATTTCTTGAAAATGTTTTGAAATTTGTTATGTATTTAAGGATGATACGTAATTTTCTTAAACTGTTTTCCTTTCTTTGAATCAGATTGCAGGGTAGTGTATTCTTTTAATCTTTTTTGTTGTCTGAATTTCTTTAATTTATTTATAATTACATCTTTTCCAAAACCATTTAAATTGGCTATGTTCAAAATGTGATTGTATTCTTTCTTAAAATCTTCTTCACTTAATGGAACATTTAATAACTGATTCAAAGAAAGGAAAACAATTTAAGAAAATTACTTATCATCCTGAAATACATTAAAAATTTTCAAGAAATTCAGTATTACATTGGTACCGATAAATAAATTTAGCCTTGGTAATCTATTAATAACTAATTAGAAATTGAACACCCCAGATAGCAAAAAATCTGGAATTTATCAAATTAATTGTAAGGACCGCAATAAAGTATACATAGAAAAAACAAAAAGGAATTTGGACACTCGCACTAAGGAACACTTTAGAAATATTAAAAATGGTGAAATTGAAAAATCAGCTATTGCAACACATAGTTTATTGGAGAATCATAAAATTGAAAAAGAAGCCCTACTTTTAAAACATTTGGAAAAACCTTTAGAATTGACAATTTGGGAGAAGATATATATTCAGAAGAAGAAATTTAGATTCATGAATTTCGAGATTCCTGATGAACGTGACCTCATCTGAAAGTTCATCAAATCAACACCAGATGGCAACGTTATTGATGGAGATTCCAACAAAAATCCAGTAGTCATAATGTCGGTTGAAAATGAGAGAGATCTTTCTCTTGAAAACTAGTTCCCGTGTTTAAAGAAACATAAAATATGAGGTAAGATGTAAAAAATGACTCATTAATTTACGATATCTCTTTCTTATTATGGTTGGTGTTGGTGAGACAGGTAGTTCAGCTCACAAGGGATTTGATTATAGGCCATATAGTCCAGGTTTGATCCCAGACAGTGGAGATTTTTCTTCTCTCAGTGTTCAGAATAATCCTGGGATCCACTCAATCTCCTATAAAATGAGTATTGGAACTTTTCTAAGAGTAAAGATGCCTGGAGTTTAGGGTTATTTGTCCTACATCCTTCCTATGCTATTGCCTAAGACGTAGTAGTAGTTTAAAGTATGATACTATATTCGTGGACACGTATATTATTCAATTGTTTCTGCAGGTGAAACCAAGACAAAAGACAGTCAGAAGTCTAACTTCTTATTATATTATTCAACTGTTTGCACATGAAACCAAGACAAAAGACAGAAGTCTAACTTCTCATTATATTATTCAACTGTTTGTATGTGAAACCAAGACAAAATACAGTCAGAAGTCTTACTTCTAAGTATGCTATCTTACAATATTAACTTTTACTGCATTAAAATCCTTGCCCCAATTATCAGACATATGCATAATCAGAATTTTAAAAACATTCTAGAAGATCAGTCAAATTCCATGTCTAAGGCTGTATATGTTTATCATGAATGAAATATTCCTTTAAACAACTACCTTCAAAATATTAAATCTATGAAATTACTGAAGTTACGGTTTAATTCCTATCATGAGATTTGAAAGTAAATAGCTGATGTCCCCTGGAGATGTTATTGGCATCTCACAGAGTAAGATATCTGATAGGGCTGCCATCTACGACTTGATATCAAGCTGTCTGTTGTATTAACCCCAGAAGAAGGGGTACCTCTAATGCTCTGCTGACCGTTGAGGATTTTCCCCTCATTAACCCGGAGATGGGTTTTCATATTCGTCCCTTGAAGAATAGGTGCCTCTTCTATGTATTTGCACTATCCGTTGAGGTCTTTACCTGTATTCCTGGACAGGGGCTCTCATACTCCGAGAGACTGTGGTCCTTGATAGGACTTTGTCACTAGTCCTTATTAGCGTTCACCCCCACGACAAGACCGTGTTGTTAAGAGTTACCCAACTGCATATACCTACAGGATTATGCTCCCTATATGCATTGGGTCAGGTAAAAGATGGACAGACCAATTCTAACATGAAATTGGAACAGACCTTAAGGTCTAATCCTTGATGCTGATGATTAGGGCAAGACAATTACTGATTTTGCATCTTTTTCTTATGAAGGTTGAAACATTGTTTGCAAATATGAAAATGTATGGCATTAAAAAAACTGATTAAATAAAAGCAATTCGTTAGGGCATTTTTTTTGCATTTTCTTAACTTTTTAGGGATAGGTTATTTTTTGGCAATTTTTAGATCATTTTGGGCATTTTTTACACTTTTCCAGAAGGTTGTGACATTATTTGTATTTGATTTAAGATTTTTATTATAATTCAGTATTTTTCCTTGTCAATACAATTTCTTGGAATTAAGTAGTTGTTTTGCTAACTACTACCCCTATTTTTCAAGGTATGCGCATAATGAACTTGCCCACTTCTAGGAATTTTATTCAATTTCTTAGAACTTATGCTAGCTTCTACCCTTATTCTGATTGTTAACTGCAATTCAAAATTGCTGTAAAAGTGCACTGTGTAATTGAAATGGATTTTCTGCAATAAAAGGTACTGTAATATGTATTTTTCAACTACTTTTCTTTCAATATTTTGATGTTAAGTTAAATTTTATGTAATTCAGTAATCAAGCGAGTACTTAATCTAATAAATAGTATTTTTATTGGTAATTCTTACCTTTTATTCATCTTTTTTTTTTGCATTTTTAGGTCATTAATGCGTTTTATATTTTGCATTTTTTACCAATTTATAGGTCATTAAATGCCTTGCCCTATGTGATGATGATGACTAGAGGTAGGAATTTTAGGTGCTGCACCTTTTTTTTTGTTACTATAATGTTCATATTAGCTAGTATTGCAAAGAAAACATTAAATAAATGTCCCTAACTGTGTTTTAGTTGCACCTTTTTGCATCTTTATTCAATGTTATCACCTTTTCTTTAATGGAAGCACATTTTGCACCTTTTCAAACCTTTTTTGCCTCCTTTGGAACATTTTATTACCAAAATAATATATATATATATTAAATTTATTCAAATGCGATTTCAAGGGTTGGTAATGATATGTGGTATCAGTGCACTTCAGTGCAATCCCGTTAGGCTATTCCTTTTAAATTAGTTTGCACCTCATTGCACCACAGTTATGCAAAAGCTATTGTTGAAGTAAGGAAGGTTGTTGAGTGTGTGAATAAATGTTTCAGTTCAAAATAATATTTGACTAGTGCGGTCTGCTATTTTCCTGAGTTACCAGTATACAGTATGCTGAAACCGAAAGTGAACTCCTATAAACTATGTGATATTGTTAAAAAGTTTAGTGCAGATGGAATTCAGAGTGACGGATCTGTTATCAGGTGCATTCTTTGTGATATTTCAATAACAATTGATGAAAAACATCAATGCAATCGTGTTACGCAGCATATAAGTAGTGTAAGTACTTACACAGACTCTTTAATATAAGACAACATGCGTGAATTTTGTGTCGTTAGTTACTTGTTGTAATTGGTTTTGGTAATCTTTAATGATTATTTACATAGGAAATTTGCAACTTTTATTTAAAAAATTGCACCTTTTTCTGCTACATTAAAGTACCTTTTTTGCACCTTTTTCACCAATATTTTGCACCTAAAATTCCTAATTTGCACATAATGATAGTTTAATTTCATGGTGCCATAGGTCTGCAAGGCCCTTGCCTACCACCTGGCTGCTGACTTTACATTCACTGACCATCCTGAAGTTCATAATAAGTTTCAAAAAATTTTCAGAAATTTTAATATAACATTAGCTCCAATTAACAAATTCAGCCTGGATAATCTGCTGTAACTAATAATAAATGTAATACCCCAGACGACAAAAAATCTGGGATTTATCAAATTGATTGCAAGGATTGCAACAAGATATATATAGGAAAAACAAAAAGGAACTTGGAAACTCGTAAAAAAGAGCACTTCAGAAACATGAAGAATGGAGAAATTGAAAAATCAGCTATAGCAGCACATTGTTTATTAGAGCATCATAGGATTGAAAAAGAAGCAAAACTTTTAAAACATCTATCAAAACCTTTGGATTTAACAGTTTGGGAAAAAATATATATTCAAAAAAACCATACTAGAACTATGAACTTTGAGATTCCGGAAGAACCAAGCTTGATTACAAAGTTCTTCAAAAAATACAACAGATAGCAGTTTAGGAAATGATTCATTCAAAATAACACCAGATGGCAGTTTGAAGAGGAATTCCTTCAAAAGAACACCAGATGGCAGTCTAGATAATTACCGGCAAAAAGGAGAAAAAATTGACAGTCGTGAAAACAGCTGACGATGACGACAAAGTGTCGCCGATACTGCAGTGCTGTGTTTAAAGAAACATAGATGTATGAGGTAAGAAAAAATCATGATTCATTTAATTATTATTAATTGAACCTCATAATGTTAAAAATTCCCAAATTTAATATATAAATTCACATGGATAACGATTCAGCCAGAATAGACATGACATGTGGTCAAAATGTTGGGTACCCCAGGCATTAGAGCTATTTTCTTCAACCTGGAACCACTACATATTGTAGCTTTACATATTCCTCATAAAGTGCTGAGTGGGAACCAATCCCATACTGACTAAAATTCCACAAGTACATTTCTTGCCCCATGAGATCTCAATCAGCACATGTCCTGTTGCTCTGCATCAAAGCTACCATTTAATGGATTAAAGATATAAATAATATAAATTTAAAATTATTAAAACATCAGCAAATACCTTTCCACCTACAAAATACCCTCCATTGGCCTTCACCACATCATCAAACTTAGACATGTAATATGGAATGGTCTCATCATTCAGGGGTGCCCACTTCTTCTCTTTAGACGTTTCATCAGCATCATAATGATAGTTGGCCAATTCTGAAACAATAGTTAATTTCTGGTGTCAACTCTTACTTCTTTCCAAAGAAGTTGTTCACAGTTACAGAGAATTATTATTTAATTTTAGGAAGTGATATTTTGAGGTTATTTTAATTATATTATTTTTTAGTCTGATCATCTTACCTCAATATTAATGTTGATTTGTTCTTGAACATGTTTCAAAACAATTCTGTTTTATCGTCAGCTTGTCCAGACTCAGACAATAAAACAGAATTGTTTTGAAACATGTTCAAGAACAAATCAACATTAATATTGAGGTAAGATGATCAGACTAAAAAAATATTATAACAGAGAATTATATTTAGATGCTGTAAACTGAGGTGTCCTTATCCCATGTCTGAAAAGTGTAATTGTTCTTTTTTTTTTTGAGACTGATATAACATACATATAGGAGCATCATTTCTGCTGTAAAATATCTATTTTCATATTTTATTTGAAAAAAAAAATTAACACCTATACTGGGATTTGAACAAGAGATCTCTAACTTTATATGCTAGTGTGCTACCATTTACACCATCCAGGTATTCCAATACAGATATATATATAATTCTCTTTTCGTCCACGGCAGAGAACATTTGCTCCCAGTACCATCTCACAGCTTCTAATTCAAGAAGATACTTTTATGAGAATTTTTACACAACTATTACAGCCACTTAAGCTTCGTTCAAATCCCATTTCAGGTGTTAAATTTTTCTTTTCAAATAAAATTTGTACTGTCAAATTAAACATCAAATCTATTATGAACTTAAAAAAATATCCAACTTTTTTTACATATGGATTAAAGTCATCTCAGTTCATAGTACAAAAAGATATTTGACAGACTTTTTATACATGAATATATCCTGTCAACAATTCAGTGACACATTAGTTATACACGCAAATACCTGGGATTTTCTAGAGTTAAAATTTACTAATGTGGTGTAGTAGCAGAAGCAGCAGCAGTGATGCCAGTACAGCTTTTCCAACGTACAGGCTTTATAATGTAATGTATAATTCCCATATATATGTCTTTTCAATAAAGAAGCTGCCATATGCAAAGATACAAGCAAAGGTTTCATAGCATTTGGTACGTGGGAATTACAACATATATAAGAGGAAAATTTGCATTTAGATTGGTACTTGCTCCAGTAGTTCAATCAGTAGACCATTTGGTCTAGAAAATCAAAGATCCTGGGTTCAAGCCTCAGTCTCTTCAAATATGATTTATCCATCATTAAGATGTATGAAATGAATAATAAAAACATAGAATAAAATAGTTGTTTTTATTTGGGGGTGAAGCTGACCCTCATGCAACTAACTGATACAATATTTTTTAAGTGACTAACTGACGGTTAAAGCATCTATAATAATAAATATGGAAGGTTCACCCGAATGGGTATTATTTTTGCTATATTCGGAGATCGATTTTGTTCTTTCATGACACTCGGTGATATGATATTGGTTGCATCTCTGTCCGCACAATTCACATACACATTGGTCATTCGGGTGTGGAATGTCTTGTTCTTGCATAATTTGTGGTGGAAGCCGTGAATGGCTAGTCTTGTAATGGTGTGTCTCTGCTCCTGATTCTCTTTGGTCCAGTTGCAATCGATCATTGCAGTCGTCCATAGAAGTCGATATCTATCTCCGCTCTTTTCATTCTTCTCAGTTCTAGTAGCTTGTTTCTGGCTCCGGTAGATGGTAGGCTGAGTCTCAGATCTAGTAGCTTGTTGCTGGCTCCGGTAGATGGTAGGCTGAGTCTCAGATCTAGTAGCTTGTTGCTGGCTCCGGTAGATGGTAGGCTGAGTCTCAGATCTAGTAGCTTGTTGCTGGCTCCGGTAGATGGTAGGCTGAGTCTCAGATCTAGTAGCTTGTTGCTGGCTCCGGTAGATGGTAGGCTGAGTCTCAGATCTAGTAGCTTGTTGCTGGCTCCGGTAGATTGTAGGCTGAGTCTCAGATCTTCTATGTAAAAAGTTTCCTTGGCCAGCTCATATGCCAACCTTGATGGAGCATATTTTCCCACTCTGAGGACACATTTTAGGAACCATGCCTTGACTTTCTCAATGCGTTCTAAGTCACTGATTGTTAATTTTTCCCATATTAATTCGAGCCCATACGTGATTATTGGGGATATTGTCATGTTGAAAAGTGTAGTGGCTGACGTTAGTGATAAGGATGCAATGTTCTTTATTCTATACATCACTTTCGTGGCTTCTGCTGTCCTTTCTTGTATGTGGTATCTGAACGAGTTCCCTGTTGTTTGTAGGGTTATGCCTAGATATCTGAATTTGTTGACTGTTGTTATAGGTGTGGTCTCGAGGTAGCGTGCTGCCTTGTCACGCAGCGGGCCCAGGTTTGGTTCCGCGGTTGGGGCAGTTTTTCTGGGTGAGGTTTTTATCGGGGTTTTTTCTCGCCTGTTAAGATAAATGTCAGGAAAACTTTAAGGCCCAAATGGTCCCCGAACTCATATGGCCATCATCCTTATCATCATCATCATCATCATCCTTCACCGGTGTGGAAAGCAATGGGAAGCTACCACACCTACAATTCCCTAATAAAGCTGCAAGCATTGCATGAAAATGCTATGATTGCAGTGAAGGACCTGCCTTCAGGCAGAATTACTATGGATGGTTAAAGGTTCATTGTATAGCGTCTATAAATATGTAATAAATAAAAAAGAAGAAAAAGCATTTTTTGTTTTTCTTCTATAAATACATTTATATAATTATACTCATACAAATATAATCCTATAAAAGTCTTACAGTCATTAAAGATAAAAAATTAACTACTTGAGCTATCTGTATTATGGCATTTAAAATAAATTAATGGACTGTTATCTTTGCAGTTCAAGGAATGTTATCAAAAGTTAATGTGTATAAAAGAACATAAATCAGAATGAATTTTTTGTATTTATGAACTCATTAAAACATTACATAAACTGAGTCATCTAGAATGTTTGGACATTCAGTTTAAGTTCACATGTTGACATTCTGTTGAAAAATACATGACTAATTGTAATGCAGATGCTCATAAATGTGAATTATAGTTATTTCAGAATAATTCCAAGTCATTACAAAAACAAATATTACTAAAACTAAATTGACTTAATGATGGGTTGCACAACTGAATCTAAATTAACTTGGTTTCCCAATTTTTTTAATGTTTCCATAACGACCATAAAAACTTAAAATCTACGGCTGTTAATTGCAGAACCAAATGTCTGAATCATGACCATTGTTTCATAACAATTTCTGTGGATCTTAAGTTATTTTTATAGTTGTTGAGGAAACAGTAAAAAAATTGGAAAATCGGGGTTATGATTACTTTGGTTTGTGCAATCCACTCAATATTTTTATATATTAATTTAACATAACTTTATCATCAACCAAGGATTAAGCCTGTTCGCTCGTTCCGGTTTCATGAAAGCTAGAATTATTAAAATTGTTCAGACCATCTTCTGTGTGCGCGACCAACATTTCTCCTTCCGTGCGGTTTATAATTTAGCAATAATTTTGGAAATCTTCCTTCTGGCATTCTATCAATACGTTCTTTCCAGTCGTTCCTAAATTTAATTATTCAGTCTGTAAGTTTGAAAATATTTAGTTCCTTTCTTATATCTTTATTTCTTTTCTTATCCAGCAGAGTATATCCTGCTATATTTCTTAAAAATCACATCTCATCTGCTTCCAATCTTTGTTCTTGTCTTTTAGTGATCGTCCAACATTCTGATCCATACATCAATACAGGAACAGCCATTACTTTATAAAATTTAATTTTTGTTTCTTTTCTTGTGTTTTTAAGGGTTCTTTTAATAGTGCCACACATTAGATTAAATTTATTTATTTTGTCATTAATATCTTCAATTTTAACATATGATAAATTGAAACTTAGATGTTTAAAACTGTTCACCTGCTCTAAAATTTTATTATCAATTACTATTTTTGCTCTTAGTATCATGTCCTTTAAATGCTAAAATTTTAAGTTTTATTCTTTGAAATTTTTAAATTGTAATTGGCACTTATTTTTTCAAAATTAAAAACAGCTCTTTGTAGATCATCTTCTGAACTGGAAATCACTACTTGATCATCAGCAAATATTATTGTATCCAACAGTTTATTATTTATTTTAAAATGTTTATTTAACATAACTTTTTATTTTACTTAACTTTTGAATCTTTATAACCAAACTGAGCACCTCTACATGTGAACTTGGTAATACCAAGTCATGCCCCTAATGGGAGTCAATGACCAATCACATTTCAATGATTTTTTATTTATAACCAATCACAGTTCACCTCAATTTGATCAGTTTAACTTTATCACTGTAAAATCAAGCTCCTTCTTTTTAACATTCTGAATAGGTCATAGCATTATTTTGCAGTGACTACATGTGGCTACTAGATTGTATATATAGTGCACGAATGTAACTTTATTGTGGTTACGGGAGATAATATAAAAACCATTTATGCCAATTGATTATACCACAAAAAAAAAACACTGTTTGCACTTTCTTAAACATATTTTTTCCCAGGTAATAACTTCCCAGAAAAATATAATTGACATATTTACATAACAGGACATCAGAAATTAATTAATCTACAGTTTTATGCGTTTCATTTTTTCTTACAATATTGTGATCCTTTGGCAATAAATAATATGATCTGGTTGCAGTGATAAACAAGTGAAACATAATGTTTATCATTTGTTTTCAAATGTTTACATTAAATATATAAATTTATTTAACTTTCACAGGGAAAGAACACTATGAAGTTTAATTTAAGAATTAAATTAATGTTTTTATTACCTCACCTCATATCCTTTTTCTTCTATACTGCAGTTTCGGAGCTTATCTCCATCGTCAGTAGCCTCTGGTCGACCGGTGTTATGTCGTTTCTTGGCGGTTTCCTTCTCTTCTTCGTCTTACCTATCGGTGGACCGATGACCTCTGGATCAGGTCAAAATTTGCGGGAGTTTCAAATTCATGAGAAAGACAAACTCATGAATTTGAAACTCCTGCAAATTTTGACCTGATCCAGAGGTTTCATCGGTTCACCGATAGAAGTAAGAAGGAAACCGCCATAACACCGGTCGACCAGAGGCTACTGACGATGGAGATAAGCTCCGAAACTGCAGTATAGAAGAAAAAGGATATGAGATGAGGTAATAAAAACATTAATTTAATTCTTAAATATATAAATATTTAAAATAACTATATTTAAATAATGATTTGTGAATAAACAGCTTAATTTTATTCATTAAATAGTCCTAACAAATGCCACTCTTGATTTCCAAATTCTCTAGATAAATTGGAAATCACTCGTGGCATTGCTTATGATAAAGATTCTCCTTTAACAGGTCATAAGGCTTTTAGGGATGAATGGATCTTTGATTTTTATTCAATGGCATCAGTAGGAGCTAAAGTTACTATATCTACAACTTATACAGAAAATACCTGGCACTCATTACACAGGAGGCTAAATGAGAATGAGAGGAGACTATATAGAAATTAATAAAAAAAAAGTCTCAAGGTTACCGTTGCCTAGGACCAAACCTGGGCTATCCTCCTCATAGACTGACCATATAACTCATAAAGACATGTGCTAGATAATATATATTTTATTATTTTTATTTCCTTTATTTCGAATGTTAAAGAGTGAACTACATTTCCTACACCCTTAAAGGTAAAACCATTATTTGACCAATGAAAATGCAGTCATACATCTGCTTTGTTTATATTACAACTGGAACTAAGCTTGGAATAGGTATAAAAAATGTTGAACAGATTTCACTGGTCAACATGATTTTTGTCTCATGAGTACCAATAGTTGTACTTAATGCAGTTTTTTATCGTGTTTTCAAATATGTATTCGGAATTTCTCCATCACCCACAATTTTTTATTTCAATTTCAATTAATGGATTTAAATAATTATTTTTTTAATAAACGTTTTTTCACCCATTTGTCCATTGTAAAATAAAACGGGGAACACTTTCATCAGATTTCAGCTATGGAAAAGAGATATCAAGGCAAATGGAATCCTAATATGCTGGCCGATTATTGTTGGACCATCAAGAGGGATGCTCCACAGGCGAAATATAGCAGAAAATCGTCATTTCTTACTTTCTACGTGAGTCTGAATGTTCAAATATTGTGTAGTTACGAATGTAGAAAATAATAAAGTGTTTGAAATTATAAATGCCTGTCTCTCGGAACCTTGCATGATGGAGAAAAACCGATATCATATTTGAATTCAGGAGAAAAAATACTATCAGAATCACACATTTTTTCTTTTTGAGACAAAAAAAAGTTTCTTTTTTGTTGCTTGGCGTTTTCAAATCTTGCCTTTTTTTACATTAAAATTTTATTAAGTACTTTAAAACTCTAACACAATATTAATGAAACAAATAATATTAATTTTCATTATTAAATTTTGCATCAGTACTAGAAGAATGTTTTCTCTCTTCATTCTCTCAGGCTACGATGCATTATCAAAAGTGACAGCAGTTATTGATTGGTTAATCCTCTCTAATACTTCACAGGAAATGAGAAAGTTTTATTTTCGTCGGTCAACATCCCTTAAAACAATAGCAATAATGTTTGCTATGTACGTCATTTCAGTGTTACTGTTTCATACATAATAAATAATAGTTTTAAAAAACTAAAAGAACATGCTTTATTAGAAAACTGAACTAAAAATGAAAAATAATTTTAATTTCTAACATGCTTGGGATAAATTAATGTGGTCAACAAAAAATAATCTCCAATACATTTAGAATAAAGCTAAATTTATCTACAAAAAAATAATTTTTACCATCAAATTTAATTTTAATTGTATTTAGTTTCATTCTATTATTAGACATTAATTTCATTATTATTCAATATGACAGATAATTAATTGTTCAATGACTATTATTGTAACTTTTTTTTGTATTCATATGTAACATATGTTTGTCCTGTTTAATATGACTATTATTGTAATTTTTTTGTATTCATGTGTAACATATGTTTGTCCTGTTTAATATGACTATTATTGTATTTTTTTTTGTATTCATATGTAACATATGCTTGTTCTGGTGAGTGGAAGAGAAGGCCACATGGCCTTAACTCCACCAGGCTAAATAAATCTATTCTAATTCTAATTCTAAAAGCATGGGGTGCTCTATGGGTTGAATGTTTGAACGCATTAGACAGTAAAAAGGCGTTCTCTGCTGAGAAAGTTTTATCCTAATACATTTTCCTTACTCAGAACTCTATTCATGCGATAATAATTGTAAGCTACCTGACGAGGTACCTTCAGATCATAGCTCAAGATAGAAACTTATCGTGAAAATCCCGAAGGGAACCGATGGTAACCGATGTAGTTTGAAACCTTTGCAGCTTTATCCAAGATGTCGGACCTTGACGACTTCGATCATGTTTTTGGTATACGCGGAGAAGAGGAATCGTTGTATACGGTATTATTTGCGGGACGCAAGCGTAAATGCATTCCTCTATAGCAGACAAAAATAACGGAAGTGGTTTTATCGTTGAGAATTCTGGGTAATTCGTTGCCAATATTACAAAAACGTCAACTTTCATGCATGACCGGTAAGTCGGCCGTTAATTCGATCTCAGCAATTGCTCACGGTGAGTCAGCTCACCAGTGATTGGAAGTAATTTGAGTAGAGACTAATGTATTTGCATGCGGCCCTATATCAATTAATATATTTGATAATAGACACATATTGGTAAAAGTAAAGTCTCCAAGAAGAAAACATAAAACCATAAAAAGCACCCCATGCTCTAAATGAGATGAAAACCCATTCAAATAGGTCAAGTCCTTTCAGAATCTGAAGATAATTTACCAAGGTCTTTACATCAATTTAATATAAAAGCCAGAAAATACAATACGGAAATTAACACGAATAAGACAAAATGCTTAACAATATCAAAACAACCAGTAAGATGCAAATTAGAAGTGGAAAGAAAAATTATAGAACAAGTGTCAGAATTTAATTATTTAGGTGTATTAATAACAAACACTAAAAATTTAATAAAAGATTAAAGAAACAAGCTGATAAAGCAGCACAAATATCAGGGTATATGAAAGATTTAATTTGGTGCAACAAACATATGTCAATAGAAAGCAAAATCCGCATATACAAAAGATAGTTCGACCAGTTATCGTATATGGAGCAGAAACTAGGGCTGATACAACAAAAACTAAACAAATAATAAGTGCATGCGAAATGAAAATCTTAAGAACTATTCAGTGGAAAACATTATTTGATAAAATACACAACACAGAAATTAGGAACAAATGCCATATTCAAGACATAACCAAATTTATTATAGATAGATGAAAATATTGGAAGGGTCATATAGAAAGAATGGAAGGAAACCGGCTTGCAAAAAGAGCTAAAGAAGACCAGCCAAGAGATGGATAGACAGTGAATGCACATCCATTACGTCTTCCTCCGAGGAGTGATTTTGGAAATAAACAGGATGAAAATCCTACAAATTAAGTTTAAGAAGAAAGAAGAAGAAGAAGAGTTTTGAGTCCATAAAGGACAGACAACAGACAAACTCACTCATTTATATATATATATATATATATATATATATATATATATATATATATTATATATATATATACTGTATATATTGTACCTTAATAATTAAATAATTTTCAGTCTGGCTAATCAAATAACTTACGTAAACGGAAGTCAGTAAAGGTGTCCACAATCATATCAATCTCCAGGTTTTCCCAGTCATCTTTCCCAGAGAGGCCAACTTGCTTAGCCAGGTAACGACTCACAGCACCTGATTGGTGAGTCTGCTTTCCATCTATTTCCAGAACTGGAGTTTTTCCAAATGGCATTGCTACAAACATATTCAATGTTAACATTCTGAGAACACACTGTACATTATGATGCTATATCAATAACTCTAGTGGTCCCAATTTTTTATGTTTCAACGGAACTCAGTATATGCTAGTAAAATAAACCGAGGAAGGTATTCTCCATAATCAGATAAATCTAATGATAGGCTATAGAAATTGGAAAGGGGAATACTTCAAAGGAGACAACATTTCCGAGTAAATTTTTCAGTAAGTATATTTTTAAGCTGGTCATTATCCAAACTGCCATCTGGTGTTCTTTTGAAGGAGTCATTTTCTAAACTGCCATCTGTTGTATTTTTGAAGAACTTTGTAATCAAGCTTGGTTCATCCGGAATCTCGAAGTTCATAGAATTGAAAAAGAAGCAAAACTTTTGAAACATCTATCTAAACTTTTGGATTTAACAGTTTGGGAAAAGATATATATTCAAAAAACCATATTAGAACCATGAACTTTGAGATTCCGGACGAACCAAGCTTGATTACAAAGTTCTTCAAGAATACAACAGATGGCAGTTTAGAAAATGACTCCTTCAAAAGAACACCAGATGGCATTTTGGATAATGACCGGCAAAAAAAAAAAAATTGACAGTTGTGAAAACAGCTGATGATGGTGACGATGGTCGTCGATACTGCGGTGCTGTGTTTAAAAAAACTTAGAAGTATGAGGTAAGAAGAATTCATGATTCATTTGATTCTTATCAATAAAACCTCATAATGTTAAAAATTCCCAATTTTATTATAGTAGAAGTATATTTTTTATAGCATCAGTATGAAATTTAATTGTCATACCCGATATCTAAGCGTAAGATTTTGGTTAATACAAAATATTTATCTCTTCTCCATTTTATAAGACATGAGAAGACACTGCTGTACCTTTAAAATATTATGACACTTACAAGGTTTCAGTTTCAACCAATCTTCTCGTTCGAAACGGTAATCTTCAAACTGCAATCCACCATAAGATAAAATGAAACGAATGGGTTCTCCCAGTGCTTTAACATTGAAGTAGATAAGTTTGTAGGTGGGAGCCATGTTGAAGATCTGAAAAATCACAAAAATTATTAGAACACAACCAAACAGATCATGTGATCACATAAATATTACACCATATCAGAATAAAACTAATGGACAGCAAACAGGAAATAGATTTAAACAAATCTAATTTAAACAAGGCACAGAAAGAGTCAAAGTCAAAAGATTGTAATGAAAATATTTCAACATGTTAAATAACTAACAGAATTAATAAATTCCATAGTATGACAGCCTTAGAAGGCCTTTATCCTAACAGCCAAGTACTGGCTTCACATCCAGAATGTGTCAATCATAATCATTGAGAATGTCTTACACCTAAATTAAAATAATATAAATGATTACATGTTATAAATACAATACAATTAATATTTATAAAGTATTTTGATTTAATCTAGATTTAACAAATTCTTCTTCTTCTTCTTCCTTCCAAGTATTAGGCCAATGCCTGTTACGATCCTATAGAAAATTTTCCCGTATGGGAAATTCTCGTATAAGACTTGAAAGCATAATAATAGTCCCTTCGATTGGTTGCTGGCCAAAGGAAGGCAAGACCAGTGATGGGGCTGCCATCTTATAGCCTCTGGTCAGGCTTTTCTGGAGAAGGAAAGAAAATAAAGGAAAGAAGAAATGGAAGAAAGGAAAGACTCCCTAGCCCTCGGATGCCCTAATAGCATCGGGGTCGAAAAAACAAGAGTTAACCAAGAGAGGTTAGATAGTAAAGTTAAAAGAGTGCAAAACACAAGTAAGTGGAAGAAATGTTTTTGCACAGTTTGGGCACCTTGTGGTCGCCATCCACATATTCCTAGATGAGGACCCTGAAATTAAATGTATAATATGTGTCCTGCGCCGTAGCCGAGCGGTTAAGGTAGGAAGCCTTGGTGCAGAGCTACGGGACTTGCGCTGGTTCGAGTCTCCATGGGGGAAGAAATTTTCTCATGGTATTTCGACCAGTATGGGACCGGTGCCCACCCAGCATCGTGAGGCAATTGGGTAGCTACAATAAGTAGCGGCTCCAGGTTGAGGAACCAGCTATAACGGCTGAGGGACTCGACATGCTAACCACATGTCACCCCTACACTGGCTTTGATCATCTACCTCTGTGATTGACACATGTGGATGTGAAGGGTCAGCAGCCGGCTGGTAAAAGGGCAACCGCTGAAAAGTGGAAAGATCCTCAATCGGAAATGTATAATATGTACAAGATATACAAAAAAAAAAAGAGAAAAAATTATTAATGACAAAGTATAAATTTAAATCCACCACAATTGTCATTATTATTATTATTATTATTATTACTATTACTATGGGGCATGCCGTAGCATAGTGGTTAAGGCACTGAGCTACAAGCCGGAGGGTCGAGGGTTCAAGTCCCGTTGGGGTCAGAATTTTTAAACTGACCAAAACCCTCTGGCGGCACTATGGCTCTGGGGTCGACTCAGCCTCTAACTGAAATGAGTACCAGACGCTTGTTCTGGGGTAAAGGCGGCCGTCACGCAGGGCTGACAACCCGGCTGACATAAAGTGCCGATTGTCCAGAAAAAGTGGGAGCCTTAACCTCCTACTACTCCAAGGGCCTCCTGAGGCCTGTTGTGGGATCACTTTACTTTACCTTTATTACTATTACTATTATTATTACTATTAGTATTATTATTATTATATTATGATAATGTCGCAAAAATTAGGGAAGAATTAATAGGCCTAACCTCGAAACCCGCCATTACGGAAAAATTTTGGCGAACCCCTTGAAATATTTTGCGAACCCCCTGTTCGCGAACCACGGGTTGGGAAACGATACCGTAGATCAATACACTTGATTAACATCCTTGATTAATCTCTCGAAGTAGGCTATGTAAATAGAATTTGTTTCCGCAGAGTATACGAACCGATAAACCTTATTTTTTTTTATCAATAAGGTTGGCAAGAATAGAGTCGCCTGATGGATAGGTTTTCTGTCTCCTTTCAAATTACTTATTGGATTCGTTACTGAAATGTAACAACAGTGTCATTCGTTAAAGCCCTGAGTATTGTATCAAACAAACTTAAGCAAAATCGATTACAATCGATATCAACATAAAAACAGATATATTAAGTGTACATTCCACAATAACTGTGATGAATGAACTAATAAAATAACAAATAGTTAAAAAAAACTAAAACAACACGCTTATTAGAGAAACCGAACTAAAAAATTATTTTATTTTCCAACGCGCTTGGGATAAAATTAAAGTGGTCAACAAAAAAAATCATCTCCAACACATCTAGAATAAAACTAGAGTTATCTACAAAAAAAAAATAATTTTATCATCAAAAGCGTGGTGTGCTTTTTATGGTTTTTACGTTTTCTTCTTAGAGACTTTACTTTTACCAATATCTGTTTATTATCAAATATATTAATTGATATAGAGCACCACACTTTTGATGGTAATTTCATTTTGTAGATAACTCTAGCTATATTCTAGATGTGTTGGAGATGATTTTTTTGTTGATCACTTTAATTTTATCCTAAGCGTGTTGGAAATTAAAATTATTTTTCATATTTTAGTTCGGTTTTCTAATAAAGCGTGTTGTTTTAGTTTTTTAACTATTATTTATTTTTTAGTTTGGTTTTCTAAAAATGTAAATATCTTTAAATTCGATACTATTGTAGTATGAGCTAAAAGTAATACTCTTCTAAAAAAAACCTTCGGGCCGGATTTGAACCAGCGACCTATGGATTACTGAAATATATACAACTATAGTCCACCACTTTAGCAATTGAGCTACCACAACAATAGACTAAAAAGTCGATACGTCCGCAACCTATTTTACCGGTCTTTTTTTTATGTCCTGATTGATCCTGGCCGGGATCTTAGAAAAAAATATGAAATTATTGTATTGTCATTCGTCCGTTACAAGTATACAAAGTTTCAAGTCGATCCAATCTTTTTAAGTGGGTGAAAATCTTGTTGAAAGATTCCGTTACATAGATAGATACAGGTCAAGCTAATATAAAGCATGTAAAAATACCGACAACAGAAATGTACCATTCTATTACCGCATTTTAACATTTCGCCTTATAGGTACTTTTACGTGACATAGGCCACCCAGACCTGTCGAGAGAGGGATTTCATCTCAAAGTATGGAACACACACATACGTTTATGACCACACAAGGATATAGAGGTCATCCCCTAATGTGTGATCAGCTGAATGTAGAATCTCCTCCGAGACAACACAAGATTAAGAAGAAATACACCATTCACACACATTCATATTAAAGATGGAGAATGTGATAATGATGATGATGGTCAGACGATATTCGGGGACCGTTTGGGCCTTAAAGTTTCCTGATATTTGTCTTATAGGAGATGTAAACCCCTGA
The DNA here is from genome assembly GCA_030220185.1 of Diploptera punctata. Classification (NCBI taxonomy): domain Eukaryota; kingdom Metazoa; phylum Arthropoda; class Insecta; order Blattodea; family Blaberidae; genus Diploptera; species Diploptera punctata. The sequence goes on from JASPKZ010008299.1 coordinate 178,580, forward strand.
AAAAACCGTTACCCAGGAAAAATGAAAATGTACACCCCGCTAAAATACAACCGAAGATCCAATGAAGAGAGCAAAACTTCCTCACTGCCTCACAATGATAAATCGGCAGATCAGTAACTACAAATAACACAGCGATTCAGGAACTTTGCGATAAAATGTGAGGAATGGCAAGTTTCAAAGGGAGCATAATTGTTAAGCAATTTCACCCTTTTTTGATGCCACTTTAAACGAATCAGTACATTTTGGGTCCCTTAGAAAACATTGTCATTGCTCAGGGAAAATTTGAAATTTGTTAATTTAAAACGCGAAGGGAAATGTAGCTCCAGCATGATGGGGCCCCGTCACATTTCAGCCGTTGCTGTAAGAGCATATCTCAATAATCCTACAGAGAGAAAGAGAGAGAGAGAGAAGAGAATATGTTGTAAGATCAGCGCGATAACCCCTTGACTTATATTTCTGGAGCAGGGGGCCGTTAAATAGTGCTCATTAGGCGCAAAGAGACGCCCCCTCCTACCTGCATGCAGGTGCACTCCGAATGAAATAATACAACTGACAAGTGAGTAGGATTGTCTTACCTTGTCAGCCTATTCCACGTAGGGTTGAATAAGAGGGAGAGGGACATCTTCTCACACTATAGTTCGGGACCAAGCTCCGTGTGTCTGAAAGGAATTTGCTGACTCAGCTGTTAGTACTATGCGAAGCAGAGAAGTGTACCTCCTCTCACTCCCCACACTGCCCCCCGCAAACACACAGAGCCTGGTCCCGAGCTGTACCTTAGTGAGTACTCTTTAACGGCCCTGCTCTGGAAGAAGTCAGGAGTATTGTGTATGCCAACCAGTCGAAGTCAGGGAAGAATTGACTGTATGCGTGCACGCTGTCTCTAACCATATTCGCCAGAGGGAGTCGGTTATAAATACACTAGACACACTGAACATATTCTCTTAAATGTTTGCAGCTTTTAGGCAATAAGTGATATAATGGATTATATTTTATAAACTAAGAATCGCTGAACGAGTCATTAGACAACATGGTTTACATGTCAAAGAAATAATCCTCTCTGTGAGATCTATATTTCCACAAATTCTGTCGTCAAAGATCCTGAAGCATTATCTCTTGATATGGAAAGTCAATATGATAATAATAATAATAATAATAATAATAATAATAATAATAATAATAATAATAATAATAGCTTTACTTTACCTGGCAGAGTTAAGGGCTTAAGGCCTTGTCTGCACTCAACCAGGTTTTAAAAAGTACAAAAAATATAAAGTCTTACATCTAAATAGCAAGGAACATAAACGATTGCATGTTATAAATACAATACAATTATTATTTATAATGTATTTTGACTTACTCTAGATTTAACAAATTAGATATAATATGTACAAGATATATAAATAAATAATAGTTTTAAAAAATTAAACAACACGCTTTATTAGAAAACCGAACTAAAAAAATGAAAAATAATTTTAATTTCCAACATGCTTGGGATAAATAATTTTACCATCAAAAGCGTGGGGTGCTGTTTATCAATTAATATATTTGATAATAAACAGATATTGGTAAAAGTAAAGTCTCTAAGATGAAAACGTAAAAAACATAAAAAGCACCCAACGCTTTTGATGGTAAAATTATTTTTTTTTAGATAACTCTAGTTTTATTCTAGATGTGTTAGAGATGATTTTTTTGTTGACCACTTTAATTTTTTTCCTCAAGCGTGTTGGAAATTAAAATTATTTTTTTTATTTTTTTGTTCGGTTGTCTAACAAAGCGTGTTGTTTTAGTTTTTTAAACTATTGTTATTTTTTTAGTTTGGTTATCTAATAAAGCGTGTTGTTTCAGTTTTTATACTATTATTTATTTTTTAAATGTTTAGTTTAATTGATTATCATAAACCGGAATCCCATGAAAATTTAATTGCTTAATACTTTTCTAAAAAAACCTCCTGCCCGGATTTGAACCAGCGACCTATTGATTGCTGAAATTATATACCACTAGAGTCCACCGCTCTACTAACTGAGCTCTTACAACGATTGACTAAGAAGTCGATAAGTCCGCAACCTAATACACAGGTTTTTATTTTCTTTATTTTCCGATGATTCTGGCCAGGATTTTAGAAAAAAAACTATGAAATTATTGTATTGTCATGGGTCCTCTACAAGTATACGAAGTTTCAAGTCGATCCAATATTTTTAAGTGGATGGAAATCGTGTTCAAAGATTCCGTTACATAGATACAGGTTCGTTACATAGATACAGGTCAAGCAAATATAAAGCGTGTAAAAATATATAATTTAACACTGTTATAACCTCAACGGTATAAAAAAATTAAGTACAGATTAATTCAAATGTCGAAATAAAATGTATTTAATTCATAAAACGTTTTAATACGAATATCACGAAAAAAAAACTGCGTAATTGAAGACGCGAACCCGCGATCTTCATTAACAGAAACAGTGACCGCGTGCTTTACCGCTGAGCTATCGGGACACGTAGAAGAGTCTTCAGTTCATGCCATATAACACAGTAGCTCAGGGACTGCACAATTATGAAGTTTCCTAGTTTGAACCCCGCGCTGTGCCGAGTATGACTTAGAAGAAATGTGCGTTCAAGAGATGACTCATTTTTTTGTCGAAGGGTGTACCACTAGAGTCACCCCTCTACCAACTGAGCTCTTACAACGATTGACTAAAAAGCCGACAAGTACGCAACCTATTATGCCAGTTTTCATATTTTTGATTTTCTGATGATTCTGGCCAGGATTTTAGAAACAAAATATGAAATTATTGTATTGTCACGGGTCCTTTACAAGTATATAAAATTTCAAGTCGATCCAATGTTTCTACGTGGGTGAAAATCGTGTTCAAAGATTCCGTTACATAGATACAAAGACACTTTTTTTGATTATCTGACGATTCTGGCCAGGATTTTAGAAACAAATATGAAAATATTGTATTGTCACGGGTCCTTTACAAGTATACAAGGTTTCAAGTCGATCCGATATTTCTAAGTGGGCGAAAATCGTGTTAAAAAAATTCCGTTACATAGATACAAATACACTTTTTATGAATTTCTGACGATTCTGGTCATGATTTTAGAAACAAAATATGAAATTATTGTATTGTCACGGGTCTTTTACAAGTATACAAAGTTTCAAGTCGATCCAATGATTTTAAGTGGGTGAAAATCGCGTTGAAAGATTTCGTTACATAGATAGATAGATAGATAGATAGATAGATAGATAGATAGATAGATAGATAGATAGATAGATAGATAGATAGATAGATAGATAGATAGATAGATAGATAGATAGATAGATAGATAGATAGATAGATAGATAGATAGATAGATAGATAGATAGATAGATAGATATATAGACAGGCATATAGATAGACAGATAGATATATAGATAGATAGATAGACAGACATATAGATAGACAGATAGATACAGCTAATATAAAGCGTGTAAAAACGAGAAAAAACGATTACTACGTAATATAATTTAAATAAATAGAGAAAAATTAAATATTAGACAACAAGTAACTGTATAAGCGTAACTTAGAAGTGCAAAGTGTGCCGCAACCCCTGATATAGATAGCGATGAGAGATAAAAATCCAAGATAAAAGTGAATGTGCTTCAATTGTGTTACTCACTGGCACACCCTAATCCAATATATTAGATGTATTTGCTTTAATAACATAATCCTAGATTAACGTTACAAAACATCTGCCAGAGTATAGCTTGGGAGTTCTGTTAAGAAAATTACATTCTCTGTACTGAAATTATGTCCACCGATGTGATCTCGAGGTAGCGTGCTGCCTTGTCACGCAGCGGGCCCGGGTTCGATTCCAGGTCGGGACAGGCTCCTGGGTGAGGTTTTTTCGGGGTTTTTCCTCACCTGCAAGACAAATTTCAGGAAGCTTAGGGCCCAACGGTCCCCGAAAATCATCCGGCCATCATCATCATCCTTATCACTATCATCATCATCCTTCATCGTGTGGAAAGCAACGGGAAGCTACCACACCTATAATTTCCTGGTAAAGCTACAAAGCATAGCATGACACTATTAGGCTAGAGAGTCTTTCCTTTCTTCCATTTCTTCCTTCTTCTTTCCTTTATTTTCTTTTCTTCTCCAAAAAAGCCTGGCCAGAGGCTATAAGATGCCAGCCCCATCACTGGTCTTTGCCTTCCTTTGGCCAGCAACCAATCGAAGGGACTATTATTATGCTTTCAAGTCTTATACGAGAATTTCCCAGATGCTGGAGGGAACATTTTCTATAGGATCGTAACAGGCCTTGGCCTAATACTTGGAAGGAGGAAGAACTACGTTCTCTAACAACTGAAATCAAAAACGTCGCACTTCAAATCTAGGAGTGAAATAGCCAATAAATTATGCTCAAAGCTTCTTTTTCAGGGTTGAGTAAATGTTTACTACCTATATAAGACTCGCAGGTTTACTTCTGTTTTGAAGGAATCCATACTCAGATGTTTTACGCCCTTAAAAAAATATCGATCCTGGCCGTGATTGAACCCAAGAACATTAAAACAGAGGTGAACATGCTAATCACGATTCCTTAAAATAAATATTACTTTTCCTAAATAAATATATTGTAATTAACCTCCTCTACTATTAAATTCTGAATTAGAGCATATAATATAGGCCTACACCGTGTTCCAAAATGATGGACGGGGTTTTAAGCAGTTGGTATAGATTTACAAACGAAATTGGATGCGTGATTATTTGCTATAACGAAATAAAAACTGTGAAAGTTTCATATCCTGTCTGCAGTAATTTGTTTGTTGTTATTATTACGTCGTCAGCGTTAAATTTGTGAAAATGGCGACTCCTGCACAGAAGCCATTCTGCCATCTGGTAGCTAGCTACTATAATAAGTAAGCAAATTAAAGAGAATATTTGGGCTGTGATGTTGGCTACAATGTGGAAAGAGATATTGACTCCAAAATAAATAAATTTCAGACGGTGTGTGGAACAATACAGATAACATTCAAAAATAAAATTAGAAAAGAAACCAAGATAAAAATGTATAATGTTATGGCGGTTCCCACAATATTGCATGGATGTGAAACTTGGGCTCCAATGAAAAAACAGAAGGATAGAATACAGACGGCGGAGATGAGGTTCCTAAGACAAGTAAAAGGATGTACAAGACTTGATAGAATAATAAATGAGGATATAAGAGAAGAATTGAAAGTACAGCCTTTATTGGATAAGGTCACGAATTACAGACAGAAATGGATTGATCATATGGATGGAATGAGTAAGGAGAGATATCCATTGTTAGCAAGAAATTATCAAGCAAGAGGAAGACGTTGGGCTGATGCATTATGAAGTCGGAACGGGCAATTGCCTAATCCCTGGAGTGATGATGATGATGAAATTAAAGAGAATATTTTTACTTTATAGCAGTGACGCTTTATCGATGTTATAATTAAATTATTGACTTTGGGCAATGCAAGCTTAAATGACATAAGAAAAATAAATGACTGGACGGGATTTGAGTCCGGAACTCTGAATTGGTACTTCAGCGTGTATATTTATTTATGTCCACCGCTGTGGTCTCAAGTAGCGTGCTGCCTTGTCACGCAGCGGGCCCGGGGCAGTTTTTCTGGGTGAGGTTTTTATCGAGGTTTTTCCTCACCTGTAAGACAAATGACAGGAAAAACTTTAAGGCCCAAACGGTCCTCGAAATCATATGGCCATCATCCTTATTATCATCATCATCCTTCACCGGTGTGGAAAGCAACGGGAAGCTATCACACCTACAATTCCCTAGTAAAGCTGTAAGCATAGCATGAAAATGCTATGATTGCAGTGACGGACCTGCCTTCGGGCAGAATTACTATGGATATATATATATATATATATATATATATATATTTCGTGTCACGTTGTTTGTCCGCGATGGAATCCTAAACTACTGAACCGATTTTAATAAAATTTTGCACACTGTGTGCAGTTTGATCCAACTTGAGACTTAGGGTAGTTTATAACTAAATTTATAGTCGCATTATTTTTATTGCAAATTATTTGTTTATTATTTAACAAAGAGTTATAATTATCTGTGAGTTCCATACGATTCTAACAGATGGCGGTGTAAGGTAATTTGGTGAGAGATCCAGATGGCTGTGCTTTTTGTTGCAACAGCGAATTTCAATTGAATTACAAATACTGATTATTTCATAATTTAAGTGTGTTCAGTGTTTATTTTATTTTCAATATTATTAATTTCGTGTGTAAGTATTAGTTTTAAGTAATCTGGCTGAAAGACAGCAACTTAATTAAAACATTTTAACGTGTACCTTAGCCACAGCAACGCGTGGCCGGGACTTCTAGTATGTATGTATGTATATATATATATATATATATATATATATATATATATATATATATATATATATATATGTCCACCGCTGTGGTCTCGAGTTAGCGTACTGCCTTGTCACGCAGCGGGCCCTGGTTCGATCCCCGGTCGGGGCAGTTTTTCTGGGTGAGGTTTTTATCGGTGTTTTTCCTCACCTGTAAGACAAATGTCAGGAAAACTTTAAGGCCCAAACGGTCCCCGAAATCATATGACCATCATCATCCTTATGATTATCATCATCATCACCACCATCATCCTTCACCGGTGTGGAAAGCAACGAGAAGCTACCACGCCTACACAATTCCCTAGTAAAGCTGCAAGCATAGCATGAAAATGCTATAATTGCAGTGAAAGACCTGCCTTTGGGCAGAATTACTATGGATGGAGATATATATATATATATATATCCTATATATATATATATATATATATATATATATATATATATACTATAATTGCATTTTTTAGATTGAGCAATGCAAGCTTAATATGACATAAGAAAAATAAATCCCTGGGCGGGATTTGAACCCGGAACTCGTAATTGGTACTTCAAGCGTGTTATCTATATATATATATATATATATACACACACACACCGTGTCCACAAATATAGTATCACACTTTAAACTACTACTACGTCGCTTTGGATAATCGTATCTAAATTAAATTGGTGACAGTCAAAAGAGAAACTCAAAAAGTGTTTGCAATACCTCATAGACATTGAATGTGGCCCCCACGAGTGACGCTGCAGACATCTAAATATCCAACAATGAACCCATATCGACCACAAAAAACATGACTAAATTTAGTTTAGTTCCTGTATTGTTGTCCATTATTCTCCATTGTTGACATGCACATGTATATTTATACTATATGCTACATTATAATAAACAATAGTTTTAAAAAACTAAAAGAACACGCTTTATTAGAAAACTAAAAAATGAAAAATAATTTTAATTTCCAATACGCTTGGGATAAAATAAAGTGCTCAACAAAAAAATCATCTCCAACACATATAGAATAAAATTAGAGTTATCAACAAAAACAAAATAATTTTACCATCAAAAGCATGGGGTGCTCTATATCAATTAATATATTTGATAATAAACAGATATTGGTAAAAGTAAGCTCTCTAAGAAGAAATGTAAAAATCATAAAAAGCACCCCACGCTTTTGATGGTAAAATTATTTTCTTTTTGTCGATAACTCTAATTTTATTCTATATGTGTTGGAGATGATTTTTTTGTTGACCACTTTATTTTATCCCAAGCGTATTGGAAATTAAAATTATTTTTCATTTTTTAGTTTTCTAATAAAGCGTGTTCTTTTAGTTAAAACTATTATTTATTTTTTATTTTTTAGTTTTAATATTTTACAGAATAAGATAAAAATGTAAATATCTTTAAATTCGATACTATTATAGTATGAGCTAAAAGTAATACTCTTCTATAAAAAAACCTCCCAGCCGGAGTTGAACCAGCGACGGATGGATTACTGAAATTATATAACATTAAGAGTTCACTGCTCTACCAACTGAGCTCTTACAACGATTGACTAAAAAGTCGACAAGTCCGCAACCTATTATACCAGTTTTCAGTTTTTTGATTTTTGGATATTCTGGCCAGGATTTTAGAAACAAAATATGAAATTATTATATTGTCCGGGTCCTCTACAAGTATACAAAGTTTCAAGTCGATCCAATTATTTTAAGTGGGTGAAAATCGCGTTGAAATATTCCGCTACATAGATAGATAGATAGATAGATACAGGTCAAGCTAATATAAAGCGTGTAAAAATACTGGCCCTAACCGTAACTATTAATGCGCACTTGATGTATTTTTGAATAATTAACATAATTTATTAATTTATAATATTTCTTTACCACGAGCAACCACTGCACTGCAAGGTCGTATCCGCGGAATTCACGTCAAGGTTATATGGTGTGATACAGCCTAATGACAGTGAAGGTTTAAAAGCTTATCTTTAATTTGCTTGCGTACAAGCAAAGCAACCCTGACGTCTACTTTATTTGGCTACCGCTGTGGTCTCGAGGTAGCGTGCTGCCTTGTCACGCAGCGGGCCCGGGTTCGATCCCGTTCGGAGCAGTTTTTCTGGGTGAGGTTTTTATCGGGGGTTTTCCTCACCTGTAAGACAAATGTCGGGGCACGTAGCGTAGTGGTTAAGGCACTGAGCTACAAGCCGGAGGGTCGAGGGTTCAAGTCCCGTTGGGGTCAGGATTTTTAAACTGACCCAAACCCTCTGGTGGCACCATGGCCCTGGGGTCGACTCAGCCTCTAACGGAAATAAGTACCAGACGCTTGTTGTGGGGTAAAGGCGGCCGTCACGCAGGGCTGACAACCCGGCCGATTGTCTAGAAAAAGTGGGAGCCTTAACCTCCTACTACCCCAAGGGCCTCCGGGCCTGTTGTGGGATCAATTTACTTTACTTTTGTAAGACAAATGTCAGGAAAACTTTAAGGCTCAAACGGTCCCCGAAATCATATGGCCATCATCATCATCATCATCCTTCACCGGTGTGGAAAGCAACGGGAAGCTACCACACCTACAATTCTCTAGCAAACCTGCAAAGCATATCATGAAAATGCTATGATTGCAGTGAAGGACCTGGCTTCGGACAGAATTACTATGGATGGAACAGGCTATATCTCCCGCGCCGTAGCCGAGTGGTTAAGGCAGGAAGTCTTGACGCAGAGCTACGGGACTTGCGCTGGTTCGATTCTCCATGGGGGAAGAAATTTTCTCATGAAATTTCGGTCAGTATGGGACCGGTGCCCACCCAGCATCGTGGAGGCATTTGGGTAGCTACGATAAGTAGCGGCTCCAGGTTGAGAAGACCAGCTATAACAGCTGGGGGACTCGTCATGCTGACCACATTCCACCCCTACACTGGATTGATGATCATCTACCTCTGATTGACACGCGTGGATGTGAGGCAGCAGCCGGCTGGTAGGCTAAGGGCCTTGTAGACCTGTCGCGCCTTGTAATTTATTTATTTAATATGTCGCACGAATGGGAAATGAAAGACGGACATGAAAACCAAAGGCAAAGCGCCCATTAGGTAGGCCAAGAATGCGGTGGAAGAATAACGTTAAACATTATTTGAGGGAAGTAGATTATGCAGCCATGAGGTCTACTTTGTTACGTCGCACGAATGGGGAATGAAAGAGGGGAATGGAAACTCCTTGTAGGAAAATCAGAGACAAAACGCTAGTAAGTAGATCAAAAATGATGTGGGAGAATAACATTAAACATGATTTGAGGGAAGTAGATTATACAGGGGATGATTGGAGAACAGCTCGCGATAGGGATGTATGGAGAGCTTATATCCGAGCGTAAAGGAACATGCGGATTTGATGTATTTTGCTAACTTTATGCCACGACACTATCTATATAAATTCAAATACAAAGCGGAAAACGATTTATCGTTGCAAAGACAAATATTTATGTTAACTTTTTCCCAAAACAAACGTGAAAAATGCCTCAAGTTAAATGCCACGTTGAGCTAAAACTAACCTAAAATCACCATCTTTATAACTAACTCACTGGCACTATCGAACCCGCAGGTTCATGGCAGCGCGGACATAAGCTCTCCATACATCCCTATCCTGAGCCAATGTTTTTCAATCATCCCCTGTATAATCGACCTCCCTCAAATCATAGTTAATGTTATTCTCCCACCTCATGCTTGGTCTACCTACTGGGCGTTTTCCTACAATAAGCTTCCATGCACGTCTTTCATTCCCCATTCGTGCATATCGGATAGCGGATAGGATCCTCCTTCGGACTAAAAAACCCGTTCCGAATTCAGGTATTTTTGCACCTCCTTAGTATAATGCAAAGCTTCCTGATTCCTGACGACCTTCTTCTGGCCATCTAACTTCATGTAAAACGACTAGGCCTATATCTAAGGGTGATTTATCTAATTCACGGGTTAATACCTCTAGCGCCCCGCTATTGTATAAAGTCCTAACATTTCATATTCCTAGGAACATGTCCCTATGTTTGAGCCTTTGGCATGGGTTCCCTGAAGTAGACCGGGCAGGGACAACCGAATGGGGGACTATTTGACTTCCGGAAAATTTTACCCCAGTTCAACCCATGTCCGCATTTCTTTTCGGTTGTATTTTTACGGTGAAAGATCGTCACTCTTTCGCCCAAGGTACTTTTTTCGTCTGGCTTATCACCTTCGACCAGTCCGGCATGGGTAACCCTATCGGCAGCAATGCTACCGCCGGCATAGCTCTCGGGATCATTTAAGCACGCAAGCCACTCCATCTCGACAAGGTAAATATACCATCTTTATTTTATTTATATACAGAATTTTAATGTTTACACATCTTTCGGTGCCTAAATGGTTTATTTCCGTCCGGCTTTAAATCTTTAGCCTTTTTAGCATTGTCATGTTTTTCTGTGACGAACAGGGAGCTGGCCTGATGCATCAACCCCCAACCTGAAGGATCAGATAATTTTTTGTCAAGGTTTTCTTCCTCTAGCCTTTGTCAAACCAATGATGAACTGCAAGGCAGCAGTATCTGTACCCTAGATAAGGGGCCCTCACAGGGCACTATCAGCCGGGCGTACTGAACCCTGGTTTTTTAACGAGGTTGTTACTCCTCCCCCTCGCCCTTTTCTAACCTGGCTTGGGACAAGCTTTGGCGGGTTTTACCATCTTTATAATTATTTTAATTATACAACTTTTTTATGCCTTTTTTTTACACTGTCATCCTCATCTACAATAATTCATGTCACAATCTTCGTTATGCCATTACATTTCTAAGCTTATCGAAGTATTGGCTTCATCATCAGGAATAAATTCAATATCAAGAAGATTCCTGAAGATCAAGCCAAGACTTCGAAAAGCTTAGAAATGTAACGACTAGAGTCCGGATGTTAGGCACTTAAAAAATTCGAAATAGGCAGGCAAAAAGGCACTAAAAATCATTAATATAGGCACTAAACATTTTAAATAGGCTCTTACAAAAATGGAATACAACATAAATTTTTACAGCCTTACGTAAAGAATATAAACATATGCTATCAATAGCATACGAAGATGTCAGACATGATTCAGGAACTTGTTTTGCCTTTTTACAAAGAGCATATGTATGTTTTGCAGTGTGTACGTGCTGCGAAACATGACACTTTTTCGCGCGATTCGCTGAAATTTTACAAACTTTGCAAAACAATATTGAACCGTCACTTGAGAATATTTTCGCACCAAATTATTTCACGAAATTGGTCAGTTTGTCTTACTGTTGTCCATTATTCTTTAGGCATCGTAAAACAACTGTTCTAAAGGTAAAAAAAAAAAAAAAAAACATACACTTGTCGCACCACTTTGTCTTTGAAGCATCTGTCTGTGAACGAGGATTACCGACTGAATTCAGTGTTACCAACATCAAAAAATAACATTGCCAGTCACTTAAAGGTTACTATGCAATGATGTGTGTCATGAAATTTGTCCATTTCATTTAAATGCTAAGTTAATTTCGAGAAAAAAATGGCAAATAGGGATTTATAGGCATTGTAAGCTGAAATAGGCATTTATAGGCAAAATTAACTTAATGGAAAACAACTCTAGGATCGTCGGTATGAACTTATATGAAGTCACTTTTACAATATCTATCATAAATAACTATAGGCATTTTCCCTAACATCCGGTCTCTAGTCATGACATAATGAAAATTGTGACATAAATTATTATTGTAGCTGAGGATGACGGTGTAAATAAAGAGTATAAAAAAATGTATAATTAAAATAATTGTAACCTCAACGGTGTGAACATAAAAAAAATTAATATTAAATGTATACATCTTTATAATGTAAAACGTGAGTTAGTCATTACTCAAACAGTGTAGCCAACTTATCACAAAAACACGCTAATAAACAATTGAACGATAAACTAATATGGTGTAGGCCTACACTAATAAAATTCATTGTTAAAACCGTTGAGGTGGAGAATCATAAAATAAAATAAGTTAAAATATACCTTCTTAGGTAAGATCCGTCGTCCTCAACTTATAAAATATGTATTCTTTATGCCTGTAGGCCTTTCAGAACATCCGTTCCATCTTCAGCAGATTCTTCTTCGTTACAATATCTAATTAGGACCAGCAGCATCAACCATCATACTAGATGTTAATAACACTGTACAGACTACAAATAAAATATTTGGCTCAACTGCACTTCTACTGGCGCTTGATTTTTCAGTTATATTGTCGTAAACTATAGCCCTTCTTCTGTATTTACTAACTTTTTTTTATATTTTAAACTTTTTCAAACAATTTTTATAACATTATTAGACAATTTTGAAGTATTTATTTAAATATGTAAATCACAATATTATGACACTGTTAGACAATATTGTGATGCTAACTCCACAGAGTATATTACTTAGTCTATGATTTTTCTATCGGAGTTTTGGGTTATCGCTGGTTGGATCATTGTTAGGGAGCGATAAGTAAGTGTATACCCATTTTAATAAACGTTTAGTAATTGTAATATTATTAATAAATTAATAATAGATTTGGGGATTTAATGCAAATATTGGCCATTTAAATTTCATAGCGACGGATAGTAATCGAGGATGATAATCGATGTGGTTCGATTGTGGGTTATCGCTGGCTCTATAAACTATGGCGCATACGCACTGTTATTCTACAGGACTTTGAAAATATTTCACGCTAGTTTAAGTGCAGTTTTTCCAAAAGGCATCTTTTCCACACGGCTTTTGCACATCAAAAATATTCTCTGGATGAAATTTCAAGGTAGATTTCGGCATGCAATGGTTGACAGTTCCCTTGTCGGTGGTAACGTGGGCCTACGTCACACTTATGCGCCATAAATCTACGACGCGAGGTCCAGGCTTTATTTGCGTTCCGAGGTACACAATACCCTGCAAAATCACTCGATCTTGGCCGAGTTTGAACCAGTGATTTTCAATTCTAGGGCGAGCGTGATAAATTAACAATTGTATCGTCAATAGCAACGTATTATATATATAGTCCACCGCTGTGGTATCGAGGTTGCGTGCTGCCTTGTCACGCAGCGGGCCCGGGTTCGATCCCCGGTCGGGACAGTTTTTCTGGCTGAGGTATTTATCGGGGTTTTTCCTCACCTGTAAGACAAATGTCAGGAAAACTTTAAGGTCCAAACGGTCCCCGAAATCATATGGACATCATCATCCTTATCATTATAATCATCCTTCGTCCTTCAGCGGTGTGGAAAGCAACGGGAAGCTACCACACCTACAATTCCCTAGTAAAGCTCCAAAGCACAGTTTGAAAATGCTATGATTGCAGTGAAAGACCTGCTCTCGAGCTGAATTACTATTGATATATATATATATATTTATTTACAGTGTTCTGTCCTAGGGCAGGTCTTTCACTGCAATCATAGCATTTTCATGCTAAGCTTTGCAGGTTTACTAGGGAATTATAGGTGTGGTAGCTTCCCGTTGCTTTCCACACCGGCGAAGGATGATAATGATGATGGTCGGGAAATGTTTGGGCCTCAATTCTTCCTGAAATTTGCCTTAACAGATGAGGAAAAAACCCGAAAAATCTCACCCATGAAGCTTGTCCCGACCGGGAATCGAATCCGGGTCCATCGCGTGACAAGGCAGCACGCTACGTCGAGACCACAGTCTATATATTTTATTCAATATCACAATTTTCGAAATTTCTGGTATTCTCTCCTGGCATTGGCACTTCTGAGGTTGGGGCGTCTGGAAGGCGGGGTTACGCTGCCCCAATGATATGATGGGTGATCATGATGGTAATGTTACACCAGGAGAAGTCTTAATCCAAAATTTTATCTAAGGCAAATATGAATGATCATCATATAAAGTTTCCTGACATTTGTCTTACAGGTGAGGAAAAAAACCGAATAAAACTCACCAAGGAAACTTGTCCTAACCGGAGATAAAACCCGGGCCCGTTGCGTGACAAGGCAGCATGCTAACTCAAGGCTACAGTGGTGAAGTGTGTAAGATACAATTTATAGGAGAAAGGATTAGATGAGGGATAATGATGACAGAGTGAGATTCAAATTGAAGGTCATTTAATGGCAATGTAGGGAAAGTAAGATGTTAATAACACTGTACAGACTACAAATAAAATATTTGGCTCAACTGCACTTCTACTGGCGCTTGATTTTTCAGTTATATTGTTGTAAACTATAGCTCTTCTTCTGTATTTACTAACATTATTTAATATTTTAAACTTTTTCAAACAATTTTTATAACATTGTTACACAATTTTGAAGTATTTATTTAAATATGCAAATCACAATATTATGACACAGTTAGACAATATTGTGATGCTAACTGCTATTTTCTCCACAGAGTATATTACTTAGTCTATGATTTTTCTATCGCTGTTTTGGGTTATCGTTGGTTGCATCAGCATTAGGGAGTGATAAGTAAGTGTACACCCATTTTTAATAAACGTTTGGTAATTTTAATATTATTAATATATTTTTCAACATAGATTTGGGGATTTATTGCAAATATTGGTCATTTAAATTTCATAGCGACGCGTAGTAATCGAGGATAATAATCGATATGTGGTTCGATTGTAGGTTATCGCTGGTTCTATAAACTCTGGCGCATGCGCACTGTTCTTCTATAGGACAGAATATTTCACGCTAGTTTAAGTGCAGTTTTTCCAAATATTTTACTTTTTTTTTTTTTGTATGTGTAATGATAATTTTCTTTTCACTACCTTATAACGAAAGAAAAATATTTTGGGCGCTAACAAAATTTTCAAGTACGGATATGTCTTATAAAAATAATATTTTGATATGTTCCTTCAGGTACTAGAATATCATTGAATTGTTGTTAATATCCTACGTGTATAAACTTAATAATGGAATCATCATAAATGATTGTATCATGTTATAAATTAGTAGACCACAGAAGAAACACATTAGAGAAGAATTAAATACAGAATCAATTTCATAAAGACTCTTGACGTCCCAACTCCTTTCAAAAAACTTCAAACTGAAAATATATAAAACTATAATTCTACCGTCCCGCGCCGTAGCCGAGTGGTTAAGGCAGGAAGCCTTGGCGCAGAGCCACGGAACTTGCGCTGGTTCGAATCTCCATGGGGAAGTACTTTTCTCATGGTATTTCGGCCAGTATGGGACCGGTGCATCGTGAGGTATTTCCATCCATCCATGGTAATTCTGCCCGAAGGCAGGTCTTTCACTACATTCATAGCGTTTTCATGCTACGCTTGCAGCTTTACTAGGGAATTATAGGTGTGGTAGCTTCCCGTTGCTTTCCACAGCGATGAAGGATGATGATGATGATAAGATGAATATGAATGATGATGATTGCGATGGCCATATGATTTCGGGGACCGTTTGGGCCTTAAAGTTTTCCTGACATTTGTCTTACAGGTGAGTAAAAACCTCACCCAGAAAAACTGTCCCGAGCGGGGATAGAACCCGGGCCCGTTGCGTGAGGTATTTGGGTAGCTATAATAAATAGCGACTCCAGGTTGAGAAAACCAGCTATAACGACTGGGGGACTCGACATGCTGACCACATGTCATCCCTACACTGGTTGATCATCATCTACCTCTGTGATTAACACATGTGGATATGAGGCCAGCAGCCGGGTGGTAGGCTAAATGCCTTCTAGGCCTGTCGCGTCAGGAGTATTATTCTACTAGTTATATTATATGGATGCGAAACATGGACTCTTACTTTAAGGGAGGAAAGAGATTACAAGTATTTGAGAATAAAGTACTTAGGAAAATTTTTGGACCAACGAGAGATGAACAGACAAGTGAATGGAGAAGACTAACTAACAATGAATTACATGGTCTTTATAGGAAGTCATGTATAATGAGAGCAGTTAAGTCTCGTGGACTGCGATGGGCGGGACATGTGGCACGAATGGGGAATGAAAGGCGTGCATGGAAGCTTCTTGTAGGAAAACCAGAGGGAAAACGCCCAGTTGGTAGACCAAGAATGAGGAGGGAGATTAACATTAACTATGATTTGAGGGAAGTAGATTATACAGGCGATGATTGGAAAACATTGGCTCAGGATAGGGATGTATGGAGAGCTTATGTCCGCGCGGCCATGAACCTACGGGTTCGATAGTGCCAGCGAGTGTTAGTTAAAGAAAAAATACATGAACTGGAGAGATAACAGTCAACGAAAGCTAGGCTCGAGGATATCAAAAGCTGTCCTATTATATAATTCAAAAGGAAAAAAAATAAATTTAGGCCGGCTATTAAAGAGATGGGATGAACTACTTTGAAACGAAACGGTCCAGAAGGCCTAGTCCTTGATGCCGATGTTAAACTTCCATCCATCCATATCAATTCTGTCAGAGGGCAGGTCTTTCACTGCAATCATAGTATTTTCATGCTATGCTTTGCAGCTTTACTATAGGTGTGGTAGCTTCCTGTTGCTTTCCACACCGGTGAAGGATGATGACAACGATAAGGATGATGATGGTCGGATCATTTTCGGAGACCGTTGGGACCTAAGCTTCTTGACATTTGTCTTACAGGTGAGGAAAAACTCCGAAAAAACCTCATCCAGGAGTCTGTCCCGACCGGGAATCGAACCCGAGCCCGCTGCGTGAAAAGGCAGTACGCTACCTCAAGACCACAGCGGTGGACATCCATCCATCCATCCATAATAATTCTGCCCGAAGGCAGGTCCTTCACTGCAATCATAGCACTTTCGTGCTATGCTTGCAGCTTTACTAGGGAATTGTAGGTGTGGTAGCTTCCCGTTGCTTTCCACACCGGTGAAGGATGATGATAATGATGATGATGGTCGGATGATTTTCGGAGACCGTTGGGACCTAAGCTTCCTGACATTTGTCTTACAGGTGAGGAAAAACCCCGAAAAAACCTCATCCAGGAGTCTGTCCCGACCGGGAATCGAACCCGGGCCCGCTGCGTGACAAGGCAGCACGCTACCTCGAGACCACAGCGGTGGACATAATAAACTTAATAATTACTCAATTTACAGTTCTCTAAAACTGTTATGCTAATCGATATATTGTTCTCGATATTTTTAATAGTGACAACGCCCTCTGTCAAGGAAGGAAATACTTTTTGTTCACCACTGCAAACATATTACATAACTGTATGCCGGTATATATAAAAACTATCTCAATATGTTACATTATTGTAGGGCATTGATTAGTTTCAGCATCATAGATTTAAAGCTTATAATCATGACTTGAAAAAATGTAGTCATTAGAATTGATAATCAGTAAAACATATTTACTTACTGTTTGTGCACGAGACTAACGAATAATGGTGCTAGCGACGCTGACAACCAAACACCAACTGCGTAACACCCCTATAGTTTGGTCCGAGCCTGGCTCAACCGTCTGCGACCTTGTAGGGCCATCAATGCTGCCATCTAATGAAACATGACATAGTAAATCAACATCACATGTTCGGCTTACTTATTAGCATTTTAATCAAATTGTATTTTCATTACATTGTCCAGAGTTCGAGTCACAGAATAAACAATGCACTATTATTAGTATGCTGCCAAAATTTACTCATTCCCTTGTTTTGTATCATTATCTTCTATCCACCTCCAACTCCATCTGAAAATTCGTTTTTTATCACATACCGATGCGGCAATATCAACAACTGACTATCAGTGGCGTGCGAACTGCCTGGGTGGAAAATAATACCACAAGTTCATAATTTTAAAGTGGAAAAGCTAGTTTTTTTATACGTAAATAAATAATAATAATAATAATAATAATAATAATGATAATAGTAATAATAATAATTGAATAATTACCGAATGAGTTGGCTCAAGCGGTAGTTTGAGACCCATCCATCCATAGTAATTCTGCCCGAAGGCAGGTCCTTCACTGCAATCATAGCACTTTCATGCTATGCTTGCAGCTTTACTAGGGAATTGTAGGTGTAGTAGCTTCCCGTTGCTTTCCACACCGGTGAAGGATGATGATGATGGCCATATGATTTCGGGGACCGTTTGAGCCTTAAAGTGTTCCTGACATTTGTCTTACAGGTGAGGAAAAACCCCGATAAAAACCTCACCCAGAAAAACTGCCCCAACCGGGGATCGAACCCGGGCCCGCTACGTGACAAGGCAGTACGCTACCTCGAGACCACAGCGGTGGACATATATATGACATGAAAAGAAAAATAAATGCCTAAGTCGGGATTTGAACCCGAGTTTCTAAATATGTACGTTTAGCGCTCTAATCATCTGATTTACTCAGGAATCTTAACAGAAACATTTATTTTTCATATACATACATATATATATATATATATATATATATATATATATATATATATATATCTTCTTCTTCTTCCTTCCAAGTATTAGGCCAAGGCCTGTTACGATCCTATAGAAAATTTTCCCTCCAGCGTTTCATAGGACGGCCCAGATATCTTCGTCCTCTTGGTATATAATTATAAACAGCTTTGGGGATCCGATTTAGTTGGTACTGTTTTAATATATTCCAAAATTGACGTAGTCTTCAATTCTTTTAAGATATCGGTGGTCCTTTTTTCCGATTCCATCTGGTGTAACCCGCTGTTCTATACATGAATCTCATTTCACAAGCCGTTATTCTGCTTTCATGTTGTCTTTTTAGTGTCCATGCTTCACTACCATAGGTCAACACTTGTCTAGCCAAAGTGTTATATAAACTAATCTGGTGTTTTTTTCTTGTTTTTTGTTTATACACGGGATGGTTTCATAACTTAATAATTCCCAAACTTTTATTATAACTAGTAATTTTTCAAGGATATCATTTCATCCCAGATAGAGAGATCATATCCAAGATATTTAAATTGATTAGATCTCTAAAATTTTATTCTGGAGACAGATTTTACTTTGTATGGGGTCCTTCCCATGAAATGCCATAATTTTTTGTTAACTGATATTTCCATATTAAATTTGGCAGCTATTTTTTGTAAATTATAAATTGATCGTTGCAAAACATTTTTGGAAAGTGCCAGAAGAGCTAAATCGTCTGCAAAAAGAGTAGCATCGAGTTTGAGATTCCTATTGATGGGTATATATCCCCGTTGTGTTTCCCTCCATTCGTTTATTATTCTATTCATATATTGTACTAGAAGTCCCGGCCACGCGTTGCTGTGGCTAAGGTATACGTTAAAAATTTTAAGTAAGTTGCTGTCTTTTAGCCAGATTACTTAAAACTAATACTTACACACGAAATTAATAATATTGAAAATAAAATAAACACTGAACACACTTAAATTATGAAATAATCAATATTTGTAATTCAATTGAAATCCACAGTTGCAACAAAAAGCACAGCCATCTGGATCTCTCTTCGTTAAATAATGAACTAATTACCTTACCAAATTATCTTACACCGCCATCTGTTAGAATCGTATGGAACTCACAGATAATTATAACTCTTTGTTAAATAATAAACAAATAATTTGCAATAAAAAATAATGCGACTATAAATTTAGTTATAAACTACCCTAAGTCTCAAGTTGGATCAAACTGCACACAGTGTGCAAAATTTTATTAAAATCGGTTCAGTAGTTTAGGATTCCATCGTGGACAAACAACGTGACACGAAATTTTTATATAGGCCTATTAAGATATATAGATTCTAAAAAGTCCTGTTTCAATTTAATGATAGATTACATAACTTGTTGAAGGGTCAAAAATTGAAAATAGATATATTACTGTAAGACATGGAACACAAACAATAAACACATGCAGAGAAGTTTTGTAGGTAATTATAAATTACTATTTATCTCGTGCCCTTTAAAGCTAAGATTTTCGTTTTACTTATTGATATTTTGAAATTATAATTCTGTATAATGTTATTTAATTGAAAGAGTGATTTCTGTAGACCATCTTCTGAGCTAGATATTAGAACTTGGTCGTGTGCAAAAAGTAAGGTGTCTAAGAGCTTATTTCTTATTTTGAAATGTGAGTCCAAATTTATCTGCCAATTATATATGATAATGACATATTATATATGATATTTTATATTATAATTTTATTATTAAGACCTCAATGTAGTTTTATCATGAATTTTATCAATGATCAACATCATCCGTCACGAATTAGACCTTTGTAGACTTGTTTTGGCCCCATCTAGCAGTCTTTTAAGGGGTCTTCCTGGTAGACGATTTCCTTTGGGTTTATATTGCACCATTTTTTTTTTTTTTGGAATTCTTGAATTATCCATTATTTTACATGGTCTATCCCAGAGCCGCCCAAACTTATTTTTATCGCGGGCAAATGGAAGAACCATGAAGGTCGTGCGGGCTGTAGGCCCTGTTATAGCTGTTATGGATTATTATTATTGTTGTTATTATTATTGTTATTATTATTATTATCACTTACTTACTCACGGGCACTATCGAATCCGTAGGTTCATGGTCGCGCGGACATAAGTTCTCCATGCATCCCTATCCTGAGCGAATGCTTTCCAATCATTCCCTGTATAATCTACTTCCCTCAAATCATAGTTAATGTTATTCTCCCACCTCATTCTTGGTCTACCAACTGGGCGTTTTCCCTCTGGCTTTCCTACAAGAAGCTTCCATGCAAGTCTTTAGTATAATGCAAAGGTTCCTGATTCCTGACTACCTTCTCCTGGCCACCTAACTTCCTGTAAAGCGACTATATCCAAGGGCGATTTATCTAATTCCCGCGTTAATATCTCTAGTGCCCCGCTATTGTATAAAGTCCTAACATTCCATGTTCCTAGGGACATGTCCCTGTGTTTGAGCCTTTGGCATGGGTTCCCCTGAAGTAGTCCCCGCCCGGAGAACCGAATGGGGGACTATTTGACCTCCGGAAAATTTGATCCCAGTTGAACCCATGTCCGCATTTCTTGACGGTTGTATTTTTACGGTGAAAGATCATCACTCTTTCGACCAAGGTACTTTTTTCGTCTGGCTTATCACCTTCGACCAGTCCGGCATGGGTAACGGAAAAAAGGAAGTTTGTCCTATAAAACGACCCTGGATTTTGGGAGCTTTTTTTATGGTTCAACTATCGTCTTATCTGCCGAGATATATGGTAATTATTTGGGAAAAATGTATTGCTTCATCTGCTGACCCAAATGGAATGAAATCATACCAGGTCATATGCATTAATACAAAGAACTATTTATACAATTTAATTAAATGTTATATTTCATACAATATAAAGTCCCAACATTCCATGTTCCTATGAACATGTCCCTGTGTTTGAGCCTCTGGCATGGGTTCCCTGAAGTAGTCCCCGCCTGGAGAACCGAATGGGGGACTATTTGACCTCCGGAAAATTTTACCCCAGTTGAACCCATATCCGCATTTCTTGACGGTTGTATTTTTACGGTGAAAGATTGTCACTCTTTCGCCCAAGGTACTTTTTTCGTTTGGCTTATCACGTTCGACAAGTCCGGCATGGGTAACCCTATCGGCAGCAATGCTACCGCCGGCATAGCTCTCAGGATCATTTAAGCATGCAAGCCACTCCATCACAATAAGGTAAAGATACCAGTTATATTATATGGGTGCGAAACATGGGCTCTTACTTTAAGGGAGGAAAGGAGATTACAAGTATTTGAGAATAAAGTACTTAGGAAAATTTTTGGACCAAAGAGAGATGAACAGACAGGTGAATGGAGAAGACTACATAACAATGAACTACATGGTCTTTATAGGAAGACAGATATAATAAGAACAGTTAAGTTTCGTAGACTGCGATGGGCAGGACATGTTGCACGTATGGGGAACGAAAGACTTGCATGGAAGCTTCTTGTAGGAAAGCCAGAGGGAAAACGCCCAGTTGGTAGACCAAGAATGAGGTGGGAGAATAACATTAACTATGATTTGAGGGAAATAGATTATACAGGGAATGATTGGAAAGCATTAACTCAGGATAGGGATGTAGGGAGAGCTTGTGTCCGCGCGGCCATGAACCTATGGGTTCGATAGTGCCAGTGAGTAAGTAAGTATTTCATACAATATAATGTGAGAAATGTTAAATTTATAACAAAATCATCAAAAGAAGTTCTACTGGCTTTATAAAGTAATGTTAAATTCCCATTAAAATCTTCTTAAATAACAAGCCATCATTCGTATGTGTCAAGAAACGGTTTATAACCTTCGGTACTTTTGAAAATTGAAATATATAAGAGAAAAATTTGAGTTTAGATTGGAAGCCTAGGATAAGTTATAGGGTAGAGCATTAGTGTATAAAGCTAATGGTTTTGGGTTCAAACCCCAGTCTTGGCATATATTTTCCTCTTCAAATACAATATAATATTCCAGCCTTGCTGCATCCCATAATATAATAGGATTTCCTATTTATTGACTATCTTCTCCTAGCGAGCAATCCAAGGGAGATTTATCTAACTTTCACAGGGAAAAAATCACTATGAGGTTTAATTTAAGAAATAAATTAATAATTTTAATACCTCATCTCATATCCTTTATTCCTCTAGACTGCAGTTTCACAGCTATATTTCCATCCTAGTAGCCTCTCATCGACCGGTGTTATGTCGTTTCTTGGTGGTTTTCTTCTTCCTTCTATTGGTGGACCAATGAACCTCTGGATCAAATCAAAATTTGCAGGAATTTCGAAATTCATGAGTTTTTTCTTTCTTGTTTTTTTTTGGATGTGAATTTTTCCCAAACCGTGAGTTCTTTCTGTTTATCTGTATGTTTGATTAGGCTGGCTTTTGTATCAATTAAATGTTTTTCAGATCAAGCATGGGTCGCAACTGCTGACTTGTCAACTTCACCATTTTTGACATTTCTAAGATGTTCTATCACCCTTGTTTTCAAATTTCTTTTTGTTTTTTCTATATAGATTGTCACAATCCTTGCATTTGATCTGATATATTCCTGCAAGGATTGTGACAAAATCTATATAGGAAAAACAAAAACAAATTTGAAAACAAGGATGAAAGAACATCTTAGAAATGTGAAAAATGGTAAAATGGACAAGTCAGCAGTAGCGGCCCATGCTTGGTCTGAAAAATATTTAATTCATACAAAATTTAGCCTAATCAAACATACAGATAACAGAAAGAACTCACGGTTTGGAAAAAAATCCACATCCAAAAAAAACCAGAAAGAAAAATTCATGAATTTCGAAATTCCTGCAAATTTTGGTTTGATCCAGAGGTCCATAGGCCCACCAATAGAAGGAAGAAGAAAACCGCCAAGAAACGACATAACACCGGTCGACGAGAGGCTACTGATGATGGAGATATAGCTCCAAAACTGCAGTCGAGAAGACTAAAGGATATGAGGTGAGGTATTAAAAATATTAATTTAATTCTGAGATTTATCTAATTCCTCTACTAATATTTCTAATGCTCCTCTACTATATAGTGTCCTAACATTCCATATTCCTAGGAACATGTCCCTATGTTTAATATAAGCCTTTCCCATGGAACTTCCAAACTAGTCTCTGCCCAGAAAATTGTATGGGGGAAATTTTACATAATCTTTGGAAAATTATACTCCAGTGGAACCCATGTCTGTATTTCCTGACAGTTTTATTTTTACAGTGAAAGTTAGTCACTCATTCAACAAAAGTATCTCTTTTACTCTGCCTTATTGCCTTCAACTGTCCGGTAGAATGTTGTTCTGGTAGCAATACTACCACCGGCATAGCTTGTGGGGTCATTTAAGCATGCAAATGCCTCTATCATGCAAAAGGTAAAGATACCATCTCTTCAAATTTAATTTATCTTTCATTGAGAAATGTTAAATTAATAATAAAAACATCATTAGAAGCCTTACTAGCTTTATAAAGTAGTGTTAAATTCCCAATAAATGTCTTCTTAACTAAGAAGCCGCCATTTGCAAAGATAGAAACAATGGTTTCAAAAGCATTTGGCGATAGGGAATTACAACGTATATAAGAGAAAAAAATTTGCGTCTAGATCGTAACTCGACTCGGTAGCTCAGTTGGTAGATCACTTGGCCCAGAAAGCCAAGGGTCCCGGGTTCGAGTCCCGGTCTAGGCGAAAATTTTTCTCTTCAAATTTAACCATCAGAGAAGTTTACATATAATTTGAAAAGAAAATTCCAACATTTAATTATTAATCAAATGACAAATATAATATGTATTAACCAAGGAAGTGACCTTTCACCTTTGTTACTAAATATTTGTATTGATAAGTATATAAAATAACTTACTAAAGAATTCAATTTTGAAAACAAAATATTGCTTCCCCCCAGGGATTCATACCTTAATGTCTACAGACCGGATGTTAGGGAAAAATGCCTATAGTTATTCATTATAGATATTGTAAAAGTAACTGCAAATAAGTTCATACTGATGACCCTAGAGTTGTTTTCCATTAAGTTCCATCCATAGTAATTCTGCCCGAGGGCAGGTCCTTCACTGCAATCATAGCATTTTCACTAGGAAATTGTAGGTGTGGTAGCTTCCCGTTGCTTTCCACATCCATTAAGTTAATTTTGCCTAAAATGCCTATTTCAGCTTGCAATGCCTATAAATGCCTATTTTCCATTTTTTCTCGAAATTAACTTAGTATTTCAATGAATGTTATAATTACTCTCAGTGAAAAATAATTTTTAAAAAAAGTATTTCAATGAAATCAATTGAAATGGACAAACTTCATGACACATATCATTGTATAAAAATGTTCAAGTGTTCTTTTTATAAATTCTCTCTTTGAATATTTTAGGGTAAGAGTGGCAATAAGGCAATAACCTAGCAGGTACATGATTTGCCCCTCAATACACTCCCATTAGGCAAAATAACAAATACGGGCTATTTTATTTTAATGCAATGCTGTAAAAATTTACGTTGTAGTCCATTTTTGTAAGAGCCTATTTTGAATTTTTAGTGCCTATATTAATGATTTTTAGTGCCTTTTTACCTGCTATTTTGAAATTTTTAAGTGCCTAACATCTGGACTCTATTAATGTCTTAATGATACAATTTGAAAAAATAAACATTTAAAAACAGAAACTAAGGCCAGAATCTATAAAAACGCAGTAAGAGGGACAAGATGAGATGAAGCCCTTTATATAGAAGTCTTTGAATAACTAGGGTGCCGGCCGACCACACCTGACACACCAACACGGGGGCAGATAAACAAAATGAAACAAAATGGATGAGATGAGTATGGAGAAATGAAATTGTGGCATGGGGAAATGGGAGAAACCCCAAGAAAAACCTGCCCAAGCTCCGTTTCGTCCACCACGAAACCCACATGGAATGACCAAGTCTCGATCTTGGGATCCCAGTGGTGAGAAACGAGCATCTAACCACTTGTGCCACGGAGCCGCATTAAACTAAATATAACATCAAAATATTAATCTTTACTGCTTAAAATTAATGTAAAAATTCTCATTAAAAATACTTGTGAGTCATTAGATGGCATTGTTGGTAGTGCTGTCTATTTGCCTTTGGACGTAAAGAATTGTATAAGAGGAAAGAAAATTTTACTGTTGTATTGGGTCTTGAATGGTGTAACAGATAGCATTATTACATGTAGGGTCGAATCTATGAACGCATTAGACCGTAAAAGGCGTTCTCTGCTGAGAAAGTTGTATCCTAATACGATTTTGCTTACTCAGAAATCTGTTCATGCGATAATAATTGTTGAAATTCGTAAGCTACCTGACGAGGTAACTTAAGAGAGAAACGAATCGTGAGAATCCCGAAGGGAACCGATGTAGTTTCAAAACAATGCTACTTTATCCAAGATGTCGGACCTTGAAGACTTCGATCATGTTTTCGGTATATGCGGAGAAGAGGAATTTGATAGAGTCTACCAAAGAATTCAACTGGAAGAACAGGAGAATCGGCGTAATATCGCACGACACAGACATCATCGTATACGGTATTATTTGTGGGACGCAAGCGTAAATGCATTCCTCTAGCAGACGAAAATAACGGAAGTGGTTTTATCGCTGAAAATTCTGGGTAATTTCTTGCCAATATTACAAAAATGACGACTTTCATGCATTACTAATTAGTGGGTCGCTAATTCGATGTTTGCACTTGCTCACAGAAAGTCAGCTCACCGGTGATTGGAAGTAATTTAAGTAGAGACTAATGTATTTGCATGCGGCCCGTAGAGTCAGAGTTCCAGGGTTTGACTCCCAGTTCAAGCAGTAATTTTTATTTTAACCTCAGGGGTCCTCATCTAGGGGATATGTGGATGGCGACCACAAGGTGCCCAAGCTGTGCAAAACATTTCTTCCACTTACTTGTGTTTTGCACTCTTTTAACTTTACTATCTAACCTCTCTTGGTTAACTCTTGTTTTTTCGACCCCGACACTATTAGGGCATCCGAGGGCTAGGGAGTCTTTCCTTTTTTTCCATTTCTTCTTTCCTTTATTTTCTTTTCTTCTCCAGAAAGCCTGACCAGAGGCTATAAGATGGCAGCCCCATCACTGGTCTTGCCTTCCTTTGGCCAGCAACCAATCGAAGGGACTATTATTATGCTTTCAAGTCTTATACGAGAATTTCCCATAAGGGAAAATTTTCTATAGGATCATAACAGGCCTCGGCCTAATACTTGGAAGGAAGAAGAAAAAAAAATACAATGTTGTACTCGTAATCTTCCTTAAATTAATTAAAAACCTGAAATTAAAGACAGAAAAACACATCACACATGGAAACATTCAGAAACAGAGGTTTTATTTAGGAAGACACGTCGGGAAATGACCTTAAGGAATATTAGGAAGCAAGTAGTAAGATATCAAATTAGTTCTGTGCAAGTGGATTAGGAATACTGATAGACATTGTTTAGGTATATATCAAAGACGGACTCATACAAAGATGGTAACATATCTCTGGATTTCTTAGAAATCAATTAAGGGGGGTGATGGGTGAAATTTTTATTTTCTACATTCTTTGAGCTAGAGACTTGAATTTTTGTACAAACATTCATAGCATGATACATAATGATGTGTTTAAGTTTCATTCTTGTGAGACATTTATTTTATGAGTTATTAAATATTAAATTTTTTTTAAATTGTATATATTATAATTAAATGGGTTCCACAATTTTTTAGTAAAATGTCTGATTTTTTTTCTACAAGACCCCTAAATTATTTAGAAAAACATGATGCATTAGAATTCTTATAATGTGAATATCCATCCATAGTAATTCTGCCCGAGGGCAGATACTTCACTGCTTTACTAGGGAATTGTAGGTGTGGTAGCTTCCCGTTGCTTTCCACACCAGTGAAGGATGATGGCCATATGATTGCGGGGACTGTTTGGGCCTTAAAGCTTTCCTGACATTTGTCTTACAGGTGAGGAAAAACCCCAATAAAAACCTCACCCAGAAAAACTGCCCCGACCGGGGATCGAACCCGGGCCTGCTGCATGACAAGGCAGCACGCTACCTCAAGACCACAGCGGTGGACAATGTGAATACAAAGGTAGAAAAAAAATAATGTTGTACCTCATGCATGGAATTACAAAAAAAAATTAATAATTGTATACATTTTATGTTTTATTTCTTAAAATACTACTTCAATCATGAAACCCATGCACTACTTTGTTACCCATTCTTTTTTGGGACATGCAGTAAAAATTTGAACCTTCTACGACAAAATTTCTGAATTCCATTCAATTTTGAATGTACAAAAATGCAGTGGAAATAAAAGTGTGGAAAAACAAGTTTAAAGGTTTGCATGCAGGTGGTATTTAACTGGCGCAGCCTTTTAACTCTGACGTAATTCAGGGCACTTCGAAGCACCATAGACCTCTGAAACTTTGCCAACATATACAATAGAGTATAGGCTACTTTTAGTACAAAAAACAAAAAATGCCAATTTTGATCTCAAATGGTCAATTTTTCACCCATCGCCCCTACTTAAATATAACTAAACAAGGAAAGAGGGGAAAGTAGTAATCAATGTACTGAATTCTAATCACTTTAATTCTTTAAAAAATATAAATTATCTACAGTTATATTTTTAAGGCAAATTATAAATACACGAAGCGAACATGTATATATTTATAGGCCAGTTAGATCAGAAAGACTTGAGACACAGAACACACATGTTTGAAAAAGAAAGATGCAATATCTAGCAATACAACAGTATACAGGATTCTTAATAAATGAGAATATATATACAGGTAATTAAAAAAATGAATGAGACAAAAAGAAATATTCCTGTAACTACTGTATTGAACTGATTTTAAAAATACAAATTTAGCATGAAAGATTAATTTTCCAAGTTTCCCATGGATATTCACAGATGTTTAATGTGGGCTCCATTTGTGACACAGTAGATGTCTATATGATATCCCATTTCTTTTATTTTAGTAGGAAAAATTACGTTCTAACTGGGAGTCGAATCTCAGATCTCTGACTCTGTATGTCAGTGTGATAACCGTTACATCATTCGAACTTCCAATAGAAATGTCAAATTCTGGTTCAAACGTAATTTTTCTTTCTAAAATTGAACTATATCCAATTCTGGAAGAAGTTCATTTAAAATCATCATCATCATCATCCATGCAAGTATTAGGCCATATGGCCTGTTACGGTCTCTAAGAGGAATTTTCCATCCAACACTTTTTTGGACGTCCCAGCGATCTTTTGCCTTGGGGCAGTAACAAAGTATGGCTTTTGGAATTCTATGAGACGGCATTCGTTGAAGATGGGCTTTCTAGTTGTTCTGGTAGTTTTGTATATGGTAAAGAATGGGTTCTACATCCAACTCTTCCATAATTTCCTCATTTCTTTTATGGTCCCACTTTGTGTAGCCTGCTGTACAGTGCATAAATCACATCTCATTTGCTGTTATTCAGCTTTCATCTCTTCTTCGCATTGTCCATGCTTCACTACCATATCTTAATACTGGTCTTGCGAGAATCTTATAAAGCCGTAATCTTGTGTTCTTCTGTACTAAAGATGGTTTCATTATACTGTTAATTATCCCCGTTGTTTTTATAAAATTTGTGATTTTCTTTGATATATCAGCTTCATCTTGAAATGTTAAATTATAACCCCAGTAATTAAATTTGTTTACTCGTTCTAAAATTTCTTCATCCAAAAGAATTTTGCTAGGTATAAGGTATTTCCCACAAAAGGCCATCATTTTAGTTTTCTTTGTATTGATTTCCATATTGAACCTTTTTGAAATTATATTAAAACTGTGTATAGAATACTGTAAATCATTTAAAATATAACATCAAAATAATAAGTTTCACCTCTTAAAAGTAATGTTTAAATTCTGAATATAAATACTTTGAATAGAAGTCGTCAGATGGCATTGTTGATAGCAATGGCTATTGGCCTTTGGATAAAAGGAGAGTTGTATAAGTGGAAAGAAATTTGACATTTCTATCGGAAGTTTGAATGGCGTAACAGTTATCACACTGATGTGCAGAATCAAAGATCCAGGGTTCCAACTCCTATTTTTCGAACAAAATTTTTCTTCCTACAATATAACTATATCTAATTCTTGAAAGTGTTAATTTAAGATATAACATCAAAATTCCATTTCTTGTTCCAAGATAGCCTGATCATAGACCTGTACTGTAAATTCTGTGAAACACCACGTTTCTCCACATAGACCCAAATAAAAAAATCTTATGTTGTAAGGTCAGGTGACCTGTTAAAATGTTCCCATAATATAGATGATAGGATTATAAAATTTATTAAAGCTCCAGTTGGTTTTATTATCCTTGTAAAGTTTTATTTTTAAGGGGGGTAGAATTTAAGTTGGAATATATCTAATTTGCAGTTGGGGGCCACAACATCAATACCACATCATTCAACCCAGCATGGCCAATCCAGCATTGTTGGTTGGTTGGTATCTAATGTCGAGCACTTGATAATGAAATCATTCGCTCTCTTGCACTCCAATATTTAGCAGAAAGGCTGGTCTCTTTCTACAAAAGCTGGACAATGGAGGAAATGGTTTCTTTCCATATCTTCATTTAAATTGCAAAAAGGGCATTTAGGTGAATCTGTTATGCCAATTCTGTGTAGGTGTTTATTCAAGCAGTCATGTCCCGTTAGCAGTCTGAATGTTGCTACTGCGGATTTTCTTTGTAATGTAGTAATGTCATAAGCTTGTAGATTTTCCCATTCCTTTCCAGATGTTTTGGTGGTGTATTCTTCTCTAAGTTTATTGATGTATTTATTTGAGATAATTCTTTTGATAGAGTGAAAGGAAACTGGAGCAGAAGTTGGGTTTGAAACAATTTTGCTACCCTTCTTGCCTAGAAAATCGGCTATTTCATTGCCTGTCACTCCACAATGGGCCGGAATCCATTGAAGTACAACTTTTTTTGTAGACGGGATAACTGTTTTATCATTTTGTGACATTCGATAATTTTGATGCTTTTGGGTGTTGTGTCTCGTGTTATAGCAAGAATGGCTGCTTGGAAGTCACATAGAATTTACAACTTTTGTAAATTTGTGGATTTTGTGATATAAAAGATTTTTGTAAGACTTAAGTAAATTGCTTAGAATTTCGCCATCAATCAGTTGTTTGGAACTTGATGTGGTTAATTTACGACATAAAAGGAAAAAAGTGGACATACTCGCACCAGCACCAGTGCCACCGTCATTTGGTAGGCTGGAGCCAGCTGTAAAAATAGTGGTATGCCATTTCAGAAGTCCGGGGAATCTATAGATTTATTATTTCCAGTGACAATTGACGTTTTACTAAAATATATGGAGGGGTTTACAGATTTCTCTGATGTCTTCTGTTAACATGAAGGTGATATCTCGATTTTCAAAAAATTCTTAGAGGGTTGTTTCCTCATCTGAATATTTTCTTTTGAATGTGGAAAACGTTGCAATTTCGGTTTGATTTTCTTGTACAATGCTTAAGGAAAGCATTGTGAAAGATGCTTCATTGCGATGACTACCAGTAGACGTCACCTTGTCAATGTGACAGAGCATTTTGCCCTCACTGAAAAATATCAAGCCACAATATGCCTTTTCTAGCCATTTTGATTAATAGCTCCTATAATGAGTATCAGCAAAATATGTTTCCATTGTTGCAAACAGAAACTTGGAGTTAACCTTTCATGCTATATTTGATTTTGTAAAACAAATTCAATAGAATTCAAAGAAATGTTTCCTTTTTTTTTTGTCTCATTCATTTTGAATTGTCCTGCATACGCATGCCTGTCATATGACAGCACGATGAGTGTCAGCCAGAATATAGAGAGCTACATTAATCACTCTAATGTGATTCAGCAGAAGATATACACCGTGTCCACAAATATAGTATCATACAAACTACTACCACATCGCTTTGGATAATCGTATCTAAATGAAATTGGTGACAATCAAAAGAGGAACACAAAAAGTTTTGTGCATGTTAACAATGGAGAATCCATCCATAGTAATTCTGCCCAAAGGCAGGTCCTTCACTGCAATCATAGCATTTTCATGCTATGCTTGCAGCTTTACTAGGGAATTGTGTAGGTGTGGTAGCTTCCCGTTGCTTTCCACACTGGTGAAGGGTGATGATGATAATGATAATGATAAGGATGATGGCCATATGATTTCGGGGACCGTTTGGGCCTTAAAGTTTTCCTGACATTTGTCTTACAGGTGAGGAAAAACCCCGATAAAAACCTCACCCAGAAAAACTGCCCCGACTGGGGATTGAACCCGGGCCCGCTGCATGACAAGGCAGCACGCTACCTCGAGACCACAGCGGTGGACCAATGGAGAATAATGGACAACAATACAGAAACTAAACTAAATTTAATCATGTATTTTGTGGTCAATTTGGGTTCATTGTTGGATATTTAGCAAACATTCACATTTAACCTATCTGCAACGTCACTCGTGGGGGCCACATTCAATGTCTATGAGGTATAGCAAACACTTTTTGAGTTTCTCTTTTGATTGTCACCAATTTCATTTAGATACGATTATCCAAAGCGACGTAGTAGTAGTTTAAAGTATGATACTATATTTGTGGACACGATGTACTTATTTGTTCCTAACACACACAATATCTGTGCTTAGATTAGTATGTAAATATGTTTGTTTTTCCATATGTTTACAAATTTTTTTTTAGAAAACATAAAGAAATATGTCGTAATGTCATACATAGGCCCACTTTCAAATAAAATATCTAAACACTTTAAAAAGTTGAACATTAATGTGGCTATTAAAACTAATAAAACTCTACAAAATATAATAAAAAACAATAAAACCAAAACAAAAATTTATCAGATGTATATAAATTGAAGTGTGGCACATGTGACAATGTCTATATAGGACAAACTGGTAGACCTTTTATCTCTCGGATAAAGGAACACATGAGAGCATATAACAGAAATTTAGAAAATTCAAAATATGCTAACCACCTATTCCAATTTAATCATTGTTTCGATCCAAATTTTGAAATTTTACATATTTGTGATAAGGGTAAGAAGTTAGATCTTTTGGAGGCTGTAGAAATTAATAAATTTAAAAGTAGTAAAAAACTGTTAAAATCTCAACTTGATTTGAATGAATCCCCTTTGTTAAATTAAAAAATTTAAATAAATATTGTTGCTTAGATCAGTTGGAACACAATTCATAATTTGTTAACATGTCTGAAGAAGGTACAGTGTACCGAAACAGCTGTCACTGAATTATATAATAAATATGAAAATCAAATAAAACTACGTTTTATTTTTATTTAATTAATAAACACAGATTTTCATCAAGTAAACACCAACTCAATTGATTAAAAAAAAATTACTTTTGTTGCTCAATGTTATACGCTCAGACTGGGGTTTGAGCCCAGGACCTAATATAAATGATTCATACTACTTAATATTTAAAGGAAGTGACACTATGAGGTTTATTTTAATTAATAGAGAGTTAGAATTTTGGACCAAAGAGAGATGAACAGTCAGGTGAATGGAGAAGACTACATAACAATGAACTACATGGTCTTTATAGGAAGCCAGATATAATAAGAACAGTTAAGTCTCGTAGACTGCGATGGGCAGGACATGTTGCGCGTATGGGGAATGAAAGACGTGCATGGAAGCTTCTTGTAGGAAAGCCAGAGGGAAAACGCCCAGTTGGTAGGCCAAGAATGAGGTGGGAGAACAACATTAACTATGATTTGAGGGAAGCAGATTATACAGGGAATGATTGGAAAGCATTGGCTCAGGATAGGGATGTATGGAGAGCTTATGTCTGTGCGGCCATGAACCTTCGGGTTCGATAGTGCCAGTGAGTAAGTAAGTAAGAGAGTTAGAATTTTCATGGCTCGCCTCATATTTCTAGATTTCTTCAAGACCGGTTTCAATATGTTACATATCATTATTAATTCTTTCTAACTGTTGAATCAGGTGTTGTTGAGTTTGTTTTGGTTACCTTCCATAGTAATTTTATTAAATAAGATCTGTATTTGTACTTTAAACATGACATTAAAATTTGGTAAGATATATGACATTCTTTGTATCATTTAACTTTCATAGGGAAAGAACACTATGAGGTTTAATTTAAGAATTAAATTAATGTTTTTATTACCTCATCTCATACCCTTTTTCTTCTAGACTGCAGTATCGGAGCTTATCTCCACCATCAGTAGCCTCTGATCGACCGGTGTTATGTCATTTTTTGGCGATTTTCTTCTTACAAACACACAGATAAACAAAAAGAACTCACAATCTGGGAAAAAATCCACATCCAAAAAAAAAAAAAGAAAGATAAACTCATGAATTTCAAAACTCCCGCAAATTTTGAACTGATCCAGAGGTTCATCGGTCCACCGATAGAAGAAAGAAGAAAACCGCCAAGAAACGACATAACACCAGTCGACCAGAGGCTACTGATGATGGAGATAAGCTCCAAAACTGCAGTCTAGAAAAAAAGGATATGAGGTGAGGTAATAAAAACATTAATTTAATTCTTTGTATCATTTATAGAAGATTTTTTATCTATAATTTAATCCATATTCTAACAAACATTATTCCATATTATATGTACATATTTACACACTTTCTATCACACAGAAATCTTAACTCTATTTATTATATTAATATCTGCACTCTATGCATTGAAACACTTTACAGCTTGCCAAAAAAAAATTAAAATTAAAATACATGATAGCAGGTTTTTGCTTCAAAGTAGTTACAGATGAATAGCCAAGATCCAGAGATCCTGGGTTCAAATACTGATTTAGGCAAACAATTTTCTCTTAAAATATTAATTTGTCCTATAATATAACTGACAAATTTAAATAAAAACATTGAAAATACGTGCTTTACTAGATTAAATAGTAATAAATACATTGAGTCATTGTTATCTTATCTCATATTAGTTCATTTTTTTTAGAACGTGTTTCAAAACATCTCTGTTTTATCATCAGCTTGTTCACACTGACGATTCTTATGTTGTCGGCTCCTACTTCCTCTTTTTGTGGTCAAAAAAACTTGCATATCAAATCTCTCTCCCCAGGAATTTCAAAATTCATGATTCTATCCTTGTTCTTCTGGATGTAGATCTTATCCCAAATGGTGAGTTCAGTTGTGTTTTGTGTTTTAATAATTTGGTGTTTGCATCGATTTTATGTCAATTTAACTATTATAAAGAGAAATTTAAACATTAGAACTAAGGAATGTGGCTCCGTGGCACAAGCAGTTAGATGCTCGCTTCTTACTGCTGGGGTCCCGAGATCGAGTCCCGGTCACTTCCAAGTGGCTTTCGTGATGGATAAAACAGAGTTTGGGCAGGTTCTTCTCGGTTTCTCCCATTTTCCCTTGCCACAAATTTCATTACACCATTCCATTTAATTTCATTTCATTCATCTGCCCCATGATGGTGCATCAGGAGTACCAATAGTTGTACTTAATGCAGTTTTTTTATTGTGTTTTCAAATATGTATTCGGAATTTCTCCATCACCCACAGTTTTTCTTTATTTCAATTTCAATTAATGGATTTAAATAATTATTTTTTAATAAACTTTTTTTGTCCATTTGTCCATTGTAAAATAAAACCAAATAAGCTAACTCAAGAGATTTCAGCTATGGAAAAGAGACATCAAGGCAAATGGTGGCCGATTATTGTTGGGCCATCAAGAGGCATACTCCACAGGCGAAATATAGCAGAAAATCGTTTTATCTTACTTTCTAGGTGAGTCCAAATGTCCGAATATTGTATAGTTACGAATGTAGAAAATATTAAAGTGTTTGAAATTATTAATTCCTGTCTCTCGGAAATCTTGTGTGGTGGAGAAAATGGCCATTACCCTTGTAGTTCACACACTTCTATAAATACAGGGCAACATCTCCTCTCATTCCTCGACCCGACCCTGACTTGAACACGAGTTGATTTTTTTTTTTAGAATTAAGGAACACATAAAAAATGTAAAAAAGGGGAAGTAGAAAATCTGCAGTAGCTGTTCACGTTTGGCCAGAAAAAACATAAAATCGATGTAAATAGCAAATTATTAAAACAGTTAGAAAACACAGATGAACTCGCCATTTGGGAGAAGATCTGCATCCAGAAGAACAAGGAGAGAATCATGAATTTTGAAATTTCTGGGGAGAGAGATTTGATATGCAAGTTCTTTGGACCACAAAAAGAGGGAGCAGAAGTTGATATCCAGGGTTGACAATGTAAGAATCGTCAGTCTGGACAAGCTGATGACAGAACACAGATGTTTTGTAACACGTCCTAAAGAAATCAACCAGTATGAAGTAAGATAACTTATTTATTAAGAAGAATCTCATAATGTTGCTTCCTATTGTAAATTCACAATTAAAAAAGTCATGTTAGAAGAATAAATAAAAATCAAGTTTTTTTGAGTCTGGAAACATCTTGTCTCACTTTAAAGTTGATTTGTTCTCGAGCATGCTTCGATATAATCTTCTATATCATCTTCAGCTTGCCCAGACTGATGAATTTTATGTTGTGAACCCTGAATGTCGATATCAGCTCCCTCTTCCAATTGGCCGTAGAACCTCCAAACAAGGTCACGTTCAGCAGGAATTTCGAAATTCATAACTCTTTTTTTTTTTTTAATACAATAGGAAGTAATATTAAGAGGTTTGTTTAATAATTAAAACATTTTGTCTGTTCATTCTTACCTCTTAGAGTTGTTTTTGTTGAACATATGTTTCAGAGCTTCTTAGCCCCATTGTCAGCGATTAGATTGTAATCACTGACGATGGGGCTAAGAAGCTCTGAAACATATGTTCGACAAAAACAACTCTAAGAGGTAAGAATGAACAGACAAAATGTTTTAATTATTCATAACTCTATTTTTGTTCTTCTGAATGTAAATTTTTTCCCAAATGGTGAGTTTGTTTGTATTTTCTGTTTTAATAATCTAGTGTTCGAATTTACATTGTGTTTTTCAGCCCATGAGCAACAACTGCAGATTTTTCTATTTCTCCATTTTTAATATTTCTTATATGTTCCTTGGTTCTAATTTTCAGGCTTCTGAAATATTAAAAATGGGGAAATAGAAAAATCTGCAGTTGCTGCTCATGTTTGGGCCGAAAAACACAACGTAAATTTGAACACTAAATTATTACAACAGTTAGAAAATACAAGAAAACCAAGAATGAGGTGGGAGAACAACATTAACTATGATTTGAGGGAAGTAGATTATACAGGGAATGATTGGAAAGCATTAGCTCGGGATAGGAATGTATGGAGAGCTTATGTCCGCGCGGCCATGAACCTACGGGTTCGATAGTGCCAGTGAGTAAGTAAGTAAGTAAGTAAGTTAGAAAATACAAAGGAACTCACCATTTGGGAAAAAATTTACATTCAGAAGAACAAAAATAGAGTTATGAATTTCGAAATACCTGCTGAACATGAGTTCTTCAGCCAGTCGGAAGAGGGAGATGATATCGAATCCAGGGTTCACAACATAAAACCCATCAGTCTAGGCAAGCTGAAGATGATATACAAGATTATATCGAAACATGTTCGAGAACAAATGAACATTAAATTGAGGTAAGATGTTTCCAGACTAAAAAAAACTTCCTAAAATAAACCAATAAATAAAAACACTGATAATTTAATAAATTTCATTTTATATCTGATACTCAAAATAAGTTTATATTTATGGTCTGTATTATCCTGCTCTAATGCTTTGCAGTTGTAAATAGGAGTGTTTTACACTGATATTTGTCCACATGGTATTAGCAGGTATATAAATTATCCTGTTTCAGCTGCATATACAGGAATATTAGAGTCCAGAGACTGAATTTAACCTTTGACTTATCTTCTATTAGAGAGACAATAACCTTTTTTTTTTCATGCGTTTCATCTGTATCAGTATCCATTTCAATGTACATTACACCAAGTTCATATTAACATTTAGATAATTTTTTGCCACAAACTAGAAAAAAGAAGCTAGTACTGTATTATAATACAATCAGCCTAGTGTGATCCATAAGAATAATGTCAAAAAATGTTCCACCATTAACTGATTTTACAATGATATTTAGTAATTTTCTGGCTGTTAAGTTGAACAACTGATGATATAAAATGTAATTATTCATTAATTAAATAAAAATAAAACGTAGTTTTATTTGATTTTCATATTTATTATATAATTCAATGACAGCTGTTTTGGTACACTGTACCTTCTTGAGACATGTTAACAAATTATGAATTGTGTTCCAACTGATCTAAGCAACAATACAACAATATTTATTTAATATTTAATTTTAGGAAGTTATATTTTGAGGTTATTTTAATTATATTATTTTTGGTCTGGACATCTTACCTCAATATTAATGTTGATTTGTTCTTGGACATGTTTCAAAACAATTCTCTGTTTTATCTTCAGCTTTCCCAGACTGGTTTTATTTATGTTGCATTATGTTGCACCACCTGGATGTCGATGTCAGCTCCATCCTGTGGTTGGCCAAAGAACCTCCAAACAAGGTCACCCTCCATCGGAATATCAAAATTCATAACTCTGTTTCTGTTCTTCTGAATATAAATTTTTTCCCAAATAGTCAGCTCGTTTGTATTTTCTAACTGTTTTAATAATTTAGTGTCTGAATTTATATTATGTTTTTCAGACCAAACATGAGCAGCAACTGCAGATTTTTCAATTTCTCCATTTTTAATATTTCTTATGTGTTCTTTGGTTCTAATTTTTAGGTTTCTTTTTGTTTTCCCTATATATATCTTTTCACAACCCATGCATTCAATTTGATATATTCCTGACTTTTTATTTTTATCAGTTTTTTCATTTTTGTTGGTTTTTATTAGTTTATTTAAACTGTAGTTATTTTTTGGTGCTAATTTAATATTAAACTTCTCAAATATATTTTGAAATTTATTATGTACCCAGGGGTGATATGTGAATTTCCTATATTTTTTCATAGGTGGTTCTTCTTTTTCAAGATTACTTCTGTTTATCATTTTTTGTTTTTTATACTTTTCTATCCTTTTATGTACCATTTTTTCATCAAACCCATTTTCTCTTGCTACTTTGATTATGTGTTTTTTCTCATGTTTGAAATCTTCTTCGTTTTAAGGGTAAGTTTACCAATCTATGAGTTAAACTATTAAATGCTGCTAATTTATGTCCAATTGGATTGAACCCTGTTGATTTTATAAAAATTTTCCGTATGAGTTTCTTTCCTATGAATCCTGAATTCAATTTTTCTTTTTTCTTCGTTTCTGACCAAAATAGAAGACAATAAACAAATACCTTTTTTGGATCTTAAATTGGTCAGAAACGAAGAAAAAAGAAAAATTGAATTCAGGATTCATAGGAAAGAAACTCATACGGAAAATTTTATAAAATCAACAGGGTTCAATCCAATTGGACATAAATTAGCAGCATTTAATAGTTTAACTCATAGATTGGTAAACTTACCCTTAAACGAAGAAGATTTCAAACATGAGAAAAAACACATAATCAAAGTAGCAAGAGAAAATGGGTTTGATGAAAAAATGGTACATAAAAGGATAGAAAAGTATAAAAAACAAAAAATGATAAACAGAAGTAATCTTGAAAAAGAAGAACCACCTATGAAAAAATATAGGAAATTCACATATCACCCCTGGGTACATAATAAATTTCAAAATATATTTGAGAAGTTTAATATTAAATTAGCACCAAAAAATAACTACAGTTTAAATAAACTAATAAAAACCAACAAAAATGAAAAAACTGATAAAAATAAAAAGTCAGGAATATATCAAATTGAATGCATGGGTTGTGAAAAGATATATATAGGGAAAACAAAAAGAAACCTAAAAATTAGAACCAAAGAACACATAAGAAATATTAAAAATGGAGAAATTGAAAAATCTGCAGTTGCTGCTCATGTTTGGTCTGAAAAACATAATATAAATTCAGACACTAAATTATTAAAACAGTTAGAAAATACAAACGAGCTGACTATTTGGGAAAAAATTTATATTCAGAAGAACAGAAACAGAGTTATGAATTTTGATATTCCGATGGAGGGTGACCTTGTTTGGAGGTTCTTTGGCCAACCACAGGATGGAGCTGACATCGACATCCAGGTGGTGCAACATAATGCAACATAAATAAAACCAGTCTGGGAAAGCTGAAGATAAAACAGAGAATTGTTTTGAAACATGTCCAAGAACAAATCAACATTAATATTGAGGTAAGATGTCCAGACCAAAAATAATATAATATTTATTTAATTTTTTTTAATTTAACAAAGGGGATTCATTCAAATCAAGTTGAGAATTTAACAGTTTTTGCTCTCATGAGAGCATATAACAGAAATTTAGAAAATTCAAAATATGCTAACCACCTATTCCAATTTAATCATTGTTTCGATCCAAATTTTCAAATTTTACATATTTGTGATAAGGGTAAGAAGTTAGATCTTTTGGACGCTGTAGAAATTAATAAATTTAAAAGTAGTAAAAAACTGTTAAATTCTCAACTTGATTTGAACGAATCCCCTTTGTTAAATTAAAAAATTTAAATAAATATTGTTGTATTGTTGCTTAGATCAGTTGGAACACAATTCATAATTTGTTAACATGTCTGAAGAAGGTACAGTGTACCGAAACAGCTGTCACTGAATTATATAATAAATATGAAAATCAAATAAAACTATGTTTTATTTTTATTTAATTAATAAATATGGATTTTCATCAAGTAAACACCAACTCAATTGATTATGTAATTATTCACATACATAAACTTGATTAAGTGGTAAATTACCATTATTAGTGTTAAACCAAATCATTTATATATTAAATTTAGGAATTTTTAACATTATGAGGTTTAATTCATAAGAATTAAATGAATCGTGATTTCTTCTTACCTCATACTTCTATGTTTTTTTTAAACACAGCTCTGCAGTATCAGCGACTATCGTCACCATCCTCAGCTGAGGATGGTGACGATGGTCGCTCATACTGCAGAGCTGTGTTTAAAAAAACATAGAAGTATGAGGTAAGAAGAAATCACGATTCATTTAATTCTTATAAAACCAAATCTTACTGATTTTTTTTGTTATAAAAACATTCTTTCTTTCTACACGTTTTTATTGCTGCATTTAATCACAAATATAGAGCAACATAATTGGATTTTGAACTATTACACAAATTATCTCATCCTCTTATCATGTCCTCCTTTTGGAAGATCAATTAAAATATGCCTCTAACCATCTCTATCTTCCCATGTTTTCCTTTTTTTTTAGCTTTTTTTTTGCCTCCCAAAGTCTGACCCCATGTCCACGTCGTAGGAGGTGATAAGCTCATTTCAGGTGTTGAACCTGCACATCGACCTGATCAGCTCGATATGCATCATCCTGACAAGACTAACTGAAACAAGTGAGCTATAGGGGCTCCAATGAAGCCATGTCAGGCCTAGCAAGTCAATAGTGGATGAAGAAGAAATGCTTTCAAAAAACAAATTATCACTATGAAATATAATTTTAAATAAATTCTATTTACCTCATCTCATATCCCTCTTCTAATTAGACCAGTTTCAAACAGGTGGTTTCGTTATCAGTAATTAAATTTTAGAACTGTATTTACCTGAATAACCTATACAGTTCTTTTTTCTGAAAATCCTTTAAAAAAATTAGGGTGTGGAACTTTTCTAAATAAATTATATTCAACCTGGGATACACGATGACTTCTTAGGGAGTACATAAAATTGTATATAAGCATACTCTTTTTTTTTAAAGAGAAAAATTATACGCTCAGACCGGGACTTCAACCCGGGACCCTTGGTTTTCTAGTCCAAGTGCTCTACCATTTGAGCTACCTGAGCAAGTACCGATCTAAACGCAAATCTTTCTCTATATACGTTGAAATTCCCGCCCCAAATGCTTTGAAGCCTTTGCTTCTATCTTTGCAAATGGCGGCTCCTATATTAAGAAGACATATTTGGGAATTATGCCAGTACTGGCATTGATAATGTAATGTATAATTCCCAAATATGTCTTCTTAATATAGCAGCCGCCATTTGCAAAGATAGAAGCAAAGGCTTCAAAGCATTTGGGGCGGGAATTTCAACGTATATAGAGAAAGATTTGCGTTTAGATCGGTACTTGCTCAGGTAGCTCAAATGGTAGAGCACTTGGACTAGAAAACCAAGGGTCCCGGGTTCAAGTCCCAGTCTGAGCGTATAATTTTTCTCTTTAAATATGATTTATCCATCATTGAGATGTATGAAATTAATAATAAAAATACTCTTTTTTGTGAAAGATCAGATATAATGAAACACATTTCAGTCAGTGACTAACCATAGTGCCATCTATTTCCAAAAATCCCTATCACTTATCATCTCTATCTACAATGAAATCTTATAGCTGTGCTCATTATGCTATTCATGCTCCTGCATTAAATTACAAATTATATTTGATCAGTAGTTGTATTTCAATAAAGCTACCATTGCTGTAGCACTCTTCCAAATTCTTCTAATCATTCAAAATTACATTAGTATTGTATTATTAAATTGAACTGCAATTTAAATATAGTGCACATTACAACCATTGATGAAGACAGTTAACCATATGATGAGTTAAGATTTTAATAATATCTTCTTTTATAGAAGTAGTTGATAACTAATATGCATTAGAAGATGTGCACACAAAATCTTAGCACAAAGATGACTACTTCAACATATCCTTCCTTTCTTGCAATCAGAGCCCAACCCTGTATCAAGAGAGCATTCCAAGTCAGACATCCATTCATGTGGAATAGTGCTGTTGACCTATAAGAGAGTTCAAGAAATTTGAAAACAAGAGTGAAAGAATATTGTAGAAATGTCAAAAATGGTGAAGTGGAAAAGTCAGCAGTAGCTGCTCATGCTAGGTCTGAAAAGCATCTAATTGAATCAAAAGCCAGTCTAATTAAACAAATAGAAAAACTAAAAGAACTCACAGTTTGGGAAAAATCCACATTAAAAAAAAAAAGAAACAAAGCTTATGAACTTTGAAATTACTGCAGATTCTGACTGGATCCTGAGGTTTATTGGTCCACCAACGGAGGGAAGAAGAAGTCATTCTTCTGATCGACATAACATCAGTCAATGAAAAGGTACTGTAGATGAAGCCGCCAAGGCTTTGAAACCGCGGTCTACTTAAAAGACTGGATATGAAGTGAGGTATGAAGCATTTTAATCTTAAATCAGGAACTTATCAGATCAAATGCAGGGATTTTGACAAAATTTATAAAAAAAAAAATTTTGAAAATAAAGGTGAAAGAACATCTTATAAATGTCAAAAATGGTGAAGTGGAAAAGTCAGCAGTAGCTGCTCATGCTAAGTCTGAAAAAGATGTAATTTGTAATTGATACAAAAGCTAGTTTATTAAACAAATAGAAAAACAAATAGAAAAACAAAAAGAACTCACGGTTTGGGAAAAAAATCTACATTCAAAAATACAAGAAAGAAAAACTTATGATTTGATTTGATCTGGAGGTTCATCAGTCCACCAACAGGGGATGAAGAAGCAGTTCTCTTGATCGAAATAGCATCAGTAGGCAAAAAATTACTGAAGATGAAGCTGCCTAAGCTTTGAAACCAGTAATTAGAAGACTGGATATGAGATGAGGTTAAACATTTTTAATTTAAATCTTAAGGTTTAATTAGCCAACTTTTCAATTGCACTTAGCCGGGAATTACAAACATTTATGTATAAAACCAAATTACGCAGAACCAAGTTACACATAAAGCAGATTCATCTGTATTCTGAATTTGGTACATCTAAGAATAGAATGGCTCTTTAATATGGTAAGAAGGGCATAATATGTTTTATATACAATTCCAATTCATCTATTTATTTAAAATTTTAAATAATTTGTATTAGTTAAAAGAGTTCCTTGTTATACAAATCTGTTAACAATGTTGAAATTACAAACTCTCCATAGCAATTTTCTGACCAAGTGGTACATTTTCCTACAAACACTCATAAATTTGGTCTTATTTTCATTACCGCCAATCTAAGTTTAGATTTTGTTTAGTTGTTTCTTGACTCACCTCATACTTCTTAACTCCCACGCAGACTCGAGTTTCTTCACTGCATTTGTGACATTCTCAATGCTGTATTACGTTCACAACTGATGTCCAACGGCCTCCTCTCTTGCAGACAGTCACAAATGCAGTGAAGAAACTTGAGTCTGCGTGGGAGTTAAGAAGTATGAGGTGAGTCACGAAACAACTAAACAAAACTAAAATAAACCTCATAGTGTTATTTCCTACCTACATAACTTACTAATTTTAGATGTTTGAGTTGTTAACACAAGCATTGTTTCAATAACGGGTATGGTATTCTTCTCACCGAGATCCCAAATCATCTGCATATGCAAGAATCTGGCTGAATTTATTAAATAATGTACCTTCCATTTGAATCCCTGATTTTCTTATAGCTATCATTTAAAGAGTTGCCAATGGCATTATTAAACCAATTTATTGGGATACTGATATGAGAGAACTAACAGAGGAACAAATCTTCTATGATGAAACTAGGGACCAATTTTCAGGTGAAATTGTTGTTCAATCATAAAAACTGCTTACAAAATTCTGATAAAACTATCATTATCAACTAAGTTGTTAAAATCTTAAGCGCTGTAAAATTGAATTAGGCCAAATATCAGATATGTCTAAAAATTTGCAGGCAAAAAAAAATAATAATAAAAGAAGTTGAACTTCTATGGCCGGTCTCAACAATGAAAATGTCTTCTAGGCTGTAAGGCCATCATACAATAGATATTTTATTAATGACCCAGTGGCCTAGCTTTTATCCCTAAAGAGGAAAAATTAATAAATTAATGAGTCA
This sequence comes from Diploptera punctata, assembly GCA_030220185.1. Taxonomy (NCBI): domain Eukaryota; kingdom Metazoa; phylum Arthropoda; class Insecta; order Blattodea; family Blaberidae; genus Diploptera; species Diploptera punctata. Next base: position 223,191 of record JASPKZ010008299.1, read on the forward strand.
TTTTTACATCTTACCTCATATTGTCGGCCGCGGTGGACTAGTGATTATGCTCCTTGCCTCTGGTCCCGAGGGTCGCAGGTTCAAACCCGGCCGGGGTCGATGGATTTTTTAGGATGGAAAAATCCAAGGAGCTAGTCCTCCGGGAGGGACTTTAAGCCATGGGTCCCGAGTCTGAAGATTTTCAGGCTTGTAAAAAATCCTTAAGCCTGAATGAAAAGGCCTCTAAGCAAAATTTACCGAATTTTCCTGTCCTAGACATCTATACGAAAACAAGTGTAACTAAATTAGTATGGTTCAAATTCTTCCTTGTAGGGGGAGAGCGCCTAAATCTCTGTAAAGGGAAAACATGGGCTTACAACAAAAATCTCATATTTCATGTTTCTTTAAATACAGGAACTAGTTTTCAGAGAACCATCTCTCTCATTTTCAACTGACATTACGAGTCATAATGTTGGTTGAAAGTGAGAGAGATGGTTCTCTTGAAAACTAGTTCCCGTGTTTAAAGAAACATGAAATATGAGGTAAGATGTAAAAATGACTCATTAATTTACGAATTAAGAACCTCATAATGTTATTTCCCATATTTAACTATAGGAAAAATTAACTTTTTCCATTATTATCATTACTCAATTTTCTAGTTATGTCTAGTAATTTTCTAGTAGTTCATTGCTGACAGCCGCAGTGGTCTAGAGGTTATGTTCCTTGCCTCTAGTCCCGAGAGTCATGGGTTCAAACCTGGCTGGAGTGGATGGATATTTAGGATGGAAAAACCCATCGGACAAGTCCTCCGGAGGAACTTTAAGCCGTGGGTCTTGAGCCTGAAGATTTTCAGGCTCATAAAAGAACTGAAAGCCTGAATAAAAAGGCCCCTGTGCAAAATTTAACTGACCTTCATCCAACCAAGTAATACCTTAGTTAATAATTAAGATATTTGGTCTGGTTAATTATTTTTTAATTAAGATGTTTGGTCTGGTTAATTATTAAATAAAACCTCTTAATGTTACTTCCTATTGTATTTTTAAAATACCTTAGTTGCTTACTAGATGTCTCATTGAGGCGATGATCTAACCACATGTCACTCATTGGCATCTATAGGTAAAAAGCATAACTAAATTAAGCTTGGTGAAGAAACTTCTGCTAGAGAGCACCTGTATCCCATGCAGGATATAATGTATATACATATATATATATATATATATATATATATATACAATGCTGACAACATAAACTTGTTTACTGATAGTATTAAATGAAATAACTGCAACAACTTATATACATTTAACTTTTATAGGAATTAATCACTATGAGGTTTAATTTACGGTAAAATTAAATGTTTCTTACCTCTCCTCATATAAATCTTCTAAGTAGATCGCGATTTCAAGACCATAATGGTCTCATCTTCAGTACTTTTTTGGCGACTGATGTTATGGTCGATCGGAAGAAACTCTTCTTCTTCCCTCTGTTGGTGGACCGATTAACCTCTGGATCAAATTTTGACCTGATCCAGAGGTTCATTGGTCCACCAACAGAGGGAAGAAGAAGAGTTTTATTCCGATCGACATAACATCAGTCGCCAAAAAAGTACTGAAGATGAGACCGTTATGGTCTCAAAATCGCGATCTACTTAGGAGATTTATATGAGGAGAGGTAAGAAACATTTAATTTTACCGTAACCTATATAGATGTTAAGATGGTGACATTAGATTACATTGTTCCAAACATTGGCTAGAATTTTACAAATTAGCATTATCTCTTATAAATAATTAGCATTTATTTAACAACTGTCTTTAATGTGTCAGGTCATTAGTTTCGCAATTCACATCTTTGCATGAAAGGAAAGACAAATTTTGCTTAGAAGCTTTCTATTTCAGGCTTGAGGTTCATTGGAAGGATTGCTCAACTGAAGTCTAAAATCACGACCACAGTTTTCCTATTTTCATTGTTTCCATAACAACTATAAAAGCTGAAAATCTATGGCTGTTAATTACAAAAACAAATGTCTGAATCATGTCTATGGTTTCATAACAATTTATGTGAATTTTCAGTCATTTTTATAGGTTTAGGTAAAATTTAATCACTCACCTCATTTTTTCTTCTTATATTATTTTAAACTAGTTTCGGAACTTTAAATTTCAGTTTCATCGTCAGTATCTCCATGACCGTTTTCCATCTCCTGAAGAGCCATCTTTCGCTCCCTCTATTGGCAGACTGAAAAACCTCGAAACCAGGCCATTCTCCCCGGGAATTTCAAAATTCATCAATTTTTCCTTTTCGCTCCTTTGAATGTAGATCTTTTCCCAAAGAGTGAGTTCTTTTGGTTTTTCTATTTGTTTTAATAATTTAGCCTTCTTTTCGATAACATGTTTTCAGATCTTATCAAAAAGAAGCTAAATTATACAAACAAATAGAAAAACCAAAAGAACTCACGGTTTGGGAAAAGATCTACATTCAAAGGAGCGAAAAGGAGAAATTGATGAACTTTGAAATTCCTGGGGAGAATGACCTGGTTTTGAGGTTTTTCAGTCTGCCAATAGAGGGAGCAAAAGACGGCTCTTCAGGACGACAGAACAACGGTCGTGGAGATACTGATGATGAAACTAAAGTTCAGAAACTAGTTTAAATTAAAATAATAAGAAAGATATGAGGTGAGCGATAAATTTTACCTAAATGAATATACCTCATAGTGTAAATTCCAAAAATAAGTAATTTTTATAGGTGTTATGGAAACAATAAAAAATTGTAAAACCGGAGTCATGGTTCAGACATTGGTTGAGAAATCCATCCATTATGTCACCAATTCAGATTTTTTTTTTACCTAGCAATGTTAATGTCTGGCAAATCAGAGCCTTAAAACCTATAAGACAATTTCACCAAGTTCCTGTAGTTACTTAATGTCTTACATCACAAAATTAAAACTTAAAAAATATTACCTTTTACCAACATTGTAAATTTAGCACAGGTACCGAGTATCACCCTACTTTTAGGCTGCATCTTCTACTTCATTCTCATCGTCGTATCTATTTTTTCTTCGAGGTCAGGATTAGACAATAATTCAAAACCTCCTTTCATCCACTGTGTGCTGAAAATGTCATTTGCAGCTATCCAGCATTCTCTGTTAAATGTAGCTGCTTTTATACAGTATTCTGTTTCAGGAAATAACTTGGTTAAAAACCTGCAAAAATAATTAATATAATATTTTATTTTAGGAAGTAACATTTTGAGGTTATTTTAATTAATTTTATATATTAAATTTGGGATGGAAGTGAGATATGGAACAATCAATAGTAATACAAGAATAGACTAATAGCTCTAGAAATGGATTATTTACGTAGAAGTGCCAGAAAGTCTAAATTAGAACATGTCACAAATAAGGAAATTAGAAACACAATGGAATCAGAAGAAAGCATAATTGAAAGAATTGAGGAGAAGGAATTAGAGTGGTTAAGACATGTTTTAACAATGGAAGATGAGCGATGGCTGAAGCAACTATATGAATGGCATCCGAACAGAAAGAAGAAAAGAGGGAGACCAAAGATAACATGGAAGGAAAACATGAAGACAGTAATGCAAGCGAGAGGTCTAAGCATCGAAGATGCCCAAGACTGTAGGCTTTGGAGGTTTGGCACGGGAAGACGGCAGCAGCTGTAAAAACCCAAAGATAGATAGATAGATATTAAATTTGGGAATTTTTAATATTATGAGTTCAATTCATAAGAATTAAATAAATTGTGATTATTTCTTACCTCATACTTCTATGTTCCTTTAAACACAGAAATAATTCCTTAAAAAGAACATCAGATGGCAGTTTGGATAATTATCAACAAGAGAAAAAATTGACAATCGGAAAACAGCTGACGATGGTGACAAGAAGTCGCCGATACTGCAGTGTTAAAAAAAACTGTGTTTAAAGGAACATAGAAGTATGAGGTAAGAAATATAATCATGATTTATTTAATTCTTATATATTTTAATTAAATTATTTTCAGTCTGTTTTACATCTTACCTCAATATTAATGTTGATTTGTTCTTGAATATGTTTCGATTATATCATAATCATCTTCAGCATATTGCCCAGACTGGTTACATTCATGTTGTACATCCTGGATGTTGATATCAGCTCCATCCTGCAGTTGGCCAATGAACCTCCAAACAAGGTCAAGCTCAGTTGGTATTTCAAAATTCATAACTCTGTTTTTATTCTTCTGAATATAGATTTTTTCCCAAATAGTCAGCTCTTTTGTATTTTCTAACTGTTTTAATAATTTCGTGTCCAGATTTATATTATTAATTATATTATTATTGTCCACCACTGTGGTCTCGAGGTAGCGTGCTGTCTTGTCACGCAGTGGGCCCGGGTTCGATCCCCGGTCGGGGCAGTTTTTCTGGGTGAGGTTTTTATCGGGGTTTTTCCTCACCTGTAAGACAAATGTCAGGAAAACTTTAAGGCCCAAACAGTCCCTGAAATCATATGGCCATCATCATCACCACCACCACCACCATCATCCTTATCATTACCATCATCATCATCCTTCACCGGTGTGGAAAGCAACGGGAAGCTACCACAGCTACAATTCCTTAGTAAAGCTGCAAGCATAGCATGAAAATGCTATGATTGCAGCAAAGGACCTGCCTTTGGGCAGAAATACTATGGATGGATATTATTATTAAAACAGTAGGAAAATACAAAAGAGCTGACTATTTGGGAAACAATCTATATTGAGAAGAATAAAAACAGAGTTATGAATTTTGAAATACCGAGCGTGACCTTGTTTGGAGGTTCTTTGGCCAATCACAGGATGGAGCTGATATCGACATCCAGGGTGTACAACATAAATGTAACCAGTCTGGGCAATATGCTGATGATGATTATGATATAATTGAAACATGTTCAAGAACAAATCAACATTAATATTGAGGTAAGATGTAAAACAGACTGAAAATAATATATTTGAAGAGAAAAATTTTTGCCTAGACCGAGACTCGAACCCGGGACCCTTGGCTTTCCGGGCCAAGTGCTCTACCAACTGAGCTACCGAGGCGAGTTACGATCTAGACGCAAATTTTTCTCTTATATACGTTGTAATTCCCTATCGCCAAATGCTTTTGAAACCATTGCTTCTATCTTTTTGCAAATGGCGGCTTCTTAATTAAGAAGACATTTATTGGGAATTTAACATTACTTTATAAAGCTAGTAAGGCTAAGGCTTCTTAACTAAGAAGCCGCCATTTGCAAAGATAGAAGCAATGGTTTCAAAAGCATTTGGCGATAGGGAATTACAACGTATATAAGAGAAAAATTTGCATCTAGATCATAACTTGCCTCGGTAGCTCAGTTGGTAGAGCACTTGGCCCGGAAAGCCAAGGGTCCCGGGTTCGAGTCTCGGTCTAGGCAAAAATTTTTCTCTTCAAATATAATTTATCTTTCAGTGAGAAATGTTACATCATCTGAAAATAATATAATTAATATAAATTGAAAGCTCAAGACAAAGACATGTTAAAACATTGATTTATAATGAATAAGTATAATCATATCTCAATGATATTGTTTTTTACAATCAGCCTCTTTCAGAGATGATCTACTCAAATTCTTTTTTTTATATCTTCTGCCTAATTTAGTTTCATCTTCAGTAACATATCAGCTAATAACACTCGTAGGGACTGACTTACCGGTAACATGGGATTACTACAGTTTCTAGGAACTGTATCTGTAGTGAAGGAATGTGAGCCTTCTCTCTGTCCATTGCTTCTATTGGAGACGTGCCCATTTCCTTTTCCATATCACCTTGTGAGAAAAATTCCCTGTATACCAATTCCTGTAGATAATAGAATAACTCCTACAGTTAAAACGATAAAATAATATTAAATTAATGTTGGGAAGTAAACATTATGAAGTATAATCATTAAAATTAATCGGAGAACATTTTGTTTAAACAACTCACCTCATAGGATTCATGCTTCCATGATACCGCGGTTTCAAACACAGTCGTGTTCATCCTCAGTCAGAGTTATGGCTGAGGATGAGCACGACTGTGTTTGAAACTGCGGTATCATGGAAGCATGAATCCTATGAGGGAAGTTGTTCAAACAAAATGTTCTCCGATGAATTTTAACGACAAAATAATATCTGAAGTCACATTATTTTAGAAGTGTTAACTCTTATATTATAAAATACTTTTAAACTTTTATCAGCTGCTGAAGATGAAATGTGTCCTGAAAGGCCTATAATGATGTTTTAATAGAATTTATTAATAAATTACAATAGGAAGTAACATTATGAGGTTCTTCTTAATAAATAAGGTGAGTCTGTTACAAAGTTGAGTTCTTTTGGACATTCGTAAATTAATGAGTCATTTTTTTACATCTTACCTCATATTTTATATTTCTTTAAATACAAAAACTAGTTTTCAAGAGAACCATCTCTCTCATTTTCAACCAACATTATGACTACCGGATTTTCATTGGAATCTCCATCAATAACGTTGCCATCTAGTGTTGATTTGATGAACTTCGAGATGAGGTCACGTTCATCAGGAATCTCGAAATTCATGGATCTAAATTTGTTCTTCTGAATATATATCTTCTCCCAAATTGTCAATCCTAAAGGTTTTTCGAAATGTTTTAAAAGTTTGGCCTCTTTTTTCAATTTTATGATTCTACAACAAACTATGTGCTGCTATAGCTGATTTTCCAATTTCACCATTTTTAATATTTCTAAAGGGAGGGAGCTGACATCGACATCCAGGGTTTACAACATAAATCCAACCAATCTGGCCATGATGCTGAGGGTGATTAGAAGACTAATCGAAACATGTTCAAGAACAAACCAACATTAATATTGAGGTAAGATATAAGAAGAAATCAGTTTGTACAACCGCTGATGATGGAGCAACAGCTTTGAAACATCTTCTTCTTCTTCTTCTTCTTCTTCTTCTTCCTTTCATGTGATAGACCTAGTGGTCTGTTACAGTATCAATCCATTTCATACTCATTTCCATTAGAGGCCGATTCAACCCCAGGACCATAGTGCTGCCAGGAGATTTTGGTCAGTTGAAAAATCGAAGGCATTGAAACATATGTCCGACAAAACACCATATGAGGTAAGAATGTTATAAAAAATACAAACTCAAAGATAATGCAGACTCGTAATAATTTTATTAAAAGAACCTCAAAATATTATTTCCTAAAATAAAACATTAAAGTTTCCAAAACTGATATTCCAAATGTAAGGAAAGGTTTCTCAAGGGTTTCATAGTCATCAAGGGATCATTTTGTAATGGGAACTTTGTTTTTTTTTTCCCCTCTGTAAAACTTCACTGAATAGATTTTATTGATTTTTATGAAATGGGTCATGCTGGTACTTACGGCTGTTTTTCTGGATACTGTCCATGTTTTAGTCTGATCACTCAAGTCTGCAGCTGTCATAAATAAACAAAGAAGATGATGTCGATGCTGTTCATTATTTCTGTCAAATTCACTTAATACCTTCTGCTGTTCATCAAATTCTTTAATATGTACAGCTAAGTCTGTTCCTGAAATATTGAAATATATCATGGCTAAATTAAAATGTTTCATACATCTCCTCATATCCAGTCTTCTAAGTGGATCGCAAAGGCTTTGAAATCGCGATCTACTTAGAAGACTGGATATGAGGAGACGTATAAAACATTTTAATTTAATCATAAATTAAAACTCATAATGATTTATTCTTAAAAAGGTTCAACAAATCATGAATTTTAAATATCTACCTTTATAATGTTTAAAATATGAATAACAGATAAATTATGGTGAAATTAAATGTTTCTTACCTCTCCTCATATATTTTCTCATGGAAACCATGACTGAAGAGGGACAAGATATTGTCTGAAACCGCCGGTATCAAAGAAATTTAAAATTATATGAGGTGAGTCGTTAAAAATATGTTCTTCACTCACTATTAACCTCATAATGTTACTTCTCACTTTAGTTTTGATTTAAAGAAAAAGTAGTGTATTGAAAAGCACAATCAGTTGTAAGAAAAAGTTGCAGTGATGCTAACAGTGAAAATGGATGGAAAAAATTGTTATCCTATGTCATTTTCAAGAGGAAAACTATGACTAAAATTAAATTACCATATTTTTAACTTTTATAGGAATTAATCACAATGAGGTTTAATTTATGATAAAATCAAATGTTTCCTACCTCTCCTCATATTAATCTTCTATGTAGATCGCAATTTCGAGACCATAACGGTCTCATCTTCAGTACAATCTTGGCGACTGATGTTATGTCGATCGGAAGAAACACTTCTTTTCTTCCCTCTGTTGGTGGACCGATGAACCTCTGGATCAGGTCAGGATTTGCAGGAATAAGTTCATAAGTTTTCCATTGTTAACAAAGGAACAAAGGAAAACTTATGAACTTTGAAATTCTCACGGATTCTGACTTAATCCGGAGGTTTATCAGTCCACCAACAGAGGGAAGAAGAAGTGGTTCTTCCAATCGACATAACATCAGTCGTCAAGATGGTACTAAAGATAAAGCTACTAAAGGCTTTGAAATCGCAATCTACTTAGAAGATTGGTTATGAGGAGAGATAAGAAACATTTTAATTTATCTTAAATTAAACCTCATAGTGATTTATTCCTATAAAATTACATTATGAGGTAATATTCATTTAAAATATGGTCAGAGTAATATTTAAAAAATCTCACCTTACAAATTTCGTGTTTTTCCACGATACCGGTTTCAAATGGAATCCCATCCATCATCAGTTAAATCTCCAACCGATGAAATCCTTCCTCTGTTAGTATCTTACGAGCTGCCATCTATGGTCGAGTTTATAAACTTTGAGATTTCCTAACAAACAAAATCTAATCTCAAAGTTTATAAACTTGACCACAGATGGCAGCTTGGAAGATGTTGATGGTGGAAGGATTTCATCAGTCGGAGAATTTACTAACGACAGACAGAATTCCGTTTGAAACTGGTATCGTGGAAAAACACAAGATTTGTGAGGTGAAATTCTTAAATATTACTCTGACCCTACTTTAAGGGTGCACGCCATAGCATAGTGGTTAAGGCACTGCACTACAAGACGGAAGGTCTAGGGTTCAAGTCCCGGTGGAGTCAGGATTTTTAAACTGACCCAAATCTCCTGGCAGCACTATAGTCCTGGGGTTGACTCAGCCTCTAATGGAAATGAGTGCCAGGCGCTTGTTCTGGAGGTAAAGGCGGCCATCATGCAGGGCTGACACCAAGTGTCGATTGTCTAGAAAAAGTGAGGCCTTAACTTCCCACTACCCCAAGGACCTCCTGAGGCCTGTAGTGCAATCACTTTACCTTTTTACCATATTTTAAACCATTCAAGGATCAAATGAGCAAATTATACACAGAGTGGATGACAAGTGGTGACCATGAGATGACGCTGACAGCAAAGATATGACAACTATTCATCAAAGTGATGTGTGAGTGAATAAGATGGGCATGGAACATGACAATGTCAGAAATAATCACAAACAGTTTCTTGATTAGCATATCAAATGCAACAGATAGGACAGAAGACAATATTTTATAAGATAAGGATGAAGAGGATTGTTAATATGTGGCAGCTGATAGTGATTCAAATAAGGCTATGTTAATAATACCTATTACGGTATAATAGTAAAAAAGTGTCTTGACTTTGGTGTATTCCCTTCTGTTACCACCCATTTCTCATATGTTTATGCAACTGCTAACTATAGAAATTCATATGTGCAACATAATAGATATGTAAATTATTTGTGATTAATTCTATCTTCTTCTTCCTTCCAAGTATTAGGCCAAGGCCTGTTACGATCCTATAGAAAATTTTCCCTCTAGCGTTTGAGGGAAATTCTCGTATAAGACTTGAAAGCATAATAATAGTCCCTTCGATTGGTTGCTGGCCAAAGGAAGGCAAGACCAGTGATGGGGCTGCCATCTTATAGCCTCTGGTCAGGCTTTTCTGGAGAAGAAAAGAAAATAAAGGAAAGAAGAAATGGAAGAAAGGAAAGACTCCCTAGCCCTCGGATGCCCTAATAGCGTCGGTGTCAAGAAAACAAGAGTTAACCAAGAGAGGTTAGATAGTAAAGTTAAAAGAGTGCAAAACACAAGTAAGTGGAAGAAATAGAGAAAAATATACGCCTGAATCAGGATTTGAACCCAATGTCTCTGGTTCTGTACACCAGCACTCTTGACCACTATGCTATCTTGCATTCTGATTTAAACGCACATTATTTCTTTCCTTTATACATGAATTCCCTCGTGCCGAGGCTATGAACTTTTCATTCCACACACACCTCTAATGGCTTCTTTAACAAGAAGACTTCAATGGGAATCACACTACGTTTATAGCCAGAGAAGCTTATTTTTGATCTTAGATATTTAATTTATCGCTTCTCATCAAATGGTAAATTTTATTTGAATCAGGATTTGAACCCCATGTCTCTGGTTCTTGTACATCAGCGCTCTTTGACCACTAAGCTACCAGGCATTCCGATTCAAACATGCATTATTTCTCTACTGTATTACATGAATTCCCTTGCACCAAGGCTATGAACTTTTTGTTCCACACAACTTTTCATTTCGTTAGTAGTGGTTGCTATATCGATACACATGCTATCGATCATTAGATGGGCACATCTTTAATACTAGCTTTTATTTCACTAAATTTTTTTCCTTGCACCCATCCCAGCTTTTTGTTACAACACCACTTGAAAAAAAAATTGTGTCTATTATGCATGTAAATGTGGTAATATCTTTTGTAAATTAATGAGTCATTTTTTTACATCTTACCCCATATTTTATGTTTCTTTAAACACGGTAACTAGTTTTCAAGAGAACCATCTCTCTCATTTTCAAACGACATTATGACTACCGGATTTTCGTTGGAATCTCCATCAATAACGTTGCCATGTGGTGTTGATTTGATGAACTTCGAGATGAGGACACGTTCATAAAATTGAAAAAGAGGCCCAACTTTTAAAACATTTGGAAAAACCTTTAGAATCGACAATTTGGGAGAAGATATATATTCAGAAGAACAAATTTAGATCCATGAATTTCGAGATTCCTGATGACGTGATCTCATCTTGAAGTTCATCAAATCAACACCAGATGGCAACGTTATTGATGGAGATTCCACCGAAAATCCAGTAGTCATAATGTCATAATGTCGGTTGAAAATGAGAGAGATGGTTCTCTTGAGAACTAGTCCCCGTGTTTAAAGAAACATAAAATATGAGGTAAGATGTAAAAAATGACTCATTAATTTACGAATTAAAAACCTCATAATGTTATTTCCCATATTTAACTGTGGTAATATCTTACCTAGGATCATACGTTGTACTAAATTTAAACATTGTGTATAATCTTCTTCAGGTACACCATTCAATATATTGCAGTCTTCAGTATTCAAAATGCATACTGCTTGAGCAAAATGATGTCTCTGTAAAATTTAAAAAAAATGTTACATCTTAATATTGTTTAGTTGTTTCTTGACTCACCTCATTCTTCTTAACTCCCACGCAGACTCGAGTTTCTTCACTTCATTTGTGACATTCTCAATGCTGTATTACGTTCAGTTGTGAACGTAATACAGCAATGAGAATGTCACAAATGAAGTGAAGAAACTCGAGTCTGCGTGGGAGTTAAGAAGAATGAGGTGAGTCAAGAAACAACTAAACAATATTAAAATAAACCTCATAGTGTTATTTCCTACCTACATAACTTAATGATACATCTTGTCGAATCATACAAAAGACATAAGATTCAAGGCAGCAAAAATCTGGAATTTATAAAGTCAAATGCAAAAATATATGATACACCATACATACAGAAAACAAGAAATCACGAGCTCTACTTTTTTAACTCTTTCAAATCCACACATACATGTAAATTAAGATGATAACTTAGAATATTAGATATAAATTAGAACTTACCAGTGTTAACCTATGGTGTAGTGAAGCATGGACACTAAGAAAACAACATGAAAGCAGAATAACGGCTTGTAAAATGAGATTCATGCGCAGAAACAGCGGTTTACACCAGATGGGATCGGAAAAGGAAACCCGATATCTTAAAGAATTGAAGACTACGCCAATTTTGGAATATATTAAACAGTACCAACTAAATTGGAAACACCATCTTGAAAGAATGAGTTCAAATCTGATCCCCAAAGCTGTATATAATATATACCAAGAGGACGAAGATCACTGGGCCGTCCTATGAAACGCTGGAGGGAAAATTTTCTATAGGATCGTAACAGGCCTTGGCCTAATACTTGGAAGGAAGAAGAAGAAGAAATTAGAACTTAGGATCCTCCATAGTAATTCTGCCCGAAGGCAGGTCCTTCACTGCAATCATAGCATTTTCATGATGATGATGATAAGGATGATGATGATGATGGCCATGGGGACCGTTTGGGCCTTAAAGTTTTCCTGACATTTGTCTTACAGGTGAGGAAAAACCCTGATAAAAACCTCACCCAGAAAACTGCCCCAACCGGGGATCGAACCCGGGCCCACTGTGTGATAAGGCAGCACGCTACCTCGAGACCACAGTGGTGGACGAACTTAGGATATTGATAGAAAAATTAGAAAATATAGAAATTGAACCTTCCGGAAGATTGGTCTTATTTGATGTCACCTCATTGTTCACAAACATTCCAACAAAAAAAATACAATTTTTGGACAAGTGGCTAATGAAAAACAAGATAGATGATGAGAGCAGAGAGGAATTCCTGAAATTAACCAAATTATGCATAGATCAAATGTTCTTCACTCACAGAGGAAAATACTACAGACAAAGAATGGGACTTGCAATGGGAAATCCATTATCCCCATTTTTTGGCAAATATGTTCATAGGAAACTTTGAATGTCAGATAATCAAAAAATACCCTTTGATTTTTAAATTTTGGTGTAGATATGTGGACGATATCATAGCAATAGTCAATCACAAACACTTGGAAGATGCTGTAAAACTTTTGAATTTTCAGAATGTAATAATTAAATTCGCCATGGAAGTTGAAAATAACCAGCAAATACCATTTATGGACCTAAAATTGATCAAAAATAAAGAAAAAAGAAAAATAGAATTTGGAATTTTTGCATCAGGATTGATGGCTTTTCTTCATTCAAGTCTGTACATTTTCCAGAGTCTGTTTATTTCTGCCCTTTTATTTTTTTGCAAATTTTTTAACACTTTAACGTGATTTAATTTTCATTTTTATACACAAAATATATGTTAACTCCAAGCGCGATAGCCCTAGAAGGCCCTTGGCTGACCATCCGGCTGCTGGCCTCACATCTACATGTTTATTCACAGAGGTAGACGATCATCTAGCCAGTGTAGGGGTGACGTGTGGTCAGCATGTCAAGTCCCCCGGCCGTTATAGCTGGTATTTTCAACCTAGAGTTGCTACTTATTGTAGGTACCCAAATGCTTCACGATGCTGTGTGGGCACCGATCCCATACTGGCCGAAATCCCATGATAAAAATTTCTCCCCCATGGAGACTCGAACCAGTGCAAGTCCCATAGCTCTGCACCAAGGCTTCTTGCCTTAACCACTCGGCTATGGTGCGGGAACAAATATGTATGTACATACAGTTTAATTTTGTCAAAGTATTTTTATCCTTTCTAGAGAAGGTAATACTTAAATTGCCTGGCATTTGACACAGTTGAAGAAAACTATGAAAAATCTCAACATGCATAGAAATTAAACCCTTACTATATGAGATGCAACAATGCTAATCCAAGTCACAAATTTGTTACATATTTTAAACTCACATTTGTTAGGTTGATGAGAAATATTGGCATTGATAGCCATAAATCAAAAAAAAAATTAATCATGCACAGAATATATATCTACAAACTATATAATGAGCAAGTTGAATAATAGTAATGCAGTTAATGTTACACACCTCCATTACTGAGCCCTCCGAGCTGTAAAGATTGGCAAGAACAGTGTGAGATTTCATCTGGAATGAGTTGGTCGTTCCTCGATGATCCAAATCATGACAAATGCAAGATATCATTAACGCCAGTGCTTCCAACTGCCTACAACATACAGGAGCTAGACGAAAATGATGAAAACAATATTTTCAAGCACATGTCTATTTTCTACACTAAATCAACAACTAAAAGTAAAACCCTTGCTTAAATAACTTAAGACTAGCAGTTAAGAAAATAAAACAGAGGAGAGAGAGAGAGAGGTAATTGGTTTTATTAAATGATGTTCTTTAACAACTCCATGAGGTCCAGGATTCACATCCCGGTTAAAGTGTTAATTTTTCTTTTCAAAATAATATTGTCCAGTATAGGAAAGTATTGGCATTTAAATATAACATCAAAATATTAAGCTTTACTATATGATATGTTAAAATCATTGAACATTGATGTTTTTATTATTGGTTTAGCAGCAGCTATAACAGCTATGTGCAGTATCAAAGACATCACAATGTTAAAATTAGTCACAGCCATGAAATTATTCGCATCAGTGATCACCCCGATCGTCACCTACGGGATAGAACTGATATGGGAGAAACTATCGACCAGCGATTTTGGAGAGGTTAGAAAAAGTAAAACCAGGATTCATCAAAAGGCATTAGGTGCAAGCAAATACACACCAAATAGAATGGCCTATATGCTAGCCAGAGAAACCTTCTTCCTAGAGGACCTGAGGCAAAGGATACTACTGCCAGCAATGGAGCCATATAAGAAAGTCATCGAAAAAAAGAAACAGAGAGAAAAAGAGATCGACGAAGATTTCTACGCCACAGATGCCATGGTAAACAGAGAGTGGACTGGAAGTAGTTACCAACCACAAAGGCACAGAATCATAGGATAGCAACACACCCGGATATCATCACAAAAGTGCAAAAAATACAAAATTCCACCAACCGAGTGATTCGTGTGAATGCAAGATATGCGACCAAAAGTGTGAGCGATACCAATACAAACAATGCAGAATATGGACAGGATCACTGAACGAACTCATAAAAGACAAATCATAAACTTATAACTTAATGCTCTTTCGAGTGCCTCTTACCAACTTATTATTATTGGTTTAACACTTCTCACTGAAGAATAAATTATATTTGAAGAGAAAAATTTGTATTACAACGTATATAAGAGAAAAATTTGCATATAGATTGCAACTCGCCTCGGTAGCTCAGTTGGTAGAGCATTTGGCCCAGAAAGCCAAAGATCCCGGGTTCGAGTCTCGGTCTGTGTGAAAATTTTTCTCTTCAAATATAATCACTGAACATATTTAACGAGGAAAAAAAAAAGAAGAACCCAGCCTCCACCTTCCCCATAGCTGGCCTAATTCTCTCTCCACTTCCTTTTTATTATTTATTTAATTATTGAATAATACAATTGCATGATAGGATTGTAACAATAACTGTAACAATTATTTCAATGTTAATGTGTAAAAAGGTAAAGTGATCCCACTATAGGTCTTAGGAGGCTCTTGGGGTAGTAGGAGGTTAAGGCTCCCACTTTTTTAGACAATTGGCACTTAAAGTCAGTGGGGTTGTCAGCCCTGCATAACGGCTGCCTTTACCCCCAGAACAAGCATCTGGTACTCATTTCCATTAGGGGCTGAGTCAACACCAGGGCCATAGTGCTGCCAGAAGGTTTGGTTCAGTTAAAATTCCTGACCCAATTGGGACTTGAACCCTCGACCTTCCAGCTTGTAGTTGTAGTACCTTAACCACTACGCTACAGCGTGCCCCAATGGTAACGTGTAAATTAAAGTATTTTCACAAAGTAATTCTATATGACAAACTGATAACACAAAATGATAGTCTAAATTGTAATAATATAATTACTGCATATAACCGAATGTAAGACACGTGCAAATATAAAGCGCACCCCAAGGTGTAAGAAAGTAAAAAGAAAATTGAATGTAAGATGAACGACAGCAGAAAAGCAAAAAATTTACGATCAAATTGTGAAAAAATTGTACCATATATCATTAACTAGTTTTAATGTTCTGGTGCTTCTTTAGAAGCTATAATAATTACATGAATCGTGATTTTTTTCTTACCTCATACATCGTATGTTTCTTTAAACACAGCACTGCAAGTAGTAGGCGACACTTTGTCGTCATCGTCAGCTGTTTTCACGCACTGTCCATTTTTTCTCCTTTTTGCCCGGTAATTATCTAGACTGCCATCTGGTGTTCTTTTGAAGGAATATCCTCTTTCAAACTGCCATCTGGTGTTTATTTTGAATGAATCATTTCCTAAACACTGCTATCTGTTGTATTTTTGAAGAATCTTTTGTAATCAAGCTTGGTTCTTCTGGAATCTCAAAGTTCATAGTTCTATTTATGGTTTTTTTGAATATATATTGTTTTTCCCAAACTGTTACATCCAAAGGTTTAGATAGATGTTTTAAAAGTTTTGCTTCTTTTTCAATCCTATGATGGCTCTAATAAACCTACTGTGCTGCTATAGCTGATTGTTTCAATTTCTCCATTCTTCATGTTTCTGAAGTGCTCTTTTTACGAGTTTCCAAGTTCCTTTTTGTTTTTCCTATATATATCTTGTTGCAATCTTTGCAATCAATTTGATAATCCCAGAGTTTTTGTTGTCTGGGGTATTACATTTATTATTAGTTAACAGCAGATTACCCAGGCTGAATTTGTTAATTGGAGCTAATGTTATATTAAAATTCTCTGAAAAATTTTTTGAAACTTATTATGAACTTCAGGATGGTAAGTGAATTCTTGAATTTACCATCTTTCTTGGGACCATGATGTAGGTGTGGTGTATTCCTGTAACCTTTTTTGTTTGTTTTGAATTTCTTTAATTTATTCTTTTATAATGTCTTCATCGAAAACCATTTATTTTAGCAACATGAACAAATATGATTATATTCCTTGTCAAAATCTTCTACATTAAGTGGAATATTTAACAATCTGTGTAATAGACTATTGAAAAATTGCATGTTTGTGTGGTCAAATGATTAAAAGCCTGAAGATTTTATGTTAGTTGTCAGTATGTGTGTCTTTTCTGTAAATGTTAAATTCAATTTTTTGCTGTTGTTCATTTCTTATTAAGTATAAGTCTAAAAAAGGAATCTTGTAGACTATACTGTTTTTTTTTCAGTCTCTAACAAGCATGCATTGTTGGAAGCACTTCCTGAGAACAACAATAAGAATTATGTAAGCAGTAGCTAGTAATAAAAGAGAATAATTAGTAAGAAGCTGGAAGTAAGTACATAAGAAGAAATCAGTAATTTATCAGAGCAAATGCAGGGATTGTGACAAAATTTACAGAGGAAAAAACAAAATGAAATTTGAAAACCAGGATGAAAGAAGATCTTAGAAATGTTAAAAATGGTGAAGTGAAATAGACAGCAGTAGCTGCTTATGCTTGGTCTGAAAAATATCTAATTGATATAAAAGCCAGTCTAATTAAGCAAATAGAAAAACAAAAGGAACTCATAGTTTAGGGAAAAAATCCATTCAAAAAAAACAAGAAAGAAAAACTTATGGACTTAGAAATTCCTGGGGATTCTGATTTGATCTGGAGGTTCATCGGTCCACCAACAGAGGGAGGAACAAGCAGTTTTCCTGCTCGACATAACATCAGTCGAAAAGAAATTACTGAAGATGAAGTTTCCCAGGTTTCGAAACCGGTATAATTAGAAGACTGGATATGAGGTGAAGTATAAAACATTTTAATTTAAATCTTAATTTAAAATTAAGTTTAGTCTGCTTGTAATGGAGAGAATACTATCGAAGTGAATGTATTTTGAGGCGAGTTTAAAAAGAATAGTTATTTTACACGCCGAAAAATATGGAAACTGACATCATAGTCATACGTTCTGTGTTGCAGAAACAAATGTCTGATGATGGAGATTTACCATAACCTAAAACTTTATTATTTGTATGTGGATGATAGTGCACGCAAATACAAGGCAGACCCCGAATTTGAGGACCCAATAATTTGGCTAAAAGTGTGCCTTATATTCAGAAATATACAGTATATTTAAGTTATTACTAAAGGAAATAAGCTCAAAATGCTAGAAACAAAGTTACAATTGACTTGACGATTTTATTATTCGTCAATAGAAGCCCTACTGGCTTTATAAAGTAGTGTTAAATTCCCAATAAATGTCTTCTTAACTAAGAAGCCGCCATTTGCAAAGATAGAAGCTACGGTTTCAAGCATTTGGCAGACGGGAATTACAATGTATATAAGAGAAAAATTTGCATCTAGATCGCAACTAGCCTCGGTAGCTCAGTTGATAGAGCACTTGGCCCGGAAAGCCAAGAGTCCCAGGTTCGAGTCTTGGTCTAGGCGAAAATTTTTCTCTTCAAATATAATTAAAATTGACTTGTTAAAGAGTTCAACATCATGAAATATTATTAGAGAAATTTGACTTTTATA
Source organism: Diploptera punctata (assembly GCA_030220185.1). Taxonomy (NCBI): domain Eukaryota; kingdom Metazoa; phylum Arthropoda; class Insecta; order Blattodea; family Blaberidae; genus Diploptera; species Diploptera punctata. Next base: position 241,591 of record JASPKZ010008299.1, read on the forward strand.
GGAAAAATTGCACGTATGGGGAATGAAAGACTTGCATGGAAGCTACTTGTAGGAAAGCCAGAAGGAAAACGCCCAGTTAGTAGACCAAGAATGAGGTGGGAGAATAACATTAACTATGATTTGAGGGAAGTAGATTATACAGGGAATGATTGGAAAGCATTAGCTCAGGATAGAGATGTATGAAGAGCTTAAGTCGGTGCGGCCATGAACCTACAGGTTCGTTAGTGTCAGTGAGTAAGTATAGGAAAAATTACTGTGAGGTTTAATTTAAGATTTAAATTAAAATTCTTTGTACTTCATCTCAAATCCAGTCTTCTAATTAAACCAGTGGATTTTTCTAACTGTTTTAGTAATTTAGAAAAATTTAAGGAACTCACAATTTGGCAGAAAATTCACATCTGCAAGAATATGAAGAAAACCATGAATTTTGAAATTCCCAGAGAAAAAGAAAAAAAATTGATTTGGAAGTTCATCGGTCAGCAGCATAGGGAGCAGAAATCAACTTACAGGATGGACAACCACAAAACTATAGTTGGAATGCACCGACAATGTCATGCAAAAGCGATGAAACTGGTCTGAATAAAAATAAAGAAATACGAGGTGAGTCAAAATAACCAACTCATTAATAATTAAAAGAAACCTCAGTGATATTTCCTACATATATTCAACAGATATACTTGCAGAATATGGAAATAAATTAAATAACTATAAACTTACGTGATATATTTACTTTCCACAAGTTTTAGATTCTTGAGCAGAAGATAGGCAAAATGTAATGTGCAGGCAGCATGCATGAAGTTATGGTATGCAACATCTCTATACCCTTTTCTCACCAACAGAATGAATCTGTAATAACAAATATATAATAAGGATTTAAGGATGAAATTCCAGCAGTTACTGGAGTTTCGGAGCTTATCTCCATCATCAGTAGCCTCTGGTCAACCGGTGTTATGTTGTTTCTTGGCGGTTTTCTTCTTACTTCTATCGGTGGACCGGTGAACCTCTGGATCATGTCAAAATTTGCAGGAGTTTCGAAATTCATGAGTTTATCTTTCTTGTTTTTTTGGATGTGGATTTTTTCCCAGACTGTGAGTTCTTTTTGTTTATCTGTGTGTGTGATTAGGCTAGCTTCTGCATTGATTAAATGCTTTTCAGACCAAGCCTGGGCTGCTACAACTGACTTGTTCACTTTACCCTCTTTAACATTTCTAAGGTGTTCTTTAAATCTGGATTGCGACAAAATCTATATAGGAAAAACAAAAAGAAATTTAAAAACCAGATTGAAAGAACACCTAAGAAATGTAAAAAAAGGGTGAAGTGGACAAGTCGGCTGTAGCAGCCCATGCTTGGTCTGAAAAGCATTTAATCGATACAGAAGTAAGAAGAAAACTGCCAAGAAACAACATAACACCGGTCGACCAGAGGCTACTGATGATGGAGATAAGCTCCGAAACTTCAGTATAGAAGAAAAAGATATAAGGTGAGGAAATAAAAAACATTAATTTAATTCTTAAATTAAACCTCATAGTGTTCTTTCCCTATGAAAGTTAAATAAAAATAGAATAATTTATGTTGGATTTCTAGCTTACAATTGTTAACATTTCTTACCACAATCCATTTTAACAGTCTATTTTATATGACTTTTGGTGTGTAATTTACATTTTATTTACAGAAAACCAAAATCATACAAACCTGGCTAAAGTTTCAGATTTTATATTGAAGTGTTTATCAAGTTCAAGATCTCGAAACATGAAGAAGCAATAGGAAGCCAAGTCATCAACAGGTGGTTCACGTAAAGAGAATCTGAATTTGGAGATAACAGCAGTATCATAAATTTTACAATAGTTCAACAGACGGGTCACATCATTACCAGCGACCTGTAAAAATAACCAATAGGTACAGTATTTTATATACATAAAAGAAAATTAAACTATCAAATAAATGAGAATCAAATTAAATTTGAAGAGAAAAATATATGCCTAAATCAGGATTAGAATCCAATATCTCTGGTTCTGTACATCAATGATTTAATGATTTAAGCTTTTAGACATTCCGATTTACACACACATTTTTATCAGAATGCCTAATAGCTTAAATTGTTAAAGCACTAGTGTACAGAACCAGAGACATTGGGTTAAAATCCCAATTTAGGCATATATTTTTCTATGGTTTTATTATTCATTTCATAAATCTCAATGATGGATAAATCATATTTGAAGAGAAAAATTATACAGTCAGACTGGGGTTTGAACCCAGGACCTTTGGCTTTCTAGGCCAATATTCTACCGATTAAGCTATCAGAGCACATCCAATCTGAATGCAAATTTTTCTCTTATACATTATTAATTCCCGAGAACACCAAATGCTACAAACTGTTGCACAATCACGGCTTCTTATTTAAGAAAACTTTTTATTGAGAATTTTAACATTACTTTATAAAGACAGTAGAGCTTCCATCTCAGGAATTGCAATCTCAACTTTATGGAAGCAAACACCCTATAACAGTTTACAAAATTAATGACATGACATTTTAAAATACAATACAAAGTAACATTAAGAGGTTTGTTTAATCATTAAGACATTTGATCTTTCATTCTTACCCCTTAGAGTTGTTTTTAATCAAACATGTGATTCAGAGCTGCCTAGCCCCATCGTCAGCGATTACTCATAGTCTGTATTTTGTCGAACATGTGTTTCATAACTTCTTAGTCCCATCGTCAAAGAATACTCATAGTCCGTATTTTGTCGAACATGTGTTTCAGGGCTTCTTAGCCCCATCGTCAGCGATTACTCATAGTCTACATTTTGACGAACATGTGTTTCAGAGCTTCTTAGCCCCAACGTCAGCGATTACTCATAGTCTGTATTTTGTCAAACATGTGTTTCAGAGCTTCTTAACCCCATTGTCAGCAATTATTCATAGTCTGTATTTTGTCGAACATGTGTTTCACAGCTTCTTAGCCCCATCGTCAGCAATTACTCATAGTATGTATTTTGTCGAACATGTGTTCCTGAGCATCTTAGCCCCATCGTCAGCGATTACTCATAGTCTGTATTTTCTCGAACATGTGTTTCAGGGCTTCTTAGCCCCATCGTCAGCGATTACTCATATACTATATTTTGTCGAACATGTGTTTCAGAGCTTCTTAGCCCCAACATCAGCGATTACTCATAGTCTGTATTTTATCAAACATGTGTTTCAGGGTATCTTAACCCCATCGTCAGCAATTACTCATAGTCTGTATTTTATCGAACAGGTGTTTCAGAGCTTCTTAGCCCCATCGTCAGGGATTACTCATGTCCATATTATGTCGAACATGTCTTTCAGGGCATCTATGCCCCATCGTCAGCGATTACTCACAGTCTGTATTTTGTCGAACATGTGTTTCTGAGCTTCTTCGCCCATCATCAGCGATTACTCATAGTCTGTACTTTATCGAACATGTGTTTCACAGCTTTTAGCCCCATCGTCAGTGATTCCTCATAGTCTGTACTATGTCGAACATGTGTTTCAGAGCTTCTTAGCCTCATCGTCAGCGATTACTCACAGTATGTATTTTGTCGAACATGTGTTTCACAGCTTCTTAGCCCCATCGTCAGCGATTAATCATAGTATGTATTTTGTTGAACATGTGTTTCACAGCATCTTATCCCCATCGTCAGCGATTACTCATAGTATGTATTTTGTCGAACATGTGTTTCAGAGCATCTTCGCCCATCATCAGCAATTACTCATAGTCTGTATTTTGTCGAACATGTGTTTCACAGCTTCTTAGCCCCATCGTCAGTGATTCCTCATAGTCTGTACTATGTCGAACATGTGTTTCAGAGCTTCTTAGCCCCATCGTCAGCGATTACTCATAGTATGTATTTTGTCGAACATGTGTTCCTGAGCAACTTAGCCCCATCGTTAGCGATTACTCATAGTCTATATTTTGTCGAACATGTGTTTCAAGGCTTCTTAGCTCCATCGTCAGCGATTACTCATAGTCTGTATTTTGCCAAACATGTTTTCCTGAGCTTTTTAGCCCCATCGTCAGCGATTACTCATGGTCTCCATTTTCTAGAATATGTGTTTCAGGGCTTCTTAGCTCCATCGTCAGCGATTAGTCATAGTCTATATTTTGTCGAACATTTGTTTCAGAGCTTCTTAGCCCCATCGTCAGCGATTACTCATAGTCTGTAATTTGCCAGACATGTTTTCCTGAGCTTCTTAGCCCCATCGTCAGCGATTACTCATAGTCTGTATTTTGTCGAACATGTGTTTCAGCGCTTCTTAGCCCCATCATCAGCGATTACTCGTAGTCTCTATTTTATCGAACATTTGTTTCAGAGCTTCTTAGCCCCATCGTCAGCGATTACTCATAGTCCGTATTTTGTCGAACATGTTTTGCTGAGCATCTTAGCCCCATCGTCAGCGATTACTCATAGTCTGTATTTTGTCGAAGATGTGTTTCAGAGCTTCTTAGTCCCATCGCCAGCGATTACTCAAGTCTGTATTTTGTCGAACATGTGTTGCTGAGCTTCTTAGCCCCATCGTCAGCGATTACTCATAGTCTGTATTTTGTCGAACATGTGTTTCACAGCTTCTTAGCCCCATCGTCAGCGATTACTCATAGTCTATATTTTTTACGAACACGTGTTTCAGAGCTTCATAGCCCCATCGTCAGCAATTACTCATAGTCCGTATTTTGTCAAATACATGATTTAGAGTGTCTTTGCCCCATCGTCAGCGATTCCTCATAGTCTATACTTTGTCGAACATGTTTTCAGAGCTTCTTAGCCCCATCGTCAGCAATTACTCGTAGTCTGTATTTTGTCGAACATGTGTTTCAGAGCTTCTTAGCCCCATCGTCAGAGATTACTCATAGTCTGTATTATATGGAACATGTGTTACAGAGCTTCTTAGCCCCATCGTCAGCGAATACTCATCGTCTGTATATTGTCAAACATGTGTTTCAGAGCTTCTTAGACGCATCATCGGCAATTACTTATAGTTTGTATTTTGTCGAACATGTGTTTCAAGCATTTTAGCCCCACCGTCAGAGATTACTCATAGTCTGTATTTTGTCGAACATGTGTTTCAGAGCTTCTTAGTCCCATCGTCAACGAATACTCATAGTCTATATTTTGTCGAACATGTGTTTCAGAGCTTCTTAGCCCCAACGGCAGCGATTACTCATAGTCTGTATTTTGTCGAACATGTATTTCAGAGCTTTTTAGCCCCATCGTCAGCGATTACTCATATTATGTATTTTGTCGAACTAGTGTTCCTGAGCTTCTTAGCCCCATCGTCAGCGATTACTCATAGTCTGTATTTTGTCGAACATGTGCTCCTGAGCTTATTAGCCCCATCGTCAGCGATTACTCATAGTCTGTATTTTGTCGAACATGTGCTTCAGAGTTTCTTAGCCCCAACGTCAGCGATTACTCATAGTCTGTATTTTGTCGAACATGTGTTTCAGAGATTCTTAGCCCCATCGTCAGCGATTACTCATATTACTCATAGTCTGTATTTTGTCGAACATGTGTTTCAGAGCTTCTTAGCCCCATCGTCAGCGATTACTCATAGTCTGTATTTTGTCGAACATGTGTTTCAGAGCTTCTTAGCCCCATCGTCAGCGATTACTCACATTACTCATAGTCTGTATTTTGTCGAACATGTGTTTCAGATTTTCTTAGACCCATTGTCAGCGATTACTCAGAGTCTGTATTTTGTCGAACATGTTTTTCAGAGCTTCTTAGCCCCACCGTCAGTGATTACTCATAGTCTGTATTTTGTCGAACATGTGTTTCAGCGATTCTTAGCCCCATCATCAGCGATTACTCATAGTCTGTATTTTCTCGAACATGTGTTTCAGAGTTTCTTAGCCCCATCATCAGCGATTACTCATAGTCTGTATTTTGTCGAACATGTGTTTCAGCGCTTCTTAGCCCCATCATCAGCGATTACTCATAGTCTGTATTTTGTCGAACATGTGTTTCAGAGCTTCTTAGTCCCATCGTCAACGAATACTCATAGTCTATATTTTGTCGAACATGTGTTTCAGAGCTTCTTAGCCCCAACGGCAGCGATTACTCATAGTCTGTATTTTGTCGAACATGTATTTCAGAGCTTTTTAGCCCCATCGTCAGCGATTACTCATATTATGTATTTTGTCGAACTAGTGTTCCTGAGCTTATTAGCCCCATCGTCAGCGATTACTCATAGTCTGTATTTTGTCGAACATGTGCTTCAGAGTTTCTTAGCCCCATCGTCAGCGATTACTCATAGTCTGTATTTTGTCGAACATGTGTTTCAGAGCTTCTTAGCCCCATCGTCAGCGATTACTCACATTACTCATAGTCTGTATTTTGTCGAACATGTGTTTCAGATTTTCTTAGACCCATTGTCAGCGATTACTCAGAGTCTGTATTTTGTCGAACATGTTTTTTCAGAGCTTCTTAGCCCCACCGTTCAGTGTATTACTCATAGTCTGTATTTTGTCGAAACATGGTTTTCCAGCGATCTTAGCCCCCATCATCAGCGATTACTCATAGTCTGTTCTTTGTCGAACATGTGTTTCAGGTTTCGTATTAGCCCCATCATCAGCTGATTACTCATAGTCTGTATTTTGTCGAACATGTGTTTCAGCGCTTCTTAGCCCCCATCATCAGAGCTTACTCATAGTCTGTATTTTGTCGAACATGTGCTTTCAGAGTTTCTTAGCCCCAGCATCAGCGATTAATCATAGTCTGTTGGTACTATGTGCAGACATGTGTTTCAGAGACTTGGTAGCCCCCATCGTCAGCGTATTACTCATAGTCATGTAATTTTGTCGAACATGTGTTTCAGAGCTTCTTAGCCCCTTCGTCAGCGCATTACTCATAGTCTGTATTTTGCCAGGACATGTTTTTCCTGAGCTTTTCTTAGACCCATTGTCAGCGATATCATGGTCTGCATTTTCTCGAACAGTGTTTCACGGCTTCTTAACCCCACGTCAGCGAGTACTCATAGTCTATATTTTGTCGAACATTTGTTTCCGAACGCCTTTCAAGCCCATCGTCAGCGATACTCATTGTATGTATCTTGTCACACATGTGTTTCACCAGCTTCTTAGCCCCATCCGTCAACAAATGCGCAAAGTCTGTGTTTTGTCGAAACGTGTGTTTCATCACAGCTTCTTAGCCCCATCGTCAGTGATTCCTCAATAGTCTTACCATGTCGAACCTGTGTTTCAGAGCTTCTAGGCCCCATCGCCAGCGATTACTCATAGTATTGTATTTTGTTGAACATGTGTTCCTGACGCATCTTAGCCCATCGTCAGCGATTACTCATAGTCTATATATTGGCGAACATGTGTTTCAGGCTTCTTAGCCCCATCGTCCGCGATTACTCATAGTCTGTATTTTGCCGAACATGTTTTCCTGAGCTTCGTAGCCCCATCGTCAGCGATTAACTCATAGTCTGCATTTTCTCGAAACATGAGGTTTCAGAACTTCTTAGCACCACTGTCAGAGATTCACATCGTCTGTATTTTGTCACACATGTGTTTCCTGAGATTATTGACAATTTTCAGCGATGAATAATGGTCTGCAATTGTCGCGAACATGTGTTGCACGTCTTTTAGCCCCATCGCAGCGATTATCATAGTCCGTATTTTGTGAATGTGTGCTGAGCTTCTTAGCCCCATCGTCAGCGATTACTATAGTCTGATTTTGTCGAAGATGTGTTCAGAGCTGTTAGTCCATCGTCAGCGATACTAAGTCTGTATTTGTCGAACATGTGTTGCTGAGCTTCTTAGCCCCATCGTCAGCGATTACTCATCGTCTGTATTTTGTCAAACTGTGTTTCACAGCTTCTTAGCCCCACGTCAGCGATTACTCATAGTTGTATTATATGGAAATGTGTTACAGAGCTTTTAGCCCCATCGTCGCGATATCATCGTGTATATTGTCAAACAGTGTTTCAGAGCTTTTAGAGCATCATCGGCCATACTTATAGTTCTGTATTTGTCGAACATGGTTTCAAGCTTCTTAGCCCCACCGCAGGATTACTCATAGTCTGTATTTGTCGAACATGTGTTCAGAGCTTCTTAGTCCATCTCAACGAATACTCATCGTCTCATTTTGGAACATGTGTTTCAGAGTTCTTAGCCCAACGTCAGCGATTACTCAAGTCGTATTTTGTCGAACAGTATTTCAGAGATTTTAGCCCCA